>JAMXBB010000009.1:77982321-78343723 GCA_024138015.1 Lumnitzera littorea
GGGTAAATGAGTTAGTGTAGTAAGGATTATGCTTAGTGAGGTGAGTGTTTTGTGTAAGTAGAGTACGGTAAGCTATGTGTACAATTGAGTGAGTGTATGATCGAATAAGTATATGTACGGTGAGCTATGCATGCGGTCGAGTGAGTATGTGAGCGGCAAGTTATGTAAGTGCTAAGTGAATGTGTTAGTGTATTGTAGCATGGAGAACAATTGTGTTAGTGTGTCAGTAAGCACTGTTTCGTCTGTATATATTAGTAAAGATGTGGGTACAACGGCTGTGAGGGGTTATCGGCTATTGTGAGGGCATGTATTGGGATCAAGCATCGGTGAAGGGTATCAACTTGTTCAGGGGGCACCTAAATGTGTGCATTTAGGGGCCTGTAGCGTAGGTTGATTGTATTGGAGTATTTGGTCAAGGCTATCGGCGAGTGGATGTGTTTTACAAGTGCTATGTTCAGTAGGGGGGAAGCCGGCATGTTAGTAGTGCAAGTATGGACATGGAAGCCAAGCGATGTGATTAGTACAAGTGTAGGCAAGTGTTAAGTTTGTGATTGTCAAGTGATAAGTGTTTAGGGAAGTATAGTGGAGATAGGGTGTTGGGTTGTAAAAAAAAAAGGTCCCTAGGTCTACTGTGGAATTCATATTTATAATACCGACAATTGAATCTTTTGTATCTTTTTTGTCTCAATAAACCCTAGATATGATAATGAATCCTAAATACAGAAGATATAATTTAGATTTTCTTAACAATTTGAACTAGTTTCTAAAAACCCTATTTTAATTTGAGTTTTCTATTTTTCGAGCCCGATTTAGTCCAATTCAATTTAGCCCAATAATCTACTTAATAAATTCTAAATCTATTCTAATCCAATATAAATTAGATAAAAATCCATTTTATGTTGGACCAGACTAAAATATTTTAGTGATGCCCAATTTTTTAATGACTTAGAATTTACTAAATTGATTACTCACCATTATCCAATTCGATACTAAACAACTCAACTCGATTCGACTTAACTAAACTAAACTCGTTGTGACTTAACTCAGCATGATTGGACTCAATATGACTTTGTAGACATCCAATTTTTTTCCTCTTTTTTTTTTTATTCTTATTATTTTATTTTTCTTTCTTTTCTCAATAGGCCCTAAATTATGAAAAACACAAAAAATAGGAAATTAAAGAAAACCCAAAAAATTAACAAAATTAGAAAAAAAATAAGAATTTTAGGAAAATACAAAAAAATTCAAAAATGAATAAAATTATAAAAAATAAGAAATTTGGATAAGAAACACAAAAAATTGAGAAATTTAGAAAATACACAAAAATTAGAAAATTGAAATATTACAAAAAAATTGAAAAATTGAAAAAATAAAAGAGGTAAGAAAATACTATTTTATTAGGGTAGATTTTTTTTTTTTTAATTTTAAAATAAGTTTAGAAGTTGGGCCATTGAGCCTAGGCTTAGATTTGAATGTAGCCTAAGCCAGCTTGGTCTATATATGCAATTTAATTGTACATATAGATAAGGTACAAGCTAACGGCCTAACGGATAAATACTTGAATGTTGTATAGGGTTAAACTTGAGGTATTAGGTTTGAATCTTGGAAAACATAGGGGGGGCCTTTTTATTTTTGTAACTAGTACACTGCCATGTGTTAGGATCTAATTGCACCGCGTGTCCTGATACGTAGCTACATCAAGCTGGACAACAGGCTAAAGTGGCGTTACGTAGTATGCCACATTAATTGCCATGTGTCATATGATGACACCAACAACTTCGGCTTGGTTAGCGTGTGTTGACGTAGCACCACGTTAACATTTTCACTCTCTTCCCCTTCTCTTTCTTCCCCTTTCCCTAATTTTCCTCCACTTTCCCTAGACAAGAATAGTTCACCCCCTCCACTTTAGCCCTTGATTTCATACACTTCCTTTGTTGAAACCAATCAATTAATGATACGAATTCATCCTTCGAATAGCCTACTATGAATTGAACCTAATAATGCATCTAAATTCAGTCAATGGAGCATTCAAATCAAGCTCCAAAAATCGAAAAAATTAGATTTTCATGCATTTCCATTCAAATCTGATTTCAAGTTTCCTTGTTTTCTAGGTTAAATTCATGTATAAATAAGGGCTTAAGGACGTCAACGAACACAGATGATCAAACAAAAAGCTTCAGAATCATCTCACAAGATCTCTCTTTCTCTCATTAGTTGTGATTCTCTCTCTCTCTTCTCGGCTTTCCCTGTCTACTCGACCTTAAGCAAAATTGATCACTCATCGAGCTTCCTTAGCCTCCTAACTCTCCAAACCAACTACAACCATTCTTCGCCGTACCTCCCAACAGCACCATTAATTCGCCACAAGTACCTACCTTCAAAACCACCATCTCCGACACTCTTCGACCCAAACCAACCCCATATCTAAGCTCCTTGCCACCCTATACCCTCAACCCAACACCTCTCTTTCACCCAATAGCCTCCACTACGTATGGCCCAACATCACCATAACTACTACTTCACACCACCCTCCAAACCACCCCCAAACGCCAAGGCAACCTCTTTAACCCAGCCCACACCCCCCCCCAATCTTAATTGAAAGTACACAAAAAGCCCTTTTCCCGTCTACTTTGGTGGCTAGATCGAGCGAAGCCAGCCTACAGCATACCCCCTTCTTAGCAACCCAAATTAGACCTACTGGAGCTCCGAGATGTGGCCAAAATTCGAAGTCCAACTCTCTCCAATCGACCTAGATCCGCATATTCCCCTTTGGTTTGAGTTCTCTTTATGTTTTGTTTTTTTATTTATTTACTTATTTTCTTATTTAGGTGTTGTTGTTGTTTTATTTATCTTATTTTTTATTTCCAAATGTAAATGTAATAATACCAAAAAAAAAAAGAAAGAAAACAAGGAAAAAAGAATAGTTTATTAATTTATTTATTTCAACAAATAAACAAAAAAAATATAGGATAAAGAAAATAAATAAGGAAAGATAAATAAAATAAGAATAAATAATTGTTTTGTCACTTAGAAAAAACATTTTTTTTAAAATAAGAAAAATAAATTATTCCATATTCAAATTAAGGGCATTTTAGAAATTTTTCCAATAAATAAAAAAAATCCAATTTAAGACATTCTTTTTTAGGAATTTTCCAAAAATAAACCAAATTGAGTAAAACATAAACTTGATTGTTTTCAAAATTAAAATCAACTCAACCCACTAAAGTTTTCATAAAAAAAACTATGTATGTCTGATCCTAAATAGTGGGTAGTAGGCACTTACGAAGCGACGGTAAAAAAATGAAAAACCCAATTTTCCTTTTTGGTTTAGATTGTTCAAATTATCCAATTTAGGTGAAAAATTGAGTTTTGTTTTTCGAAAGGTGATTTTTAAGGTCAATATTAAATTTGAAAAGTTAATGGTACCTGTAAGGGTTTAAAATTCCTAACCCCCGGATTTAGATTCTCTTGCTTCAAAAACCGTTTTATAAAATTAATTTTAATCGTTAGATTAGTGGCTAAGTTAAAACTAATCCACCCGATTGGTTATAACTTAACTGTTTTCCCGACTTCAGTCAAGTGGCAACTTCAATATATTTTCAAATGAAAAAACGGTTTTCTTTAAACCCTAATCGAAGGTCGGTATTAAATGGGTAAGGTTTAGTACAAATTGGTTTAAATAAGGCCTATTTTATAAAAAGAACTGAGAGGGTGAAAATCCGAGCTTGACAGCTTGGTGACTCCACTAGAGATGTTAAGAGGGTTAATCATTCAACTTTCCAAAATTAAAATTAATCTCTAAAAATCAGCTTATTGCAATTTTTTTACTTATTCATTTATATCATAACTGTATTAATGTCTTTGTAGGTTTAGTTTTATTTAGTTGCCTTAAGGGGAGGATTTATTTCTTATACCATGAATGCATGATAGATACAGTCAAACCCGAACCTTCTTAGGACCCTAGGATGGGGAGCCATTGTGTAAGTTCCAAGCATGGTGGGGCAATCACCGTTCGGAGCCGATTAGGCTACCCCACTTAAACTTCAATGTGATTAAGGAAACGTTTTTGTAAGAAACACGTGAGGTTACAGAGTTTAAGGACCTCTAAAACCTACCTTTCTTGCATACATTCTTCAGGGTTTTTAGGGTGGCATTGTTATAAAAGAGAAAAGACAAATCTAAAACTTCTTTCCTTATATTTTCTTAGAATTCACTCTTAGCTTTTGTTTATCTATCTGTACTATTATCTTGCATATCATACACTTTGGGATATAGGGGATCATTTGTTGCATTAAAGATGCAGGGTAGATACGGTCAAACCCAAGCCGTCTTAGGACCCTAGGAGAGGGGCCATTATGTAGGTTTCGAGTGTTGTAGTGTAACCATTGCTCAGGGTTAATTAGGCCACCTCACTTAAGTTCAATGTGACCAAACTTAAGGATCTTTTCAAAACCTACCCTAATTGCATATACTCCCTTCTAAGCTTGAGTTAATACAATACCCTTAAGAAATTGTAATGTTGCTAATCATTCAAGAGTTAAGTTTCTGAAAATAATAGTAGGGTAATAACTTAAGGGAGTAATGTATTAACCCAAACGATCCCAACATCTACACATTTCCATATGCTTTCTTTTGCTACATTGATGACTAATTCTTGTCCATGAAATATCTAGACTTAAGAATAGCAATTAACTAACAAGAGAATAATTAAAGATTGGCAAATGCCTTAGGAATCCGTGAACAATTGCTACAAGCTAAAGCTACCTCTTGGAAGCAAAGGGCTAAGCATGCTGAGGCCTCTAATAGGGCTTTGTTAGCTCAAGTTGGAAAAAGCAAAAGGACCATGAATTGGGCTTTAGAAATGCTAAACAAGATTAAAGCCTAACTATGAGAGTTTGATTAGAAACTTTAGATGTAGTTGAAGGACTTTGAATAAATTTTAAGTTTCATTAAGAATAATTGTTAGGTTCCCTTTTGTTTTGTTCCATGTACTCTAATCTTTCCAAAATAATTTTTCTTCTCTTTAGTCATTCTTCATTCTTTCCTTCTTTGTAGACAGTCCTTCAATATAACTTATCTAACCATTCATTCTCTCTCACTCAAGGAAGTGTAACTAAAAAACCAAAAAAAAAAAAAAATCATCATCTTTATTTGGATTTTTTTTGGTTTTATATTTCTCTCTTACTAAAAAAAAAAAAGAAAGAAAAGAAAAGAAAAGTTGTTAACGAGTAAAGAATTCTTCCATCCGAGTTCATATGGCTGATGACAGACTCACATCCCCAGAAAGGATGATGCAGCAAATGGCCCAACAATGGCAAATTTTGTTCCCAATGATCACCACTCTCCAAATATCCCAAGATTCAAGCCTAGAAAGGAGACTCTCGAATCTAGAAGAAAAGGTAGCCACTGTCAGGACCCTAAAGGGGGCCTAGTAGGATTACCTAAAATTTTCATAACATGTATGCACCCATGGTATGAAAACCGTTTTGCAAGTCAGAGATTGCAAGACTCTAAATAATAAATCACTACGATTAATGATTTTCAAGTAATTAATTTATTATAACATGACATAATATATAATTATAAATAACTATGGATGTTCGATATCCCATAGTTCCTCAGAACCGCAGAGAATCGGTATCCCCTACCAAATAATAAGACAGGATATACTAGCATTATAGTAAGGTTTAATAAATAAATATTTTCTACAAAGGATGTCTATGTATCATCTAAAAAGTACTCAGCTACTTCTAATACTAATGTACATATCTTCATCTCACACTCATCACTCGAGACATATCCCAATCCCATCGTATGTAAACCTACAAAGAAAATTAAGGGGGGATGAGCATAAAACAGCTCAGTGAGTTCGTTCCTCACCACTACCGGTCAAGCAAGTTTTCATCCATTATTATCACACATGCAAGCAAGCTATCTACATACATAATGAATGCAAGTGTGATGAATGCAAGCAACACATCCATTGGAGTCCGGAACCATGGAAGGTGTAGAATTACGTCGTCCACACTTCGATTATCCCCTGTACTTACCCGTACAGGGCACCTCAGCTTACCCGTAGAGGCTACCTAGGGGCACCACCCCACTAGGCAAAACTCGACTATTACCCTAACCGAGAAAAGAGTTTCAATCAAAATAGGGGGAGTCCAAACTAGGACTATCCACCCTCCAAGGCCCCTCGGGCACAAACATGCGAGTCCTCTCGCAACCAAAAGTAACCAAGGTTTTTCAGGCACAATAAAGCGAGTCCTCTCGCTATCAATTGGAGAACCCATGCTAGCTTTGCCTAACGTTAAAAATACTATTTATGGCTCCACAAGCCATTACAGCGATCATGCAAAAATTTGTTTAAGGTTAGAAAAGCTTTTGCCAAAATACTTTTCTTAAGATTTTTGCAAGGCTAGCACTCTCCATTCATACCTTTACTAAGTCATAGACATGCGACGAGTAGAACCGGTTATTTGGGTCAGACATTTATATTTATCAACTTAAAAAGGTGATCATACAGATGATGGCATACAAACAAAACAGTCATTCAAACATATAAGCAATAGCAAACAACAAAACATCATACAAATAACACGCACAAGCAAGTAGCAGGTCATCAGAATTCTCTCACCTGGATTATTGCTCATTCTCCAAGCCTTTAGGGTTTCTAGGACTCAATATCGAACGCCTAAATCAAAATGGCAAACCTTATAAGTGTTCTGAGAATTCAGACTCCTTAGTCAACTAAAAGTCTATTGTAGTTTATCTAGTTTCCTCCAATATAACCCGAGTATAGTGTGTATAGGGTTACCATACTCCATGAGATTAATAATAACTATTTTCTTATATTAGTAAGTTATGAGGCTTCCTTTATGTATTTTGTAATCTTTTTGTTCTGATTCCGATATTTGCGAACTTATAGTCGTTTTTCATCGTTTTCGGATGCATGTTCACACGGTAATGTCCGTTTTGGGCGTTAAGACTCGTGTTTTATGATATAGGCTAAATTTATTGAAATTTTACCTTATTGAAGTTTAATTACTGTTATTACTTAGGTTTATGCCCTAGTTTAGGATTTAATGATTGAATTAGCTATTTGATTCTTATACTTAGGAAATTTTCCATTAGTGTTACAAATTCACATACTTGATTAAGTTTAATTCAATCTAAGAGGTGTATTAGGGTTTAAGGAATTTTCGACTTCTAAATACATGTATATACCTATGTTATGTGCTTATGTAATCTTATTATTTTTTTCTATTATAAACCTATGTTTACATCATCACTTATGTAACCAATTGATGATGTCATGGCTTATGTAATGCTTAAATGATGTCATGGCTTATGTAATCCATTTATTACATGTAAATATATATGTCATTAAGTACTTATACATATGCATATGTTTTATACCTACCTACACTCATAACATACTAATATGTATACTTATGTACTTATACTTTATACATACATATACTTATACATCTACTTAGGTTTATACCGTATTTATCCATGTATACATACTCATATACCTATACGGTCATATGCGTATTTTTATACAAAAATTCGTATGCCTAATCTTTTCCTTAAGAAAAGCTTCCTAATTCCATTCTTTTGTATTTTTATGTATGTATTTGGTGTAGTATACACATATATAGCTAGATATGGTCTTAATTCAAGTTATGTACATGATAAATACTCATGTACAAAGGTTCACATACATGTATTCTTTTAGTATTCCCTTATGTGCACATACTTATAAGCATATACTCATGTCTTCTTTTCTTCTTCTTCATAATTCCTAATTCCTACACTTAAAGATGGAAACTTTGTTCTCTCTTCTTCAAGACAAAACTAAACATATAATTACTTACCTAATCTATCTAATTAACTAACTAATGAAGAAGATAAAACAAGATAAAGTAACTTAGATATATACCTTTGCTTATGTTGGAATTAAGGAAACAAAAGGAAGATGTTGAAGGTGAAATGGAAGATGGAAAGCTCACGGCAATGGAAGGGAATTTTTGTTTTGTTTCTTTTGTCTTGTGTTGATTATGGAAAAAGGCAAATGGTAGGGCCACAATGAAGAATAAGTGGATGGCAACTAAAGAAGGGAAGGAAAAAGAAAAACCAAAAGAAAAGGAAAGAAAAGCCATCATTAGAAATGTAGATATTTTTCCTTATCTCTTAATGTCTTTTGTTGACTTTTCAAATGGTTGACTTTAGTCAATATGTGTTGACTTGGTCAACATGTGTTGACTTTGTCAACTTTCAAAAAAATAAAGACCCTTTTGTGTACATAATGAACTAATTAGGAAAAAATTGGAGAAAGATTAAGGAAATGAAGGGAAATAAGAAATTTAGTGAATTGATTAGTAAAAATAGGTAATGAGATCTTCCATTAGGTATTTATATCCTATATACATCATTTGGTAAGCTACTTAGTATAATTGAGATGAAAAATAGCATTTAGGGTATTAAGGTTTACTACATTTAACCTAATCTTCAACTATACCCTTAACTCTATATAATACTATCTTAATCACATACTTAAGGGATAAATATAATCTATGACTCATTATCTTAGTTTCTAAGGGATCACTTAAGTATTCTAAATGTTTATGCATGATTGAGGGTTATCTTTAGTCGTTTACCAATGAAATAGCAAAATGTGGAGGATATATAATCATTTAGGGTTTTAGGGTAAATTATGGTGAATTAGTGCTTTTATATCCTTAAAGTTATAGTTTTAGGGTTTTTATTACTTTAGGGCACAATCTCTAATGTTTTTACACATTTAGGGTTTCATATATTCTTACGCGTCTTAGGGTTTTGATGAGGTTCGAGGTTTTAAGGGTCTTCGTATGCGGTTAGGGTTCAATTGATGATTTAAGGTTTTTCGTATCCACTTTAGGTTTTGGATTGAGATTTTATTGGTTTTAAATCTCATTGGCTCTTTTGAGTTTAGAAAATCATCTACAATTTGGACGTTTGTTTCTATACTTAGAAAGCTAAATTCGCGGGGTTTACAGCTACACTATAAAAGAGCATTACAAATCTAGAAATGGCAATGGGCCCTATGCTTAGAAGATTCCAACACCCGATGTCCAACACTGATCAAGTGCCAATAAGCGCAAGTGATGAGGGAGGTAAGAAAAAAGCTAAGGAGGAGTGAGGAAAAACAAACCCAAGGGACTCAGAGGATATCAATTGAAGATATCAATCACTAAAATCTTTTACCATTTGAAAGCGGCAAGGATTATAGCTTGTGAAGCCCCTAATCCAAATTACAAACTACGTAACTTTGACCCAAAAGCACGATGCAACTATCATATAGGTTAGAAAGGGTGCTCCATTGAAAAATGCTGAAGATTGAAGAATAAGATTCAAGACCTGATTGATGCAAAAGTCATTTAATCAGAGCTACAATAAGATGGTCCTTCTTTCAGTCATGGGGATAGTCCAACTGAGTCGCCTAGAGCTCCATTTCTTTTGAGCTTACCTATGCCTTTTGATAAGCTTACGAGTTGTTTCAAGTAATTGGATGCTTGTTAAGATAGAGGCAAAGAAAGTTGTCTTTAATAAAGTCTGTAACAACTAGAATAATACAATTGCCTTTTCAATGAAATGATTGCAATGTTATTTGGGCACATAAATTCCTCCTCAAGGAATCAATAACTAACTTTTAAAAGGTTTAAAATGAAAAAAGGCAAACTATTTTTCACACACTAACCTAAAACATTTTGAGAGGTTGAGTGACATAATAGTAAGGATACTTTGGACTCATTCCTTGAAGGAGGTCTACTTTGAATGTGATGGGCAGATTAAAATAAAGTTAGGCATTCATTTTCCGAACCCTAAACATAATTATCTCTTGCCTACCCCGTTAGAACCATTGGAAGAATTTTCAAATTTAAACCCTATTGAGAACCACCCTATAATGGGGCAATTCGAAGGTTAGGGTCATTGATAAGGAGAGAGGGATTAAAATTGGTTAATGCTTGCTTTAGTGACATTAAATTAAAAAAAAAAATTTATTTTTGATAAATTATATATATTTTTTAAATAAGGAAGAGCCACATCCTTTTTAAACACCTCGAGCTTTTACTTACCTCACCCAACCCATACAATAGAAATCCATGGATTTAGGATCATGAATCACTTAAAAGGTAAAAACTTAGCAATAGAGACTTGGGGCCAAAAGGAAACAAAAGAACAACAAAAGAATAGTAGGGTGAAGTAATAACAAAATAGAAAAGAAAAAGATAAGGAAAAGAGGTTGGAAAATCAAGCTCCAGTATAAGTCAAAAGCCAAGTGAAAGTCAAAAGCCATATCGTATCCAAGTGGAGGCAGTCAAATTAAAAGTCAAAGCCTAAAATAGCCCCAAAGATGCAAAGCTCTAAATCACAGTCTAAGCTCAAAAACCCAAAATCTCTAGATCCACTTTGAAACCTCTCTCATACTTAGCCTTCCCACCTACAATACCACCCTTACACAACAAAAGCTCTTTTGATCTTAAAAGGTAATCTATCCTTAATAAAAGTTGTTTTTGAAATTAGGGCAAGTATATTTTTAATTGTTCCTAAGGTTCTCGACTTGTACACCTGGGATTAATATTTAGTTCAAAATAAGATTCTTCATTAGTTCTTTTTGAAACTGTTTGACCAAAAGCCTGAATTCATAATGTTAAACTGAAAAAGACCTAATGGATTAGTCAAGGCGTATCACGTGCAAAATGGACTATAATTTTAGGACTGTAGTCAAGAGTGTAATTAAGGCCAAGAGTTTGCAAGGAAGTCCTCTTCAACTAAACCAATCATGAGTTATCTTTTAAGGATGTTTGAAATCACAAGGCCCTAGTAAATGGCTCATCATCTAAGTTAGAAGGAACACAAGAGGCCTCATGTGATTATTAAAGGTTCTTTACCTATTAGCAAACTAAAAAAGAAAGAAAAAGAGGTAATAAAAAAAAAAATGAAGAAGCAAAAGAAAAAGAAAGAGAAAGTATCTTTATTTTAAGTCCATGCCGGCCCAAATGGCCAAGTTTTCAATCCATTCTAAAAAATAAAAAAGGAAAAAGAAAAACAAAAGTTAAGAGTTATGGCTTTTCTCATTCTTTCCAAAATAAAGGAAATTATTCCCTAACGTCTTTTTCAACATAAATGGTTTTCACCAAAAGGGTTTTTCTTTAAATATTTTCCTCAAAATCTAGTAGTGTTTTAGACAAGTTTTTAATCTTAACGAACTTTCGATTGGGCTATCTTGCCTTCCATCCATTCATCACTCTTTAAGGTCTTTAGAAAACTCATATGGCGTTTCTGTTCCTTAATTACCTTTAGCGTGTCCATAGGGCCCTTCAGTTCACTAAGTTCTTTTAACAAGCTCATAAGGCACTTCTTTCTTGCAAAAATCTTGTAATGAGATCATAGAAAGCTTGATTTCTTTAAGTAAGCCCATTGGGCCCCTTTATTCACAAAATTTCTCTTAGCAAGCCCATAGGGCACTCCTTTTTATCAATTTCTCTTGGTTAGCCCATAAGGAACTCACTTTCCACATTTAAGTGTTTAGCTAGCCTTTAAATGCACAATCTTAACTCAATCTCTTTTCCATGTTCTTTTAGCAAAACCATAAGGCATTTTTGTTTACTTCCCCTCTATTTACCCAATTCTTCTCAAGTAAGCCCATAGGGTACTTCCCCTCACCAAGTTCCTCTTAACTAAACCCATAGGGCACTTCTATTCATCGATTCCTTTTGGCAAGCCCAGAAGGCACAACTTTTAGACCAAAATTAAGGTTGTTAGTCTCTGAGAGATGCTGATACTTAAGATAGTAAGCCTAGTGAGGTACGGCCAAGTTTTAGATTGATTATAGTTTAGGGTTGCTAGTCTCCAAGAGACGTTTCCACCTTGGTTAGTGAACCTAGGGAAGTACAACCAAGTTTTAGATTGATCCCGGCTTAGGGTTGCTAGTCCCTAAAAGACGCTGCTACCTAGGTTAGTGAGCCTAGTAAGGTATGACTAAGTTTTAGATAAATCCCAATTTAGGGTTGCTAGGCCCCGAAAGATGCTCTCGCTTAGGTTAGTAAGTTTAGTGAGGCATGACTAGGTTTTAGATTGATCCTAGTTTAGGGTTGCTAGTCTTCGAGAGACGCTTTTACCTTAGTCGGTGAGCCTAGTGAGGTACAACTAAGTTTTAAATCGATCTCAGTTTAAGGTTGCCAGTCCTCGAGAGACGCTCTCACCTAGGTTAGTGAGCTAAGTAAGGTACAACAAAGTTTTAAATCGATCCCAGTTTAGGGTTACTAGGACCCGAGAAACTCTCCCGCTTAAGTTAGTGAGCTTAGTGAGGTACAATTAAGTTTTAGATTGACCCCAATTTAGGGTTGATAGTCCCAAAGATGCTCCTGCCTAGGTCAATGAGCCTAGTAAGGCACAACTAGGTTTTAAATCGATCCAAATTTAAGGTTACTAGTCCTTGAGAGATGCTCCCGCCTAGGTTAGTTAGCCTAGTGAGGTATGACCGAGTTTTAGATCAATCCCAAATTAGGGTTGTTAGTTCCCGAGAGATGCTCCTGCTTAGGTTAGTGAGCTTAGTAAGTCACAACCAAGTTTTAGATCGATCCCAGTTTAGGGTTGCTAGTCCCCGAGAGATACTCCCACTTAAGTTAATGAGCCTAGTAAGACACGGCCCGGTTTTAGATCAATCCCAATTTAAGGTTGCTAGTCCCCAAGAGACACTTCCGCTTAAGTTAGTAAGCCTAGTGAGGCATGACTAGGTTTTAGATTGATCCTAGTTTAGGGTTGCTAGTCCTTAAGAGGCACTCCTACCTAAGTTAATAAGTCTAATGAAGAATGACCAGGTTTTAGATCGATCCCAATTGAGGATTGCTAGTCCCCAAGAGATACTCTCACCTAGGTTAGTGAGCCTAGTAAGGCACACCCAAGTTTTAGATTGATCCCAGTTTAGGGTTGTTAGTCCTCGAGAGACACTCTCGCTTAGGTTAGTGAGCCTAGTGAGGCACGACTAGGTTTTAGATCAATTCTAGCATAAGATTGCTTGTCCCTTAAAGACACTCTCACCTAGGTTAGTGAGCCTAGAGAAGTACGACCAAGTTACATTTCTTCATCCAAATCCTTAATAAATCAATTTTAGAATAGCTATTTAGTTGTTTTAAGGTCATCCTAAAGGTAAAAATAGTGTCTCTTTGTCTTTGTGATAAAGTTTTGTTTAAACTTCACTACAAAGAACGGCAATTGTGGACACTTAATTTTTGCCCTCTTTATTTGTATTTTTATTTTTATTATTTTACTTTTCTTTCTTTTCTCAATAGGTAATAAATTTGGAAAAAAAAATAGGAAATTAAAGAAAACCTAAAAACTTAACAAATTTAGAAAGAATAAGAATTTTAAGAAAATACAAAAAAAATTCGAAAATAAGAAAAAACATAAAAAATAAGAAATTTGGATAAGGAACACAAAAAATTGAGAAATTTAGAAAATAAGAAAATTAAAAAATTGAAAGATTACAAAAAAATAGAAAAATTGGAAAAATAAAAGATTTTAGAAAATACTATTTTATTAAGGTAGATTTTTTTATTTTTTTATTTTGAAATAAATTTAGAAGTCGAGCCGTTAGGCTTGGGCTTAGATTTAAATCAAACCTAAATAAATTTGGTCTATATGTGCACATATGGACAAGACATAGGCTAACGATCTAACGGTCTAACGGATAAGCACTTGAACATTGCATGGGGTTAAACTTAAGGTCTTAGGTTTGAATCTTGGCAAAGGTAAGGAGGCTTTTTTATTTTTGTAACTAACACATTGCTATGTGTCAAGATTTGACTATGCCATGTATCTTGACACATAGCAACTACAAGTTAGACAGCAGGTTGACTTAGCAACTTCAGGCCAGTTGGTGCATGCTGACGTGGTGCCATGTCAACATTTTCTCTTTCTTCCTCTTTCCCTAATTTTCCTCCACTTTCTTTAAACAAGAACAGTCTACCCCCTCTACTGTAGCCCTTGATTTTGTACACTTCCCTTACTAAAAGTCATCAATTAATGATACGAATTCATCCTCTGCATAAGCTATTGTGAATTGAGCCCAATAACGCGTCTAAATTCAGTCAATAGAGCATTCAAATTAAGCTCCAAAAATCGAAAAAAACTGGATTTTCATGCATTTGCATTCAAATCCAATTTCAAGTTTCTTTGTTTTCTAGGTTAAATTCATGTATAAATATGAGCTTAGGGGCATCCATGAACATAAACGTTCAAACAAAAAGCTTTAGAATCATCTCACAAGATCTCTCTTTCATTCGAAATCTCTCTCTCTCTCTTACTAGTCACGATTCTCTCCCTCTCTACTTAACCTTGTGCAAAACCGATCACTCATTGAGCTTCCTTAGCCTCCTAGCTCTCCAAACCAACTACAACCATCCTCTATAGTGCCTCCCAACAACACCAACAATTCATCGCCATCGAAACCCTAACCCTCAAGTACCCACCTTCAAAACCACCATCTCCGATACTATTCGACCCAAACCAACCTTACATCTAAGGTCCTTGCCAGCCTACACCCTCAAACCAACACCTCTCTTTCACCTAGTAGCCTCTACTGCATAAAGCCTAACATCACCGCAACTACCACTTCATACTACCCTCCAAACCACCCTCAAATGCTGAGGCAACCTCTTTGCCCCTATAATCCCAATTGGAAATACACAAAACCCCTTTTCCCATCCACTTTGGTGGTTAGATTAAGCGAAGCCAACCTACAGTAGACCCTCTTCTTCATGACTCAAATTGGACCCATTGGAGCTTTGAGATCCGACCTAAATCTAAAGTCTGACTCGATCTAACCAACCTAAATTTGCATATCCCCCTTTGGTCCAAGTTCTCTTTTTGTTTATTTATTTATTTATTTACTTATTTCCTTTTATTTTCATATTTAGTTGTTGTTGTTGTTTTTTTTATCTTATTTTTTATATCCAAATGTAAATGTAATAATACCAAAAAAAAAAAGAAAAAGAACAAGGAAAAAAAAAGAAAGAAAAAAAGAATAGTTTATTAAATTATTTATTTCAACAAATAAAAAAATATAGGATAAAGAAAAAAATAAGGAAAGATAAGTAAAATAAGAATAAATAATTGTTTTCTCACTTAGAAAAAACATTTTTTTAAAATAAGAAAAATAAATTATTCCATATTCAAATTAAGGGCAATTTAGAATTTTTTCCAATAAATAAAAAAAATCCAATTTAGGACCTTCTTTTCTAGGAATTTTCTAAAAATAAACGAAATCGAGTAAAACATAAGCTCGATTTTTTTCAAAATTAAAATCAACTCAACCTACTAAAGTTTTTGTAAAAAGAACTACGTACGTCTAATCCCGAATAGTGGGTAATAGGCACCTATGGAGTGATGATAAAAAATGAAAAACCTAATTTTTCATTTTTAGTTTAGATTGTTCAAATTATCAATTTTAGGTGAAAATTTGAGTTTTGTTTTTCGAAAGGTGATTTTTAAGGTCAATATTAAATTTGAAAAGTTAACGGTACCCGTAAGGGTTTAAAATTCCTAAACCTCAAATCTAGATTCTTTGGTTTCAAAAACCGTTTTATAAAATTAGTTTTAATCGTTAGACTAGTGGCTAAATTATAATCAATCCACCCAATTGGTTATAACTTAACTATTTTCCTGACTTCGATCTGGTAGCGATTCCAATATATTTTCAAATGAAAAAATGGTTTTCTTTAAACCCTAATCAAGAGTTGGTATTAAATGGGTAGGGTTTAGTACTAATCAATTTAAAGAAGACCTATTTTATAAAAAGAACCAGGAGTGTAAAAATCCAAGCTCAATAGACTTAACTCGATACTTTATTTTGATTTTTTTTTTTCAATTTTCATTATTTTATTTTTATTTATTTTTTAACCTAGCTCAATAATAAAACGAAAATGGGAAAAATGAAGTGTCTACAATATGATGTATAAAGAAGCGGAAGTATATGTCAATGATATAATCGCCGAATCCCTTGAAAATGAGGGTAATGTAGGTGTATTAATGAAGTTGTTTGAAAGATTGTATAAGTTTTAGTGGAAACTAAACCTAGAAAAATGTACTTTTGGAGTCATGTTAAGAAAATATTTAGGTTTCATAATCAATTAAAGGGGCATTGAAGTCATTTTAGACAAAGTAAAGGCGATCATAGATATTCCTTCTCTATGCATGCTTAAGGAAGTTAGAGGTTTACTAGTGTGACTGAATTACATCACCCAATTCATATCACAGCTTACAAATAAATGCTGCCTTCTATTTAGATTACTAAGAAAGAATGTTACTCTAAACTGGGATGATGAATGTAAGGAGGCCTTCCATAAAATCAAGGACTACCTTATCAATCCTCCGGTTCTAGTCACTCTAAAGCTAGGTTGGCCTTTATTCCTCTCTCTTACCATCCTTCAAGAATCCATGGGATGTGTGTTAGGGTAAAAGGATGAAGAGGGAACGGAAAGAGCTATTTACAATATAAGTAAGAAGTTTATTGAGGGAAAGCATAAGTATTCAAAGATAGAAAGAACTTATTGTACTTTGGTGTAGGTGATGCATTAACTCAAACAATATACTTTATACTACATAGTAGAATTGTTGATAAGACATGATCCTCTTAGGTAGTTGGCTGAAAAACCAACTCTAATCTAAAGGGCTTCCAAGTGGCAAATGATGTCGTCTAAGTTTGATATAACATATGGGAGCCAAAATTTGATTAAAGGGCAAGCTTTAGCAGACCAATTAATAGAATACCCATAGATGAAGCATTTAAAGGGGGAAGACTTAGTTCCCCAACAAGAATATCTTAATGGCGAAAGATAGGATAGAAATCCCTAAATGGAAGATGTATTTTAATGGAGTTGCTAATGTCTTAAGATGTAGGATAAGGCCGGTGTTGGTATGCCTTGAAGGTAGCCGATTTCCTATAATGGAAAAGTTCACATTTTCCTACACCAATAACATTGCCGAATATAAGACATACATCTTAGGCATCAAAATAGCCATGAATATGGGGGTCCATGAGTTGGAGGTATATGGAGATTCACCCTTAATTATTCTCTAAACTACAGGGGAGTATATGACAAGAGATCTTAAAGAGATGCCCTTCCATTAGCACCTTGTTGAGCTAACGGAGAAGTTTGAAAGTATCTCCTTTATAAACATACTGAGAACTCAAGACCAATTTGTAGATGCCCTTGCTACATTGGCACCCATGGTTCAAATGTTAGGAAAGGTAAAGGTTCAGCTATCTAAGATGATGGTAAAAGACAAATCAACCTTTTACTTAGCAATCAAAGTAGTTCGAGATGACTAATGCTAGTTCCATGATATCAAGGCTTTTCTTTAGATCAATAAGTATATAGAAGGGATAAATAAGAAGGACAAAAAAACCTTAAGGAGGTTGGCAAGTCACTTCTTCCTTAGTAGCCTTACATTATATTGATGGTCATTTGACACTACATTATTAAGATGTGTCAATAAAGTAAAAGTAGACACTCTAATAAAGGAAGTACATAAAGGGATGTGTGATCTCCACATGATTGGGCACATGTTCAAGCAAATGTGCTATTATTTGCTGACCATAGAATCTAACTGCATCATGCATGTGAGGCATTCCATTTGTGCTAGATATATTCTAATTGGTAAATGCTCCTAGCTTTGTCATAGCTATGGCCATTTTCTATGTAAAGAATAGACGTCATTTAGCCATTCAACCCAAACGCATTAAATGGGCATAGGTTTATCCTTATAGCCATCGATTACTTCATAAAATGGGTAGAAGCCTCTGCTAATGCGAATGTTACCAAGGGAGTAGTTATCAAATTCTTGAAGTGAGATACAATTGCTAGGTATGGAGTGTCAAAGTTAATCATTACAGATAATGACATGAATCTCAACAACAAACTCATGAGGAATTATGCTAACTATTTGGGATCTCTTGCAAAAACTCTACACCATATAGGATACAAATGAATAGAGCAATAGAAGCCACCAACAAAAACCTTAAGAGGATAATTGAGAAAATGACTATAACTTACAAAGACTAGCACGAGATGTTGCCTTTTTCACTCATGGCCTATACAACTTCTATTGAGACATCAATTGGAGCACTCCTTATTCCCTAATATACAAAATTGAAGCAATCTTGCTAGTTGAAGCGGAAATACTGTCCCTCGGGGTGTTAGCCAAAACTTAACTAGATGAAGCTGAATGGGTTAAGAAGAAGATTAAGTAATTAAACTTAATAGATGAGAAGAGGTCAATTGCATTATGCCATAAGGTAATGCTATCAATAGAAGTTGATGTGAGCCTTCAATAAGAAGGTATAGCCTTAGTAATTTAAAGAGGGAGACTTATTATTGAGGAAGATTTCCCTAAATGTGCAAGATCCTTAAGGAAAGTTTGCCCTTAGTTATGAATGTCCTTATGTAGTAAAAAAGGTGATGTTAGGAGGAGTGTTGATCTTGTCTCAAATGGATGGCATAGATTTGAAGGATCTTGTGAATACTTATGTTGCCAAGATGTATTATCCTTGAATATCAATAGAATAACATATGATTTTGTCTTCAATTTTGGTTACTCTATAATTAGATTTTCATTCTTTGCAGGTAAAGTAGATATCCCTAGCAATCTTCAACATTAGATTGATCATTGACCGTTCCTCACCATACTAATAAGTGCTCCTCAATCTCAATATCTTGCTATACCTCATATTTTTACTCAAAAAGCTCAAAATCAAAAAAGAGACTTAATATAAGAAATCATGGATACCGATGAATTATTAAAGCTTTTTAGATACTATGCTTTGATCTTTCCTTTCTTGAAAAAGGATACCTATGCTATTTCAAGATCTAGTTCAGACTGATGGAGCAAGAAGAAAAGTGGAATTGAACTCAAGATCCTCTCATGGACAAACAAGAGAAGGAAACCAGTTGAGCTATAAGTACACATCTACAACCCAAAGTGATGCTAATCGGCCCCCCAGTTTACTAAATATGCTTCTTAAAGCAAAAGGTGGTTATAGGTTTCCAAACATGAATCTTATACTTACGGGTTGTTTATGAAACCAGGAATGGCCTACACTCAAAGCTCTAAATATTGAAGAATCCTTTTGAAATTACTAACCATTAAGAGGGCCTTAGAGTTGTCATTTCTTTAAGAAAGAATATCTCACTAAAGGGTCTCACTAAGATAGTCATAAGGAGCTATTTCCACCCCTTTAGGAAGGGGTATCTTGTCAAAAGGTCTCGCTAAGATAGGCCATAAGGAGTTCTTTTTAACCCTTAAATAGCCTTAGTGCTATCACCTTTTAGGAAATGATATCTCATCAAAGAGTTTGGTTAAGATAAATTGTAAGGAGCTCTTTCTAACTTAGATAGCCTTAGTGCTATCTTTTCCTTATGAAATGATATCTTGTCAAAAGGTCTCACTAAGATAGATCATAAGGAGCTTTTTCCATTTATTTAGGAAAAAATATCTCGTCAAAGGGTTTCATTAAGATAGATCGTAAGGAGCTTTTTCCAACCCTTAAGAACCTTTTCTACAATCTCTTCCTTTCATACAAGCAAAAATGGTATCTCTTTGATCTTTATGGTAAAGTTTTTATCAAATTTCACCATATAGAGAAGCAACTGTAAACATCCCATTATGACCTACTACTTTTAAGGAAACTCTGTTTCATAGAAAAAGGGTAAAATTTTAGAAAATACAAAAAATTGAAAAGAGTAGAAAGTACAAAAGATTTTGAATTAAGAAAAAAAAAACATTTTATTAACATGGGTGTACCACATGGCTGCTAAGTTGCAGCTACATTTGGCATGTGGAGCGTTGTATGGTTGCATCCTTGTGAGATACGTATTGCATTTAAAATTAAAAAAAAAAAAAGAAGAAGAAGAAAAGAAAAGGGGTGAAAATAGGGTTGCATTGCATGCCCCTTATTTTTTTTATATGCGTACATGCATCCTTCCTCCTTATCAAGCATTTTCCCTATCAAGAATAGAAATTGAGCTTTTTTTTTTCTTTGGGCAACTTCCCCTTATATTTTATGCCTAATTTTATCCATCTTTTGGTGATGAAAAATTCGGGAATAATATGAAGACCAAAGCTCATGAAGTGTACCATTTAGATATGTACAAGTACAAGTTTCAAATTTTTATGAATGGAAACAAGAGAAATAAAAAGATTAAATCTAAATGACTAATAAATACCCATATCTCACATCCTAGTTAAATCTAGCAAAATTGGGGATTTTCTTTCAAGATACTGCTACACCTCAACACAAATCAAGAAAAAGCATCCTCTATAACTTGTGAGAACCTCATATTTCCCTTAATTTCCATGAAAACAAGTTAAATTTTAGCCAATAATGGAAGAAACCGAGATGCACACCTAAACTTTCTCAATTCACAAATGATTCAATTTTTCTCATAAAGGAAGTTTCTTAAGCATCACTCATGACCTAGCACTATAAATAAGACTCTTCATTCAATCCATAAAAAAAAAAAAGCATTATAAACTCTCTAATTGAATGCAATTGCTATTTTATCACTTTAGGCTCCATAAGTGCAAAATCTACTCTCTCTCTCTTCAATTTCTCTTATTATAGGGAAAATCGATCCAAGATAAAATAATGAAACATTCTACTTTCATTATAAAGTAAAACCTAAGTTTTTGTTACTCTTTATTTCATGCTAAATTAGGTGAATTTGGATTGGAAGTTGGAAGGGTATTGTTTAGGGTTTATTTATTAGCAAGTTGAAGCTTCTAGGAAAATCAAAGAGCATAAGCTCAAGTTTTCCAAAAATTGAGTAAGGGGTTTTATAATTTGACGTCTCTAGAGTCTAAAGCCACTAGCCTCACCTAAGAACTAGTCAAATCACCATTGATTCGGCTAGGGTCTAGTCAGTATACGAGTTTAGTTTTTCTCTCCCTTTGAATGTTGTGTCAATTGTTAAAAAAAATGAAAAATGCAAAATATAAAAAATATGTTTTGATCTTATGTTATCATGTTTTATTTGAATAATGTGTTTCTATTATATTTAATCTATGCATGCTTAATTAGCTTAATGACATGTTAATAGATAATTTGTTGGTTTGTTGATTTGTTAATATGGCCTTGATTTAAATAACTGGCATGTTAATAAATTCAATTTGACTCTAATAATTAGCATGTTGATTTATTAATGTTGGCTTTAATTTGAATGACGATTTGTTAATTTGATAAACTTAGGTAATTAGCATGTTGATTTATGGATTGGATAATTTAAATAAATTAGCATGATGGTTCAAATTTGTTTTGATTTAAGAAATTTCCATGTTAATTGGCTTTAATAAATTTGATTTGTTAATTTAGGTTTAATTTGAATAATTAGAATGATGATTTGTTATTTGGCATGTTGATTTGATTAATTAGCATGTTGGCATGCTTTATGTTGAAGTTATGAATAATTGGCATGTTTAATTGATTGGGCCTTAACTTAGTATGTTGGATTTTATCGAAACTCTCATGTGTCTTGCCATGTTTTGAATAAAAGTATTTTCAAATAAAATGGCCTTTTCTGCTTTGAAAAATGATTTTCTCATAATAGAAGGATTTTTACAAATCAAAATTTGATTTAGCCTTTTTTTTTAATTTAGGGATTTTAGAATTTTCAAAAGTGGACCCAAATACAATTTTACAAAAATTAATGAAATTCAAGAACTTAACATGATAAGAATTTTTATTAAATAAAATTGGCTCACACACACTAAGGTTTTCGTAAATCAAGAAATAATGGGCTTGATCTCATTTCGCATGTACGTAGGCACTTCAGGTGGCCCCAAACTAAAAAGTAAAAAACAATTTTCCATTTTTAAAAATTTTCTTTTCAACAAATGAAATAGAAAGCCCATTTTATTTAGAAATAAAATTAAAAGCCTGCTTAATCATTTTATGGACCCTTCGAATTTTAATAAGAAAGCCTCTAAGCCCATCTTTTCTCTAGTTTATATTTTCCTAAAATTTTTTTAAGAAAATTATAGGCTAGTGGTTGAAATTAAGGCTCATCTACATATATAACCTAATTTCACTTTCGCCCGACTTTAGTTGGATGGCGACCTCTTTTTCAAAATCGTTTTCAAATCAAAACATTTTCTTAATATGGTTAAGGAATTTATATTGAGTGGGTAGGCTTAATAAAAATCAAGTTAAGAAGAGCGAAAAACCAAATTTTTAGCTTGACAAATATATTTGAATCTAAGGCATTTAATGCACTCTATTTCTCTAGTCTTCCTCCTTAAGTTTTGTCCAATATCTCTCTTTACCTCGATTTCTGAGGTCTTAGCCTTCCCCTTACTATCCTTGGGTTGATTAAAGGTCAAATTGTGTCAATCCACAACTTGGTTATACCCAGGTCAGCTAGAATAAGGTTAGCTCTAGGGTATAGGTCGACTAACGGAAGCTTGGCTAGGAGATGTATGCCTTTGCCACTTGACCTTTTATTCAATTTAGGTGGCCTCATTTGAAGACCCCATCGTTTGGACCTCAATAATGTCCTTGATACCAAACCTTAGGCTAGAGACAAATCGAGAAATGGTTCTTACTTTAGGCTCATCCATATCACATTAAATCATTAATATCTGAAATTCTCAGAGATAATCATATACACTCTTCATTTCTTGCTTCAATTCTTAAAGTCTCTTAAACTTATCTTCTTCATAATGTTTGAGAATGAAGCAACCTTGCATCTCCTACTTCATCTCATTCCAAGTTCTCACTTCACGTTGGCCATCTTACCTATGCATGGATTACAACTCCTTCCACCACATAGTTGTAAACTGTAAGGACCCTAAGGGGAGCCTAGTAGTATTACCTAGAATTTCCATATCACATGTGTACACATAATAAAAAAATCGCCTTGCAAGTCAAAGATTACAAGACGCTAAATAGTTAATTGCTAGGGTCTTTAATTTTAGTTCGTTAACCCATTGTATAATATAAATAACTATAGATATCCATTATTCTATAGTTCCTTAGAACCATAGAGAATCGGTATCCCCTACCAAAATAGTAAAATAAGATAGACAATTTAAGAAAATTCTAAATTTACTAAAAATACTAAACTTAATTGAGATATTAGTTGTTTGCCAAAGCATTCCAAATTAACTATACAAGCTTTTCATCATACTGATTCAATGGTAGCACTCTGCACACGATTCCTATCCTTATCCCAACTATTGATCAACTTGCAAGGAAAATAACTATTGAGATGTAAGCTTATGCTTAGTGAGATAATTCCCTCATCAATACTGCATAACAAATTTTATTGAATGCATAAACATATTAATGCATGAACAATCAGAATGTTGAATAATACATGCAGTAGCTTAGAAACTGCATGCAACTCAGGATTATATCCCCTATAGTCGAGGTTGGAGATAATTAAATGACACAAACCAAAATCCAAGTCCTAGCACTTAGGTTTTATATCAATTATATTATTGTGCTTAAGTCAAAACAAAACCACATACATATATATATGTATAGCACATATATCATATACTTTTTGTCTAAGAAATAAATTGCATTTTCAAAATCCCAAGTCTAGCGGTGTGGTGGCCTTCGCAATCCACAAACACACGCCCTAAGCAGAAGCTACAAGACATGGCTCCTCACTAACGGTTGGCATCTCCCGGCACCTAATATGCTCGTCAACTTAGGATAGAGACTCAATAAAATGATGGCATAGCTAATGCCCAATCCTGCAGGAGGCCCTCCTCCTGTAAGTCCCTTCCCATCTTCTGCATGAAGTAGCAGTCAGTGTCATCTGAATGCAATTATGGGGATTGTATGATTCATTGAATTTCGTAATCATATAAGTGATTAATCTAGTTTTCATAGTGATTGGACAACTTCATTCCATACAACTACACATATATGTCATCACAAACAATTCCCATTTTTATCTAATTAACAAGCCATAGCATTAAATCATATTATCACACACATGCATTCCCCTTATCCCATAGGCATCCAAATTCCTTATATAAATTTAAGTGCATCTACTCTACAAGCAAAATCAAGTAAGGAGTCATTAGGAATTCACTTACTTAGCCATACGGATTAATCAAAGTAATTCGAGGGCAGGTTGTCTCCAAAAGTCGGGTCCCTTAGACATCACAAATATAATACTATAAGGATTTGAAATAGAATTTGGAAAACCATACTAAAACCTTTTAAGTTATACTTTCAACTCGATTTCGTATTTTTCCCAGTTTTTACTTAAAGTTCAATCGCTTATAACTTTCTCGTTTTAAATCCAATTTTTATGATCTTATAGTCAATCTTCATTGTTTTCGAGTGTACTTTAACATGGTGAGGTTAGATTTTTTAGATGAGGCACGAAAATATGCATGTAGGTTAGAACAATAGCGATCCTCATGATTTGGAGTACTTTTAGGCTTTGTTTAATTGTAGGGCTTTTTTATATCTTAGGAAATCCTTTCGGGCTTAGGCTTAAGATCTCATTTTACGCTTAAAATACTCCTTAAGGTCAGATTTCTAATTTTGATTTATACTCCTAAGGCTAACAACAACTTCTTGGGCTTTTATGTGACCTTAAGTTGTCAAACGAGTTTGTTTTTTTATCCAAATTAAGGATAGTAACTTTCTTAGGCTTAGGAAGTGTTCTGTAGGCTTCTTAAAAGTCTTAAAACAACTTTTATTGTTGGGATAAGTTGCTGGTCAAAAATTTGACGAGGGTCCAACTTGGAGTTTGAGGCCCATTTTGGAAGTTTTAAGCTTTATACACCTATCGTACTTGTCTTGGTTGATCTTTTCAATTTATTTGCTTACTTTTATCATATTTTTAAGTGTCTTTCAACATGGTTCCAGATTTGGTTCTAGTGAATTCAAGGGGTTCTCACTTAGTTTTTCAACTTGTTTCATCATTTCCTTAAATTTAAGTGTTAGATCATGAACCTAAGCTACTTATATTCAAATCTTCACTTAACTTCTCTTCCATGAGATGATTACTTACCTCATACTTTACATGAAAATAGTAGATCTCATATTCATCATAACTTTCATACCATAGTTCATATCTTACAATGTTGGTTTTCTTATAAAAGCTTCATGTAATGGATTTTCTTTTACCTAAGTCTTGATTTAAGTATGTTAAACTTAATAGAAGTGAAAATAACATCCAAAGGACCTACAAACACTTGAATGTAGCATGATATCTCCTCTTTCAAGTGCTTATTTCATGATTTTCTCAACTTAAAATCTTCCATTCTAAGTGTTAAACAAGTATCTCTTCATAACACCAACTTTACATGTTCATATTTTAACTTTCAAGTAAGGGTTTCATAAGTTTGCTTCTTAGGGTGCTCTTAGCTATTTCATTAACTTATGATCATACTAATACCCTCAATAAAACATGGTCTCCTAACATGGAATACTAGATTACTAACACAAAGAAAGAACTTACTCGTCTTCAAAGCGAAAATAAGGTGGTTGTGTACTAAGTTTCCACTTAAGCTCCTTGTTTTACCTTCTCCTTCTTGCAACCATTTTGGAATCTTGAGTTTTGGTCTTTTAAACTAAGGTTTTGAGAGTGTTCTAAGGTTCCTAAAGGTGGCTTTGGAAGTTGACAAATGGAAGAAACAAGTTAGAGCATGTGTTGTAAGTGTGGAAGCTTATAAGTAGCGGCAATTGTATAGGATTTTGTAGGTTTTATGTTTTCTCTTTTGTGTTAAGTTTAAAGTGAGAGAAAAGAAAGTGAAAATGAAAGTGAAAGTGAGAGAAATGGAGAGAAAAGTGGCTAGCTATGTAGGGGAAAAGAAGTGTGTTCTAGAAGCTTTGATTTTGTTGTCTTGTAGTATGCACAAATGCCAACATTTGATAAGACTAGATGATGTAAGCATTAAGGGATGAATAATAGATGTGTAAGACAATTAAGTGATTGAAAGTTGACAAGGCATGGCCTCCCTTAGGCTGTTTTCCTAACTGAATAGGGTATCATTTTTGGGCATTGAGTTGTCTTGTCACTTAATTAAAAGTTGAACACATAAAATAATGTGATATCTTGTCTATATGTAGTATAAGTTATGGTAACATAAGGAAAGTGTCTTATCACTAGATTTTGAAAAGTTATTAATTGACAAATGATTCCAACTCTCGATTGATAAGTTATTTAGGTTAATTGGTTAGTTAACTTATCCATGTGTACAAGTCTTATGCATGAATATACAAAGATTGTTTTATAGGAAATTCTTTTAGAGTTTGTCTCTTAAATTGTTTTATAAGTTATGACTTAATTCTTGTAAAATTATGACATTTTTTAGAGTTAAATAAAATTATTCAAATTAAATTTTTAATTAGTTGCTTAGGGTTATAAGTACTTAATTGTTTTAGGGTTTTGGGTTTTGGGTGACTTAGAGCCTATAGTCCTTATATTTAAGTTTTATCGGTAATAGACTTTCGAATTGGAAAATTAAATTCGTTTTTAAATGGAAATTGAATTGTTAGCTTAGTTTATCCTTGAGAAGATTCAGGAAGTACTCTTAGTTGAATCATAAGTTTGCTAAAAAGTAAGGTTTACAATTTATTCATATATAACATGGCTTATAAGTGAAAATAAGAAAATTGTCTTATATGTAATTCTTTTAGGGTTTGGTTCTCAAATTAATTTGTAAGTTGTGATTTGCTTCTTAAGAAATTTTAGGATTTTCTAGAGTTGAATAAAATTTATTCAAAGCATTTTTTTAATTATTTATTTAAGGTCATAAGTCCTTGATCATCACATGGTTTAGGGTTCGAGTGAGTTTAAGTATGTTTTAGGGTTTTTTATCGATTCGAGAGCACTTAAGGTTCAATTGGCTTAATTATTTAGGATTAGTACTTTATTATGCAACATATATATATATATATATATATANTTTTAAATGCAAACTTGAACTCTTAGCTTAGTTCATCTTTGGGAACATTCGGGAAGTACTTTTAGTTGAATTATAAGTTCGCTAAAAATTAAGGTTTACAACTTATCCATATGTAACATGACTTATAAGTGAAAATAAGAAAATTGTCTTATATGAAATTCTTTTAGGGCTTAGTTCTCAAATTAATTTATAAGTTGTGATTTGCTTCTTAAGAAATTTTAAAATTTTCTAGAGTTGAATAAAATTTATTCAAATTATATTTTTAATTATTTATTTAGGATCATAAGCCCCTGATTATCTCAGGATTTAGGGCTTGAGCGAGTTTAAGTATATTTTAGAGTTTTTTACCAATTCAGGAGTTATTGACTTACACTTAAAAGTTTAAGATTCAATTGGCTTAATTATTTAAGATCATCGCTTTATTATGCAACATATATATATATATATGTATATCATATGATAAATTAAGAAAAGAGAAAAAAATTACTTAGTAATATATTTATATATATACTTATTGTGGGGCTACTTATATACACAAGTAAAATAAATTTTGTAAATTTATTAATTTGTTATTTTAACTAGCTTAGTTTTATTGTTTATTATTACTTGAAATCATTCTTGATTCATTCGTTATTAGTTTTATATGATTTCACAAAATTATTAATATTTTTTTTTATTTATGGCTTTTTAAGCATTAAGATAATTTTAGGGAGTTTTAAAAAAAATTTGATAATTTGATATTTATGGTTTCTATCAAGTTTAGATTTACATTTTTAAAAGTACACGTATGTAGAGATTAGGGTTTTCTTGCATGATTAAGGTTTTCAAATTGTATAATAAGGTCTTTCATTTTCTTTATAAGTTTTGAGTTCAAAATTTTAGTCGGTTTTCATTTTATGTGGTTTTGTCGACTTAGGGAAATATCTACGATACTCAACTTTGACACTTTATCTAGAAGGTTAAATTTGTGGAGTCTACATAAACCTTGTTGATTCTAAGGCAACCAATCTAACTTGGTCCATGTCATCATAGTCATAATAGTCAAAATCTTCTTAATCTTCTCTTCCCAATCTAAGAACTCATCGTACTCTCAGCTTTATTGAAGCTTGGTATCTATACCTTCACATTATCCTTAAGAGCTCAACCATGGGGCCTTGAAATTCGTAAAAGTTTTTGTCCTCCTCTTCTTCTTCAACAGCATCTTCCATCTTAATCCTCCTCTTAACTTAGTGTCCATTTTTGTCTGGTCCTTTAGCCTTGTATAGGGTTTGGTAATGTGATTTGTTCAATTCTCGTTGTTTGTAGACTCCTACCTACCTACCCAAAAGATGTTAAGAATCAATGATAGTAGGTTAGGGAATAACTTGATTGCCATCAACTAATCAGACATTATTCTATGCCTCCTTTGTACGATGGTTGCGGCAATCTAGCACATGAAGGTGATCATTTCTACCATCATCGAAACCAAGTTATCTATTTCCTCATCTATAGTATGAGGATTTTGGCTCCCTTAATGACCATGGCCTGAAACATTACTCTTAATTTCCATTACGCCACCTTGTACACTTAGCATTGACATCTCATTTCTCTAGCTCAATGATCATAGGGACCACTACAATCTAATAGTAACACTAATAAACCAATTCATAACTACTACCACTACTAACAATTACCATAACTTTCCCTTGACAACTTCAACTCACTACACCTCCCTTTTACCCAACTACTTCCCATAAACCATACTCCAATGTTAACAACTTAGAATAAGGAGGGGCCATGACATATGGCTCAAAGTCTCACAACATACCTTGCCTTGTCTTCAAAGTATGAAACAAAGTGCTTCACAATACATACCATGAAGATACAATACTCGCAGTACCACTTATAGCAATGTAAACCCATGCTTGAGAATAGAACATAACACATCACATTACTTCTCATTACACCAATCAACAAGAGCACAACTCACATAACCTACATTCTAACCAATTGAAACCTAGAACTTTGATACTAGAAAAAAAGTTGAGGTGCCTAGAGCGATCCTCTACTAGGGCTTACTTAGAGCCTAAGAAATGGGTCTTTCTCCTAAAGAAGAAATGCACTAGAAGGGGGTTTCCAACACAATCCAAAGGTTAAACCAAGGATATGACTCTCCAAAATCTACAATTGAACTCACACCATTCACTCAATATGACTCACGAGTGGTAGTAGTGAGGGCACTCACCATTAATTCTTAACTAGAACAAGAACTAGATAAGTGTAATAGGAAAATCGAAGCAGACAAGCGTGGCAAGAGAAGATATATAGTAATATTCAAGACAAGATGATAATTGCAGCCATTGGCTCTTATAAGGGTTTGAATACCTATAAATTAGGGCTACTTACTATATAAAGAAAATATTAAAAGGGTATATTCTAAAATAAGTAAAATACAAAGAATATTTAAGGGTAAAAAAGGAATTACGGAAAAGGAAGCTTCAGATGGAAACTTCCTTCACATTCTTAGTAGGATATGTGGTGCTCCTACATTTGATGGGTACTAGAAGAGACAAATTATTATGGCTAAAGTTACTAGGTGTTAGGTTGTTTTAGTCTCTATCCCTCGTAAAGGTTAGCAATTGGTGACCTCAGTTCAAACATCATGACAGAAGGTAGACTGGTGACCTTAGCTTAGACCTCGAGATAGAAAGTAAAGGGTAAGCAAACTTAAGCTATCTTAGTGTGGCTTACAGCTCAACTAGAGGTTTGGAAGCTTAGATGATGGTATAACAACTTGGCATATAGTGAGCCTAAAACCTTTGGTATATGTAAGCTTGTCTTCATCTAACTATTGATAGGAATTAAATGACCAGACCCTTGACCCACCCTAAGTTCAAGGGCTAGAAAGTATGGTTAGGTGAATTCTTTCCTTAAGACTCACCACCGAGGAGTCCAAGCTACTACAATCTGCCAACTTGATGCATTAGTTGAGCTGAAACCTCCTACACTCATCATTCATCTCTAGTTGCTAACCCGAACTGCACTTAAACACTTGCTCGACTCATCTAACCATTAGCTCAGCTAACCTAAATCTAGGCTATGCTGAAAGTGTCTAAGGTAAATTCATCTCGAAAGAATTATCTATTTGGCTCAATGTGACCAACCTACCACCCCTACTCGGCACTCGACTCAATAGAAAATAAGTTGATTGTATAGAATTATCTTTTTTATCAAAAAGCCATCTAGCTACTAGGAGCTATGTGTCTAAGCAAACGCGTGATAAAATCATCTATACAAGATACTCATTTTGTTGTATTTTCAATTGCACCCTTATTATTCATTATACATTACTTCTTTTAAATAATACCCTTTTACTATTTTACATTTTAAGCAGATTGCTCTAGTTTTTTGGGTATAAATACCCACTATACATGTAGCCATAATCATCTTATCATCAATATATTGAATATTCTTCCTTTCATGAACACTACTCTTGTCAGCTTACTTTACTCTTACCATAACTTTTAAATAAGGCTAGGTAGAAAGTAACCTTACCAAACCATCTCATGCGTTATATTGAGTTATGTTGTAAGCTTACGAAAGTTCTACTGGTGCATCATATCCTTTGGAGCTATTTGTAGGTTTTCTTATCTTACTTTTTATGTTCTTTTATGCAACTTCCATCTCATTCTTCAAGCTTTCCACAAGCTTAGACCTACCTCAGCAACCGGCTTTGTCTATTCTTAGTCTAAATTCGCATCATCTTGGTATTAGAGCAAAGGTTTTGTTTAGGTAAGTTGTGTTTAAATCTCCTTGAGTAGTAGTGATTATTGTAGTAGTGTATTATAATAGTATAAAAGTTAACTGTGAGTATTTGAGTAAGTATAAGGAAGGTAGGTTGCTGTAGTTAGATACTTTATTTTTCCCTATTTCAAGCATATGAAAAATAGAGTAAGTTTTGGTTGAGTTTATTGTTCATTACTGTAGTTGTTGTGTTCACGGATTTGTTGGACATTTGTGCATGTTACAATAGTAACTATTGTACCTCAGAATTGAAGTTTATTTACTAAGTTTTGTTAAGAAGATGATAGATCCTAGTGTTAATGCTGATATTGGAGACGACAATAGTGGTGTTGTCCACCATAAACAACAACCCCAAAGCATCCCTAAGAGTATAGACAAATGACTTGATGAAGTAGTTAACCTCTTAGTTAATCTGACCAGAGCTATTCATGCAATAGCCCACCGACTTGCCGAGACCGTATAGAATACCCTACAAGTTACCTGACTTACTAAAGGATAAAGCTTAGCTCAACAAGTTCCAGGTAGAGGAGTAGGAGGACGAGCATGATGAAGGATTGAGTTAGAAGATATGGATGATGAAGAAGAAGAGGAGTATAATGAGGTAGAAGAGTGAACTAAAGCACCCCAAGTAGTTGACCATGTGAAGCTTCAAATTCTAAGCTTTAGTAGTTTTGGGAATGTAAATGATTATTTGGATTAGGAGGAGAAGGTTGAACATGTTTTTTATTATTACCAATATGAGGATCGAGAAAAGGTGAGGACTACTGTTGTTAAGTTCTTAGGATATGTCACCATGTGGTGAAAGAACTTTCAAATCATGAGAAGACGAGAAGGATATAAAGAGGTCAATACTTGACTTGAGATGTAGAGGTTATGTAGAAATAGGTTTATGTTGGATACTTATTTACAAGACACTTTTGCTCGACTTTAATAGCTAAGGTAAGGAGGTCGAACTGTTGATAAGCATGTCTAAGAGTTCCAAATAATCATGATTTGCTGTAAAGTAGAAGAGTTGTCAACTTAAATAGTGTCCAGATTCCTCACTGGATTAAGAAGTGATATCCGAGACATTGTGGAACTTCAGCAATTTACTATAATGGATGAGGCTATACGAATAGGCTAACGAGTGGAAAGATAGAGAAGGAACAGGATGCCAACCTGAACCCCGATAAGCCAACCTGGTCAATTAAGCCAACTTATTCGGGGAAGTTAAGAAGCCCAACTAAGTACCAAGCTAATTCGATGAATAGATGTCAAAACTAAATAGAAGGGTTGACCTAATGTGACATGTTGACCTGAACATATAAGAAGGGGCAAGGATTTGGAAGAAAGATAAGCTAGATCAAGTGTTTCAAGTGCCAAGGGTTTGGGTACATGGCTACCCAGTATCCAAACTAAAGGACCATGATCATCAAAGGAGATGTCCCAAAGATTAAAGTAGATAGCATGGATGAGGAGAAAGAAGTGGGAGATGAGGTTGATGTTAAAGTTAACTTGATTGAGGAAGATATGTTTATAGAAAACTTGGATAAATTAACCTTAGTTGTTCAACATGCCATGAGCTTAGAACCTTTTACTAAGGAGGAGCAAAGAGAGAACTTATTTCACATCACCTGCAAAGTGAATGATCGGGTGTACATGTTCATAGTGGATAGTAGAAGCTATACCAATGTGGCATTTGCTAACCTGGTTAAGAAGCTTAAGCTATCGACCACTTCATAACCAAAGCCATATAAACTACATTGGCTAAACAAGAAGGGAGCACTATATGTCACTCAGCAAGTGCTACTACCGATCTCAATTGAAAACTATTTCAATGAAATTCTCTATGACGTGCTACTCATGTACGCATCACATATGCTATTAAGCCAACCTTAGCTTTTTGACTAAAGGGTTATTTATGACAAATTTAGGAACACTTATTTGTTTGAGAAGGATGGTAGGCGAATCACCCTAAACCTTTTGACCCCAAGTCAAGTGAGCAAACTGCAAGCCAAATTGGCTTAAGGATTGAAGAAGACCTTGGTGTTAGGTCGAGCCAAACTCCAAGAAGCCATTGAGGTCGATGTGCCAACTTTTCTATTAATCAAACGATTGTTAGAATTGAAGGAAAGGATTAACTTACCCCAAGAGGTTAAGGAACTACTAAGGGAATATACCGACCTGTTCCTAGAATAGCTACTTAAAGGATTACTCGCATTCCAAGGCATTGAACATAGCATTGACTAAATACTCGACACTGCCCTATCAAACAAGCCAATGTATCAAATGAATCCCAAGTAGGCTACTGAGCTCTAAAGGTAAGTTAATGAACTTCTAGAAAGAGGATATGTGAGGGAGTGTCTTAGCCCCTATGCTATACCTGTACTACTTGTGCTAAAGAAGGAAGAAACTTAGCGTATATGTATAGATAGTAAAGTTGCCAATAAGATCACAATCAAGTACAAATACCCCATCCCGAGTATGGGAATATTCAACAAGATAGATCTAAAGTCAGGGTACCACCAAATCTGAACAAGACAAGGAGATGAATGGAAGACTGCTTTTAAAAACCGACATACCCTATATGAGTGGATGGTCATGCCCTTCAGAATATCAAATACCCCGAGCACTTTCATGAGGCTAATGAACCATGTTTTGAGAGATCTTATTAGGAAATTTGTTATCATCTACTTCCATGAGATTCTTGTCTATAGTGCCGACCTGGCAACCACCTCCATGCTATTTTTTATGTCCTCTAAGCAGAAAGGTTGTTCGAAAACTAGAAGAAATGTTGTATTTGTCAGAAAGAAGTGATCTTCCTAAGATATATAGTTAGCGGAAGAGGATTGAGAGTGGCTGAAGAGAAGGTATGAGCTATTGTTGAATGGCCAACCCCGACCTCCTGTACCGAGTTGAAAAGTTTTCATAGATTGGCATTGTTCTACTGATGTTTTATCTAAGGATTCAATACCATTGTTGCGCCTTTGACTAAGCTTGCGAAGAAGAATGTAGAGTACAAGTGGAGAGAGAGAAAGGAGAGAAGCTTTGCCAAAGTAAAAACAAGGTTGACCTCTACCCTAGTCTTGGCTCTACTCGACTTTGAAAGAGTATTTGAGTTTGAATGTGATGCGTTAGGTGTTGGTATTGAAGTTATGCTAATACAAGAAGGTTGACATGTTGCTTATCATAATGAGAAGGTTAGAGGAGTGCAATGGAACTATTATGTATATGACAAAGAGCTTTTGACCCTGATCCAAGCTCTTCACATGTGATAGCATTATCTCCTATCAAAAGAGTTTGTTATATATATGGACCATGAGTCCTTGAGGCATTTACGAAGCCAAACCAAACTTTCCAAGCACCAAGCCTAATAGATAGAATTCCTAGAAGGATTTAACTTTGTCATTAAGTAAAAGCAAAGTAAGAACAATGTAGTTGTTGATGCCTTTTCAAGAAGATATGTCCTTCTCATTGAGCTGCAAATAAGATTATTGGGTTTTTCCAACATAAAGGAGTAATATTAAGATGTTCCTCATTTTGGCCCCATATATAAGAACTATGGAGAGGGAAGAGCGATAGATGAGTACCATGTGGAGGATGGTTATTTGTTTAGAGGTGGGAAGTTGTGTGTGCCAACCTGTTCAATGAGAGAAGCCTATAGTGGAGGACATTCTAAACACTTTAGAGAGCAAAGAACGTCTAAGATGTTGGCTAATAGATTCTTCTAGCCTAAAATGAAGCATAATGTGCATCATGTGATTAAGAGATGTGCCATCTATAAGAAAGTAAAGAGTAAAGTAATGCAAGGAAAAGCAATGCCCCTGCCTGCCCTAATTGAACCATAGGTTGAATTAATCATGGATTTTGTCCTTAGATTACCCTAAATCACCTGAGGTTAAGAATCTGTAATGGTTATCGTAGATAGGTTCAATAAGATGGTACACTTCGTGCTCTATACTAAGACTAACAATGCTTCGACTATTGCTTCTTTGTTTTTGTAGGAAGTAGTTCCCTTACATAGAGTACCGAAAAGTGTGGTATTTGGCAAAGATAAAAAATTTCTAAGCCATTTCTAAAGAACACTTTAGTGTTGGATGGGCACCAAATTACTGTTTAGCACCTCTTGCTATCCCCAAATTGATGTGTAGATAGAAGTAGTCAACTATACCTTAGAATCACTACTCTGAGTTACAATAGAGAAGAACTTAACTGAATAGGATGTTTGTCTACTTATTATTGAATTTACTTATAATAGGACAGTACACACCACCACTAGACATACCCCCTTTTAAGTCGTCTATGGTTTTAACCTAAAACTAACCCTTAATTACACCCCGATGCCACCTATTAAACCAAAGGATCCAAAGAAAAGACTCGAGCCCAATCCATCTAGCAAATCTATCAACGAGTCACCCAGCAAATTGATTGAACCACTAGAAAACTAAAAGAGAAAAGCAAAGGAAGGAAGACCGACCAGTTTTAACCAAGAGACTAAGTATGGTTACACCTAAGTAAGAAAAGATTCCATAATAAGAGGAAAAACAAACTATTTACCTAAGCTGAAAGACTGTTTAGGATACTCTAGAAGATCAATGACAATCCATGTCAACTTGAGCTTCCAAAAGACTTCGAAGTGTCAGACGTGTTTAATGTTGCCAACCTCAACCTTTATTGACTCGAGGAGAACTTAGACGAGGACCACCTGGATTTGATCCTAAATCCCAATTAGTCCAACAAGAATGATGGGAATTAGATGATCAAACCTTTGACCTATGCCCGAGCTTGAGGGTTAGAAAGTATAGCCAAGCGAATTCCTTTCTTAAGACTCACTATTGAAGTGTCTAAGCTACTGTAATCTACTAACTTGATGCATTGGCCGAGCTAGACCTTGTTATATTCATCATTCGTCTCTAGTTGCCAACCTGAACTGCACTTGAATGTCAACTTGGGTCATTCGACCATCAACTCAACTGACCCAAATTTGAGCTATGATGAAAATATTTGAGGTGAATTCACCCCAAAAGAATCATCTACTCGGCTCAACATGACCAACCTACTACCTCTACTCGATACCTCAGCTCGGTAGAAAACAAACTAATTGTAAAGAATTGTCTTTTTTACCAAAAAGCCATCTAACTGCTACAAGCTACGTATCTAAGCAAGTGTATGATAGAATCATCTGTACAAGATACTCATTTGATTATATTTTCAATTATACCGTTAATATTCATTGTACATTACTTTTTTTAGATAATAAATTTTGTCTTTTCCATTTTAGGCAGGTTTCCCTAGTTTTCGTGTATAAATATCTACTATACATGTAGCCGTAATCATCTTATCATTAATATACTGAATATTCTTCCTTTCCTGAACACTACTCTTGTCTGCTTACTTCATTCTTATCCTAACCCTTAAGTAAAGCTAAGTGGCGAAAAACCTCATTGGACCATCTCATGCATCATATCGAGTTGTTCCATGAGTCTACAAAAGTCCTACTAGTGCGTTATATCCTTTAGAGCTATTTGTGGGTTTGTTTATCTTACTTTTTCTATTCTTTTGTGTGACTTCCATCTCATTCTTCAAGCTCCCCATAAGCTTGGACCTACCTAATGACCAGCTTTGTTTATTTTTGGTCTTAGTCTACATCATCTATCCTCGAAGTACTCGGGTAACTAAGGTTTAGAGTCCCTTTAGTTAACCTCGAGTTAGTAGCTCAAGGTCAACATTCTTAATTTCAAGGACGGTGGAGCCTTAGGAGAGTTCAGCACACTATATAGCTAGGTCGGCATGGACAACTTAGAGGTCAGATTTCCATCATAAGCTAATGATAAAGCACTACATGCATTAGGTTTTGAAAAGAAAAGGCTTATTTACAATTAGAGCAATTCAAACTTCGATTTTCTCTTACATGTACATACTCCTTAACCAATTGAGTTGGATTTGCTCTTGGTAATACTATGTAATTAAATTAGACATGAAGCTTAAGAGCGGCTTAGATTAGATTTGCATTGTAAAATTGGTTCAGGTCGAATTGGACCCTTAAACAACCAGTTCCCATTGGATTGAAAACACCATTAATTGAATAGATAAGTCAATTATACTTATGTTAAAAACATTTTTCAAGACAAGCACAATTTATTTGTTTTTTCTAGCCTCAGTTCATTGTGGTTATTTCAAAATTGATTTTCTTAGAAATGGATCAACCCAAAGTTTCATCAAACTAGTAAATTTTTCTGAAAAAAAAAAAATTCAACATTTTCAAATATAGTTTGGAAACCTATTAAATTACATATGCTTATTTGACTACTAAATCTAACCTTTGACCGAGTAAAGTGAGACCTAATGGCCCTAGCTTTTCTCTAAAAAAACGTATTTTCCTAATTTTCCGCATTTTTCCGTACTTTTGGTTTGTTGTATTTTGTACTTTTCTTTATTTTTCCATTTTTATTGTATCTTTTTTTTTTTTTTCAAATCTTTCCCTTTTTTATGTTCTCCTCTAATTTCTCCATTTTTTTTTTTATAATTTTCCATCTTTTAGTTTTTTTTTTTTTTTTGGTAATTTATACCTCTTCTTATATTTAAGACAAAACTAAAGAGAGCAGATATGGGGCTATATAATAAGCATATAACAAACTTTAGGAAATTTTAACATAAAAAGTAAACAACTGAAAAGAAAATATATCTTAATAAATAGGAAATACAATCATGGCAACTAATATATAGAAAAATATCTCTAATAACTATGAAGGAAATAACATAGGAAATTGTGATCTTCATGAAACTGGTTGAAAAAGGTTAGTATTGGTGAATCAATTTATCGTGGATCAGTAGATGCCCCAATCAACCTTTATCTCTAGGTCTTTCTTTAGTATACTTTTTAGTTAGCTATGTACACATGATAAGTGTAAATTACCTTGCACTTTCAAAGCATGTTTAGGCATAGAATTGATCATAAATGTGATTTAGTTCTTTAGATTGGGTGCTTAATTGAATAAAATAATGATTTCAGGTAAATCATGAGCAAAAGGAGGAAGTATACACAAAAATAACAACTTTCAAGTTAGTTACGGCCGTGAAGGAGAAGAAATAAGTGTAGAAGCATCAATTACAAGTATGATAATGAAGCAATGAAGAATCTACCTTGGTCACGCCCTCAATTACGACTGTGATCAAGGGAAGTTTTGTCAATCCCCTTGTCAATTACAGTCGTCATTGAATAGCAGAAGGATGATCACGGCCGTGGTCATGGGTGTGATGAGATTTAATAATGCGATAAGGAGTTTACGGCCTCAATAACGACTGTGATTGGTGAAGAATAATTCTTTTCGAGACTATCATGCCTCGAGTCATGGGCGTGATAAGAAGGGGCATAATTGTTCATTTCAACCTTTCACGCAAACTAGTACATGGGAAATGTCAAGTGGTGTCGTAAAGGGGTAAATTCGAGTCTTTTGACATAAAGAATATAAAAAGCTACTGCAACTTGTGGAGGGGAGAATTCTTTTTAGATATCAAAATTTTTAGGAGAGTAGACATCATTTAAAACAATACATCACCTGTCTACACATATCCACTTTTTTTACCCATCCTTATACCAGTTTGTATCCTGTATCATTTCCTAAGTATGTACTATATTTTTTCCAAAATCACTCGAGAGAGATGATGGGAATTTGTTGTTCATGTATTCATCAAACTTCTTCAGTGGAATAAAAAGGGGTTTTTACTTTAACTATTCCATGTTCTATTTCTATTTAATTATGTTTCCTATTAGTTTCTGTCGTTGTTTTATCATATGTGAGTAATTCGTTAAGGTTTACTTCATCAATTAGTATGATCAAGTGCTTGAAATAAGTAATTTCCTAACGTTGTTAATTCTGATGAATGACATTTAATGAATCTAAGTACAGTGTAGTGCATGACATTGACTTAGAATGGATTTCAATAGAATATGTTGACAGACAATTCTATTGAATAGATCTAGTTCATTGAAACAACTTACTCCTGATAATAGAGATATTATTAGGAAAGTTGCTACATCCTTAGGGAAATTGATACATTAATATGACATTAATGCAATCTTAGTTGGCTGTTAATTAGGGAGAGATTTCAATAGACACAATTAGGATTAGAAGTAAGTAGTTCTAAGAAAAATGCTTATATATTGTAATTTCCCGTAGTTAACAAGTATTAGGATAAAAAGTATTTTGGTAAGATTATACTAAATGATGAGCAAGCTTGCATGTTAAGTGTACTTTCATAATTGTTCTTGTAATCACTGTATTAATCACTCTAGATTGCAGATTAGTCTAGTTTAGTTAACATTTAGAATCTTACTAAACGATCACTTAATGAAATTGACTGCTAGATAATAGGAAAAATTATTAAGTACTAATGTTTGAGTCATTTTCCTAGTGGAGACAACCCTATACTCATCTATGCTATAAAACGATAGGTACACTTACCTATCAAACCGAGTTAAGGATAGAATATAAGTTTATAAATTATAAAACTCAGAAGCTCTATTTAAAGTTGATCAACACATCTTAATATAGACATAACCAAGATGATATGGCTCAGTGTGTATGTAGGCAGCGGACAAGATCTAGAATGGGTAATCGAGGTTCAAATGGGTGTGAAGAATAGGAAGTAAAATGGGGGTTTTAACAGTGAATGTGTATGGACGTCATGTACCAAGACACAAACACAATCAGGGGTTGAGCTTAAAATAAGGTTCAATACGACTCACGAACACTAAATGTCACTCGAGATTCAAATAAGGGCTAGATGCAACTCACTAACTAGCTTAAATGAGGAGTTCACTGCAATCTTAAGGTCAAGATTGATAAGAACACAAGAAAGATTAAAGAGTTAATCAACACTTAATAATTCAGCAAATGTAAGCTCTAAGAGTTCAAGAATAACTTTACTTGAAAGAGGAAAGTTCCAAGTGTAATCACTATATGTATATTCTTTACTATTTAGCTACTTACAAATGTTGTTGTTTATAGCAAGTGCTATAACCTTAGTGACAAAACTGTAAATAATATACAAGACCTTAAACCCTAAAGAATGGGCCTATAATTAAAAATAAAGAAAATATGTACAAGAATACAAAACCGTGTTTTTAATAGAAGAAGTCGACATGCAGTCATTTAGCCTATCTTGGAAGGAGCAGGATCCGAACTAAGCGAGGTTAATAGTTGGATGTCTAAGCTCGAGAAGGAGTCCCTAAAGTTTCATAATGCTTGGTTAAGATACTTAAAAGGTCGACCCACAATTGTCAAGTTCTATGGTTAATCAACACTAGTCTCTCTATGCCGTGCCAATTGGATCTTTGGCCTTAAGCCCTTGGTTATGTGGTCTCTCGACTTCTTGGCAGACGATAGATTTGATGCCAAGTAGCTCCTTTTCTACCTCTTGACCTTCTAGTATTAGCTTGGCCTCAGTAAAAGCAAATCGACCTTAGCTTTGAACAATTTGGCATCGGGTTAAAGTTGGTTGACTTCAGTTTTGGGCAAGTCGGTGTCAACTTGAGACAGGTTGGCCTTAGCTTAGAGAGTTGTAAGCTAATTCCTATCTTTACCACAGGTCCAAAAAGAAGTCATCCTCTACGCTAAACAATGAGCATAGGCTAAGATGCCAAACAAACTTCTCTTCCCTTTTCTCTTCACTATGGGTGCCAAGTTGCTCTAGATTTCTTTAACACTCATGGAGGTTAAGCAATAGCTCTTCCCATCCTTCTAAACCGTGTAAGTGTTAAGGAAGTCATCATGGATCACTTTTCGGTCATACTCCCATGGTCAGCTAAGAAGTAAATTTTCTGCATTCATAGGCATTATGTTAAAGTCAATCTCATCCTCATATTGCCTAGCCTTGAATGCTATTCAAGCTCTTTTATGGACATGGACAATACCCTTGTCATTAAACCACTTCAATCCATAAGGTCGGGGATGTAGGTAAGTCATCATATTCATCTTCTCTACTAGCTTGGCAAAAAAGACATTGGTGCTACTTCCTCCATCAACAACCATGGAATAGGTCTTCCCATTCACCAAACATAGAATATGAAATAAATTTTCCCTTTGTTTAAATTTGCTTTCAAGTCGACTCGTTAGCTCGTTATGGCTAAGAGTTCATCTAGATTTTTAGCATAAACATTTTCTCCTATCAACTTGTCTCATAAACTCTTGTCACTCTAACTCTTTACTTGAACTTCATGTCCTTCGCCCTTCAAGACCATGACTCTTTTATTTGGACATCAAGAAGTAATATGGCCATAGCTTATGCACTTAAAGCATTTAACTTCTCAGGCCTTAGTGCTGGTTACCTTTTCCTTCTTTACCTTCTTTATCTTGGCCTGATCATGTCGGCTAGACTCACCTTTCTCCATCTTGTTCTCTGGTCCTCTTTTCTCAACATACCTCTTAGGTTCAAGGTTGACTTGTTAAGGTCGGCTAGTCAGCTTCTAATGCCTTCTCCTCTATCTTTCTACTCTCAATGCCAAATTGATAAGCTCATCTAGTGAGTTAAATGTCTGCAATTCCACTATGTCAGCATTGTCATCCTGGAATATCCTCAGAAACCTAGCAATAGTACGGTCTTGTAGCTTAGCGATCTCACATCTTGTCAGTAAGGTCTCAAACTCTTATAAGTACTCTTTAATAGTGTTTCAAACTTGCCTCAAGTTTAGAAGGCATGGAGTATCTCTTGCTTAAAGTAGGTCAAAACAAAGCATATTCATAAGCCTCTAAGTTTTGATTGGCTCTTCTCCTTCGACATCTCGCTTGGCGATCAATTTATCCCACTAAAGACTTGCATATTCAATAAAGGCTAACAAGGCTAACTTAACCTTTGTCCAATCATCACACTCATAGCACTCGAACAACTTTTCAACTCAGGGAATACAATCAAGGAACTCTTTAGGTCAGAAACTTCTACTGAAAGTCAGCAGCTTAAGCTTTATATTATCAAGTCCTCAGTCGGGTGTTTAGGGTTCATCCCTAACATTCTAAGCTAGTCAGTTCACCTTGGATTGGCCACTTCTATTGGACCTTTGCTTGGCCATATTTCTTCTTGGCTTCGACTCTCTTCTTCAGTTTCCTAGGTTCTCAACATCAATACTTCTATCATTGCCTCTTCTTGGCTCAAGTTGGTTTTCTCTTCTTCTCAGCTCAGCAGCTCTTCTCGATTGTCGCTCATTATTATTAAGCTCATTGGAGTCACTTCTACTAGGGGGTATTTGTTCCCTTCTTTCACCTTGGCTAATACATCTATAGCCTTTGACTAAACCAGTAAGCTCCTAAATAGAGTCAGTGAGATTCTGAATATGATATTCCAAGTTATCAATACATTACCTTAAACTTCTGCGATAACTATCAACACTGTTATTGACACTATCTTCAGATATTTTTTATCCATACAATAATTTCTATAGAAAGTTGAACAAACATGATTTATAATAAAACACAACTACAGTAACCTAGAAACGACTACTACTTGGCTTCTGTAGCTACCTATAATTGTTAAACACTTCTATAGCAACTAGAATCAACTATTGAAATTACTATTACTTAACTCAACAACAACACATTACTATAGTTACTAAGAACACAAATAACATACTACACCACAGAATGACAACTAACAAATGTTTAAATGACGAAGCAAACTTTGAAGAACACAGTACATGTATCTCCCCAAAGCTCTGATACCAAGATGATACCAACACAACCAAGATGATACGGCTCGGCATATGTGAGGGCAGCGGATTGGAACTAAAATGGGTAATCGAGGTTCAAATGGGTGTAAAGAACAAGAAGTAAAATGAAGGTTTTGATGGTGAATGTATATGGATATAACACACCAAGACGAAAAAACAATCAGGGGTTGAGCTCGAAATAGGATTCGATATAACTCACAAACACTAAATGTCACTTGGGATTCAAATGAGGGTTAGATGCAACTCACTAACTGACTTAAATGAGGGCTTCACCACAATCTTAAGTTTAAGATTCAGAAGAACACAAGAAAGCTTAAAGAGTTAATCAACACTCAATAATCTGGTAAATGTCAGCTTTAAGAGCTCAAGAATAACCTTACTCAAAAGAGGAAAGTTGCAAGTGTAATCACTATATGTATATTCTTTATTATCTAGCTACTTACAAATGTTGCTATATATAATAGGTCCTAAAACCCTAGTGGTAAAATTGTAGATAATATATAAGGCCTTAAACCCTAAAGAATGGGCCCATAATTAAAAATAAAGAAAATATGTATAAGAATATAAAATTGTGCTTTTAACAAAAGAAGTTGGCATGTAGTCATTTGGCTTATCTTGGAAGGAGCGAGATCTAAACTAAGCAGGGTTGGTAGTTAGATGTCCAAACTCGAGAAGGAGTCCTTGAAGTCTCGTAGTGCTTAGTCAAGATACTTGAAAGGTCAGCCTATAGTTGCCAAGTTCTATGGTTAGTTAGCACTAGTCTCTCCATGTCGTACCAAGTGGATCTTTAGCCTTGAGTCCTTGGCTGTATGGTCTCTTGGCTTCTCGACAAATGACAGACTTAATGCTAAGTGGCTCTTTTTCTACCTCTCGGCCTTAACAAAAGCAAATCGGCTTTGGCATTGAACAATTTGGCCTCAAGTTAAAGCTAGTCGACTTTAGTTACGGGCAAGTCGGTGTCGACTTAGGTTAAGTTGGCCTCAGCTTGGAGATAGTCACAAGTTGATTCCTATCACATCCTATACTACTGGTGTCTAAAATCTCAACCATTAAACATTTTATGTACTATCTCCTCTTATGCTATCGTCAATCGAAAACCTTCCCATCTAGAGTCTTCACTCAAGATTCGTCCCCTCTCTCTTTCTTCTTCTCCATCAGGTGCTTTTTTAAAGCTTTACCATAACTAAACTCAACTAGTTTTTATTGATGTTAGGTTAATTTATGTCCTATGCACTTGTGCTATCTCTTAATCTTTACTACTAATTTGATGAAATCTTTCAAAGTTTTATATTATTGTAAATATACTACACTAGATATTTTAGATCAAAGCCTATAGATGAGATGAGTTATTGACTATTTTTAGGGGGTCATAAATATTAATTTTATTAAGAAGAGTCCAAAAATATTTAACATAATCTTCTATGTGCATTTAACCCTATCTCAAAATTTTAAGTTGTAAAAGCATTTCTTACTTTAAAAAACCTCTTCATTAATTGCTAGGTTTTTACCTCTTTACTCATTATTGGTCTCTGAGCTTTGCTTTGATTCTGATTATGACATGCCATAAATCACATGTATTAAGGATTTGAATTTAGGGTTCAAATTGACAAAGAAAGGATTTTATGTATTTTAAATGATCAAAAACAAAATAGACATGGTCTAATCAAGATTAGCTATAAAATACTTATTTCAAAGAAACTAAACTTGTTTGAATCACTAATTGATATAATACACAATTGATGAAATAATTAATGAATGTTAAATAGATGCGAATATTGCACATGGAACCCAAAATAACATAGGTTACTAAAATCTCAAGGTAATCAATAAGAACTTAAAAGAGTAAATGTAATGCCCTAGAACTTGAGGTGCTACAACCCATGATGTGTCTGTATACTCTACTAATATGTCATGCATCTTAGAACTTATAAAATTTCTAGCATCTCCACATTCGTAATATCACCATCAAATAAATAATTGAAATTCTCTTAAAACAACTTCCTTACTCAATTCCATTGAATAATCTCCAAATAAATAAGAACCATCCTTACCTTATACCTAAATGGATCATGAATAAGAAAATATATATTATTCAAAGATAAATGTAATGGATAGTAACTACTAGAATCTCAATAACTCATAATAAGAGTCTAACCATCAATAATAACTTCCTAACTCAATCATGGAGTCTTGAGTGACTCTCCTAACAGGCAAAATAAAATAACAAAATAAGATAACTCAATCTCAACATCTAGAAATGAATATAAAATTCATGCAACACTTTTGTTGTCATCAAAATAATAATACTCATATCCTATCCTCCATTTAGGTCCTCAAACTGATAACCATAATCTTAGTAATTATATTGATCATAATCCTCATATTTCACTCCTAAAATTAAAAACAGAAATTCCTCGAAAGATGAGCAATGCAAAATATAAGATGCATAAACATACGCACATGAGACAAGCAATTACACATTCACATATAGCTCAATGATAAAATAAAACAACCACAAGTTATTATCTTTATTTAGTTAGGCAAACAACATAGTTCTAGTTTGCCAAAACTTAGAGCAACTCATGAATCCCATAAGCAATATATATAAATACTATATAGATATCGGTGTTGGGTTCTCTCTAACAACCTAAAAACTAAGAATCAATTTAGATCTACTTGAATCATTTCAAAGTGTAGCTCTACTTAAGGCAGCATCGCACTAAGATCATCAGGGTAACACCTCAAGATAACCAGTCCTCTCAATCCCTTAAGCCTAATGAAGCACAAGCAGTACTCAATTATTCATAGTCAAATAATCATTAGTCTAATTACATTTCTTTACCCTAACAAGCATAACCAACAGATAGAATCCCATATTTAAATCATGTGAATGATTGATAGAATCTACGTCAAGAGTCCTTTTAAAACCAACACTTGAGATACAACATAAGTTAATACTCTTAAAATGTATTTCTAAGTTTTCTTTCTTAGCTAAATTTTCTCACTTATCTTTACTAAATTATTAAGTGGAAAATTTAACTTATCCTAAGAGTTTAGAACCAATTTAGACTCCTAATTATGTTTAAAACTTATTAAATTACAATTTAGGAGAAAAAAAAAAACAAGTTACGATAAGGAAAATAGAAGACTCAAGTCCATGCCATAGGATCACAGCCATTGACTTAGGCTGCGGTTCTCTCTACCTAACAGCCACAAGATCATACCCTAAACCACGGCCATGAACTCTGGTCATAGTTCCCTCAGCTTTAAAAACATCAAGATTATGGCTTAGACTACAATTGTAGACCTTGGCTGTGATCCTCTCAACCACATTTTCCTTTAAATTTTCCTTATGAACACTTCGTACTAGTACGTCTGCAAGGCCTACAAGCAAGATCACGCTCGTGTCCCTGGGTTGTGTTCTCCTTCTTCGCAAATCTCCTCACCAAAACTCATCTCCTTCGCATCAAAACCCTATCACCAACACAACCCAACTTTCCAATCAACCTCATTAATAATTTCAATCTCCCTAAACAAAATTTTCTCCTTGTTTAGCAATCAATTACTAACAATTATCAAATTTATAATCTTTGATCAACCTCTCCAACTAAATCTCTAAGAAACTAAAAATAACAACAAACAATCATTAAAAGCTTACTACAAGGGTTGAGACTTAGCACTCCATTAAATTTTTTGTTATTTAGTATCCTAGATAAATTATGAAAATTCATTTCTTCCATTGCCCTAGGTTGACAATGAATTTCTCTTAAGCCAAAATTATAAGATTCGTTATACTTACCTTGATTTCTTTCTTCGATCTAAAGAGTTGTTGATAGTCAATTTTCATCCACTCATCTTACTCATCCATTTAGCTATCGACATACCGTACAATCTATATTTTTGGCACCTCACCAAGTAATTGATATTCTCAACACTATGCTGAGTAACACAAATTTGTCGCTAATTTCAATTTAAGTTCATCGCACAAACAGTTATCATAAGCACAGTTATAATTACATAACTACCTACTCTCCCTATATTTCAGGAAATGTATCTAATCAAGAAGCTTCCATGTGTCTTGATAGTCATTCCAATAACTACTCCTTCAGATATGACAATCTCCTATAAATATGGGGAAAAAAAAACACTATAAGAGATATCTAATAACTCCTAACCTCTAAACTTTATTTCTCCCATTCTTACTTACTAGCTTAGGTATCATAGTGGTCGTACCAGACCAGCCCCGATACCAAGCATTTTTCTTATCTTTATAGGATATCTCTAACTCTCAAAATTCACCAACAACATTTAGTGTCGTCTATTTTCTTCTTAAACACACCTACATGACTAGAACTAGAATGATTAAGAGTATAGGTGCTGGCACTTCCTCCCAATACCTTGAAAGGGGGAGTCAGCATATTGATGAGCAACGACTAGCTAGATTCAAGCAACTTTGCCTCGATTTGGCTAAGAAAAACTTAGAGTTAAATAAAAAACATGAATAGATCCTTAACCTCCTCCATAATAGTATTCATCCAAATTAGAACAATGACCATGGCAATCATGATGTCAAAAATAGTGATGATTTAATTTATTCACCTGAGTTGCAGAAAAAGCAAGCCAAGGATATGGTGAGACCTTTAGCTCTTGCTTAAAAAAAAATAACAAAGGTAAGCAATTGCAGCAAGTGCACCATACGGGTCCTTTGCATGTTAACACCCCTACTGCAGTAAGTAAGCAATTCCAAATTAAGAAGGGTCTCTTTGTTCCAGAGATTTTGGAGGAAGTGATATCTCTACACATCAAGCTACCATAGTTTAAAACTTATGAAGGAACAAAAGGCCTCGAAGACTACTTGGAGTACTATTATATGTTGGCCAAGTTATATGGTTTGAATGATGCAGTGGCCTGTCAAGCTTTTCTCTCAACTTTAAGGAATGTAGCCAGCACATGGTTCAAACACTTGAAACCAAACACCATTTCTTGTTGTGATGAATTAGCAAAAGTGTTTCTTCAACACTTCCTTACAAGTAAAATTCCTGTTTAGGATTCTTCAATCCTTAACATAATCAAATAAAAATCAAATGAGTCAATTAGAGACTACCTGGCCAGGTTTATGGCCGAGATGTTTAAAATTCCAGAATTGGATATGAGTGTAGCCCTCAACACCATAATCAATGGAGTTAAGCCTCATGGAGACTTTTTCAAGTCTTTCACAAAGAATAAGTTGAAAACTTTCACTGAGTTTAAGGCTAAATCATACATCCGTTCAAAAGATAAAATAAAAGCTCGGTGAGAGGCTGATCAAAACAGAGGAGATAGGAAAAATGACAAGAGAAAAAGTCTGAAGGACAAACTCAGCTTAGATGATGATCAAAGTTTGAATGTCAAGAGAAAGAGACTAAGGATTCCAATATTTTCACCCCCATACACCCATAAATCATCCAATTTTGGACATACTAATGGAGGTAAGTGGGTAAAGAGGCATTCTACAGTAGCCAGAAATCCCTCAAGGAAATTATAACAAGTACTATAACTTCCACCGCAACAAAGGTCACAACACAGATGAGTGCATACAGCTAAATAATGCAATTGAAGATGCCATTCAACGTGGGCATTTGCGAAAATTTTTAGTGCATGATATCGAAAATATCGAGAGATCATCCTAGAGGACATGTAAGGAACAGGAGAATGACACTCAGTTAACTGTGGCCAAGAGAGATGCAAGGGATGCGAATCCTAACAAAGCACCTAATAGTGTAACCAACACCATTGTTGGTGAACCTATTATAGGCCAATCAAGCTCTTCAAGCTTGATGAATGCTAAAATTACATCTGAAACATTGAAGGCAAGAAGGTCAGGATCAATAACACAATTTCTTTTACAAAGGATGACTTTGAAGGCATCTAACGACCACATGATGATGTACTGGTTATCAGTGTAAGAGTCACCAACTTTGAAATGAAGAAGATTCTTATTAATACAGGAAGTTTGGTTGATATCATTTTTTAGCATGTGTTCGACTAGATGAGACCTAAGATCAAAGTACAACTAAGATCTTATAAGTATGATCTGTATGCATTCAACAACCAACCAGTCCAAGTAGCCAAAGTAATTTCTTTACTGATACAAATCAACGACGATAAGCATGTCGCAGAGGTTAAAGTGGACTTCCTCGTTGTCAAACGTTGGTCCTAATGCAACATGATAATGGGATGGTCGTATCAACATCTATTCAGCATTATCCCTTCAACAGCAAATCTTAAAACCAAGTTCCCTTCTTCTATGAGAGTTGGCGTATGCAAAGAGGATCAGCAATTGGCAAGGTCCTTATATATAAGGGCCTTAAGACGAGAAGAGGTATTTCAGGTGGAAACCTATCCAAAAGGTAAGTTGGTCAGCAAAAAGAATGCCAAGAGTGATACCAAGGAAATTTCTTTAGGGGATGACCTTAGGAAAACAATGAGGATCAAGAAACCCCTGTGAGCAGATATTCAGTAATGTTTGATTAACTTCTTGTAAGCTAACACTGACATGTTTGTGTGGTCTCCTTCAGACATATTGAGTATCTCGAGAGAAGTTATGGTACACAAGCTTCAGATTGATCCGAATGTGAATGTGGTCCAACAAAAGAAAAGGCATTTTGCACCAAAGAGACAAGCAGTAATAGAGGAAGATGTCTAGAAGTTATTGAAGGTAGGATTTATCCGAGAAGAGCCTTATTCGACTTAGCTAACTAATTGTATGCTAGTCAAGAAGTCTAACGGTAAGTGGCAAGCGTACATAAACTTCATGGATCTCAACAAGGCCTATCTTAAGGATTGTTTCCCACTATCAAAAATTGATCAGATGGTAGATGCAATCACTGGACACGCACTACTTTCTTTTGTAGATGGTTTCTCTAATTACAACCAAATTAAGATGGACTAGGAGGATGAAGTCCATATGTCCTTTGTTACCAATTTTGGAACATACCATTACACGATAATACCCTTTAGGCTAAAGAATGCTAATGCAACATACTAGAGAATTATTACCAAGATGTTCAAACCCTAGATTCACAAAAACGTCGAAGTATATGTTGATGACATGAATGTGAAGAGTGTAATGGAAGATTAGTATCTTGCCAACCTTGAGAAGACATTTGCTACATTGAGGAGATACAACAAGAAACTCAACCCACAGAAATGTGTCTTTAGTGCAACATCAGGAAAATTTTTAGGATACATGGTTGCTCGATACGTCATTAAGGCCAACCCGAGAAAGATTGAGGTGATAAGGAACATGAAATCCCCTCATATAGTTAAGAAAGTATAGGAACTCACCAAGCGAATAGCTACTCTCAACAGATTTGTGTCGAGAAGTATGAATAGTAACACAAAATTCTTTAAAATCTTAAAGAATCTAAAACAATTCAAATGGTTTAACGATTGTAAGAGAGCTTTCAACAATCTCAAAGAATTCCTTGCATCACTACCAATACTCTCAACACCTATTTCAAGAGAGAATTTATATTTATATCTATTGGTTAGCTACCGAGCACTTTCTTCTATATTGGTCTGAATTAACAGCAAAGAGCATTAACCCGTTTATAATGTGAGTCATGTTTTGCAAGGGCCAAAGCTTCAGTAAACGAAAATAAAAAAATTTGATTTGGTAGTAGTTCTCTCGGTAAGGAAGTTAAAGCCATATTTTGAGGCTCACCAAATCATAGTGCTCACTGATCAGCCATTATGGTAAGCATTGCAACAACCTAACTCCTCCAAGAGCATGATGAAATATGCCTTAGAGCCGAGTGCCCATGGTATACAATATAAACCTAGAATAGCACTAAAGGCTTAAGTGTTAGCAAATTGTGTAGCCAAATTCACTAGTGAGAAAGACTGTATAGAGGTTACCGAGAAACCAATCTAGTTTCTTTATGTGGATGCTTCTTCGATGCAAGAAGGAAGTGGTATAGGCCTAGTTCTTCAAGGCCCCCATAATGTCAAAGTTCATTGCGTTCTAAAATTCAAATTCCCAACTAGCAACAATGAAGCAGAGTATGAAGCTCTAATTACCAGACTAAAACTGACAAAAGAAAATGGTGCCAAGAAACTCGAAGCGTTCTATAATTCGCATTGGTGGTGAATTAGGTCATAGGAAGTTACATGGCAAAGGAAGAAGAGATGAGCAAGTACCTATTAGTGGTACGAATGCTCGTAGAAGAATTTCAATCTTTCTCCATTCACAAAATTTTGAAAAGTAAGAATATTGTAGCCGACAAGTTGTCAAAATTACCATGGCATTCCTTAAATTAAGCAACAAACTTTTTGTCAAGTTTCTTCTATAGAAAAGTTTATCTACCCCTTCATAGAGCTCTAAGTTAGCTTCCTACCTAAGAGAAGAATCTTGGATGAATCCCCTAATGGATTATTTGAGAGATGGTACTCTCCTTGAGATATGCCCAAGAGTGTTATCCAAGCTGTATGGTGGCATATATAGTAACCACGTAAAAGCATAGACACTGTATGTTCAATCACTATGACTTGGCTATTATTGGCCAACTATGAGAGAAGATGCAAAAAAAGTTGTTTAGCACTATCCTTAGTGCCAGAAGCACGAGTCACTGAGTCATGCACCCGTAATTGAGTTATTTAACCTAACCAGCCCTTGGCACTTCGCCTAATGGGGGCTAGATATTCTCAAACCCTTTCTGAAGTCTACCTCCCAGCGACAATTCGTCATTGTTGCCGTAGATTATTTTACCAAATGAGCAGAGGCAGAGGCAATGGCGTAGATTACTAAGCAAAAAGTGGAAGCATTCATTTTCAGTTCCATCATATCAAGATTCAGAGTTCCTTACATGATAATTATGGATAACGGCCTGCAATTTGATAATAATAAGTTTTGGGCATTTTACGAGAAGTACGACATTCGCATCAACTATACGTCTGTCACTCACCCTTAAACTAATGGACAAGTTGAAGCCATAAACAAGATCATTTTGCATGGCTTAAGAAGGAAAGTAGATCAAGTTAGAGGGAAATTGGTCGATGAACTGCTAAATGTTTTATAGGGGTACCAAACCACTAATAGAACTGCGATTAGGGAGATGCCTTTTAGGTTAGCATATGGTATGGAAGCTGTGTTTCCAATTGAGTTGGATTTACATAATTTGTAGACATAAAATTTCAACATTATGGTTAATCAAGTTGGATAAACAATGAATTTGGAAACTATTGATGAAATCTGAGATATTGCAAGAGCTAGGGTTGCAGCATACCGGCATAGAGCGGTAAGGCATTACAGTTAGAAAGTAAAACATAAGGTTTTTCAACCTGGAGATATGGTTTGCTAAAAGATGGAAGCTATTAGTGTACGAGTGAGTCAAGGGAAGCTTGGCATGAATTGGGAAAATCCTATCAAGATTCGGGAAGTCGTTGGCGAAGGGGCCTATTGACGAGAAAGGTTTGATGGATCTATCATCCCTAGAACATGGAACACTGAGAATTTGAAATTATATTTCAATTAATTGGTTGGATGATTTTTATCTCCACTCATGCTAACTTACTTGTAAGACTACAGTATTTTTTTTTTTATGAGAATTATGTTTGAAGTCTCATTATGGTTCTTGTTCTTCTTATGATTATCGAGTTAATGAGTTCTCAACTGCTTGGCAATGAAATTGAGCAAAGTTGTAGCCTATCATGGTTCATGAACTATATAAATTAATCTCACAGCCAAGTAATGCAGCTAATTCATGCCTCAAATAGCTAATGGACAATGTCTATAAAGGCACACGAATAAGGCATGTGAATAAAACATGCCAAGAAACAATAGGGCATGTGAAATAAAACATGCTGAGAAATAATTGGGTGTGTGAAATAAAACATGCTAAGAGATACTTAGTGTATGAAATAAACCATGCTAATGAATAAGAACATGTGAAATAAAACACATATATGACACATGCTAGGAAAACGCGGTGCATGAAATAAAACGTACTAGAAACAGTGTATATGAAAAGTATTTCATGCAACAATGAAGTTACAAATACTTGACCTATTACATGAAAGAAATTTCTCTCAACAATTATACAAGAAAACGCAATGTATAAAGAATACAAAGAAAATCCTATAGCCTACTCTCTGAATTAGCAAAAGTAATTTTTGGTTCAGAAGCTGAAGCTTTCTCCGAGCATGCTTCTTTCTCAGCACTTAGGGTCTCAGAGCCAGTAGGTTTCGCTTTATGCATATTAGGGATTTCTTTTGATAGATGTTCTTCATCTTCCCTTGGATCCTCAACCTAAGCTTCGTTATCATCCTTATTAGCAATCTTGGCACCTACCTCATCGTCATCGTCTTCATCGGTGTTGCTGACTTTGTCTCGATGTCAGTGAAGTCAAGGCAAGAGAGATCACAATCAGGGTAAAGCTACAAGATCTCCTCTCTTGCCGCTTGGACCCCTTCCAACAATTTCTTCCATAGAAGTCTCTCATGCTATCGACTAAGAGTAACTATATCGAGAGCCTCTTCAACTGATGGTCTTCTCCTCATAGTCTCCTTTAATTCGGCAACATATCTCTGTAAGTTCAAGTTGTTGGTCTCGAACTCTTTAATCTACATTCATGGCTTATCTTCCTCATCACTCATCGTGCAAAGAGTTCAGCCTAAGCCCTAGTACTCTTCTTTCTTCTTCTGTAGCTCCTGCTTTAGGCCTTCAGACTCCTTATACTACTCTTCCATTTTGGCCTTCAAGCTCGAGACTTCATTGGCAATAAGGGTATGTGTTAACTTTTCGGCTATAAGGCCTTCTTAAAGCTTTCTTGCCACCATCTCAGCCCTTATCCTTACATTCTTGGTAGTAGCAGCCTAGGCTTTAGATGCATTATATGCATCCTCAATTTTCTATAACAGTTTCATTTAATATGATGAGTACCGGAAATGACTTAACAAAATACATGAAAACTACTATGGATCTTACCTTCTTAGTTTAATTATTGGCCTCATCCAAAGTGGTTAGGATGTGGCTACTTATCTAAAAAATAAAGAGGAATATTAGCAATTGAGTAAATTCAACAGTTAAAAAGATGGATATAGACACTCATGTCATATAACTTAGTAGCGATATAGGCCTTATTGCAACTGCTGACCCTATCGACATCCTTCTTGGCAATCTCTTTATCCTTTAGAAGAATGATTTCTTCCATCAAGGCGAAAGATTTTATCCTGTCACCTAAGCCCGAGTCAGTATCAAAGACATTTTGGCTCCAACAAGGGACGAAGTACTCACCGACCTCCTTGTTAGGGATGAATTCAACGCTACTAATGTCGAGAGCTTTAGACCACATTGCCTCCTTTATTCTCTCATCCAAACCCTTAGACCTTTTAGTAGGTGGTTAGCTAGCGAGTTCCTTTCCTAGTCTCTTATTAGCACAAGGCGCTACCTCCAACACCAACAATGACCCCTCAACGGCAATGGCATTATCGGCTTCATTACTAGGTTGGCTCTTTCGGCCTACATTTCTCGGCTCGACAAAGGTTTGAATATTTTCTATTAGAGGCTCTATAGAATAAGGGACTTCGGTCAACACTGTTTTCTCGCCTTCCTTCCGCTTGTCAAATGGCCATGAGGTCTTCGTATGTGTTGCCACCTGCTTGGATGTGCCCTCTTTTGCCATTTTCTTCATGGCAGCAAGCCGAGTGGTAGTAGCTGCTATGGCTACTATAGCTACCCTCTTATCCATTTTTTATTTTTTTGCCTTAGCTTGGGCTAATAGCTTGGCAAGATTTACCTCGCCAGCACCTATTCTGTAATATGAGCAAACAAGTTAATATTAATGCGGGAAAAAAATAAACTTACAATCTTCGTACCAAGCAAGGCTCAAAGGCGACAATTCTTCCCCCAAGTTATGAGAACGGCTTTCCTCTTGTATCAATACTCGGAACGGTGATAACTCATTAGCATACCTTCTTTTTCAAAAAGATTGGTTCTTCACTTTCATAATGTCGTATAATTCTCTCAACATCCCAGAAGAACATTTTGTTCTTCCTCCTTTCTTGAATTTTCTTCACTGCTGCTACATCATTTGACATCAAATCTATATCTTTTGTACGGATTGGCTCAATTCATTGAGTCTAGAAGTCTAACTCCTCATCAGACACTACCAACATGAATTTGTCATACCATTTGTGGATCTTGGACTCTAACCCATCCATGACCTTACGCCTATGCCTTACAACGGCAAAGTACTACCCATTAAGCTGCCTCCTAATTGTAAAGAAAAGCCAAAACAGTTGAGGCATAGCCCGGACTTCGACTTCTTCACAAACTATTTCAAAAGCCACTAGAAGCCGATATATGTTAGGTGAGAACATACTCGATACAACTCTAAAGTACTTAAAGAAGCCCTTTACAAAAGCCAAGAAAGGGAAGCGCAACCTAAAATCTAAATATTTTAGGTATTTATGGAATTTGTGCTCCCTTAGGAACACATCCTCTCCTCTTCTCTCGACCTCCTCAAATTCCACGTTCCAGGAAGATCTTGCCAGTACTTATTGTATTTTGTAATAAGAACTCTATTAGCAAAACTAGCAGCTTTACCTGAAGAGTCATGAAAGTATACTATGTTGTTATACAGATATCTCTCTAAGGATCTCCCTTCTTTATCCTCAGGATAATTATCCATGGCAAGAGTGCTTATTCAAGTGAGTTTATCCTACCTTTCCTTGATACTGTTAGCCGAGCTATCGAAAGACCATGTTGCTTCACTCCTTATTTAGGGGAGAGAAGTGGCCTTAGTTTCCGTTACCTCAAAATCGGAGAGGACAAGTCGACAAACGATGTTACGAGCCATACCTGATTGGTTATGAAGAGTGGTATCATAGAAGTTGAAGAACCTAAGAGTGAAGATGAGAAAGCAAGAAAATTCATTTGAACAAAAATGAATTCTGATTTTAAAGAATCCTATAATTATGAATAACCTATCCTTGTAACTGCAAATTTGTTTCTGATGGTAATGATGTGCTAATTTGATAGTGGTGCGGATTGTTGATGCATATTTCATGACAGAAATCCAATGATTGACAACTCCTTTGCAGTTATTAAGCCTGTAGTATAATGATGACTAAAGTGACAGGTGTCATACCACCTACTTTTTGGTTTCTTGAACAGGATGGAATTTGAAAGACGCAACTTTTTAATCAAGATGTGAACCATCTTGCTTCTTATCTTGCTTAGCATCTGAAGAATTGCTCCCTACTTGGCTTTTAGAGCATTATGTATTACTCCCTTTATTAAATTCTTAAACATGAGAGTCGAGGGGCAAATGTTGATAATCAGTTTTTATCCATTTGTCTCACCTGTCCATTCAACAGCTGACAAACCATACGATCTATATTTTTGGCACCTCACTAAGTAATCAATATTCTTGGCACTACGTCAAGTAACATAAATCATTCGTTGATTTGAATTCAATTTCATGGCATAAATAGTTATTACAAGTACAGTTATAATTACATAACTACCTACTCTCCCTACATTTCAAGGAAGGTATCTAATCAAGAAGCTTCCATGTATCTTGACAGTTATTCCGATAACTGCTCCTTCAGACATAACAATCTCCTATAAATACAGGAAAAAAACACTGTAAGAGACATTTGATAACACCTAACCTCTGAACTTTACTTCTCCCATTCCTGCTTACTAATTTAGGCACCGAACTAGCCGTACCAAACCAGCCTTGGTACTATGCATTTTTCTTATCTATGCAGGATATCTCTAACTCCCAAAATTCAACAACAACAAGAGTTGCTGTCGATTTCTTATTCAAACTTGCACAGGAACTTCTATTCAACCAATAACGTGTACGTGAGGGGTAGGAAAAGAATAACAAATGACCTAGTCCTTTGCTTTTATGAGGCTAGGGTTTCTAATATTTATGAAATGCTAATAACACCCTTGTCTATAATTCTCTATTATTCCTTTTTATTTATAACTCTTTGAGTTACATATACATTTTTTTTTTAGCTTTTATATTCCTCCCCCTTTACAAAAACTTTCATCCTCAAAAGTTATATACCTTAGTCAAGGAAAAGCTCTTCAGACTTTCTTCTTGTCTCCTCCTCTAATTGCCTATTAGCTTCTCATTCAAACTAACTCAACCATTGTAATTTAACATATGGCATCTTTCTTCTTCTTAGTTTTCAGTCTATAGAGCTTATTATCTTTATGGATCGCTTGATTGCAGAAATATCGGGTTGTAGTTCTATAGGCTCCACATCTACTATCTATATTCTTCATAGCTTTGCTTCTTGCTCTAGATTAGGCTTAAACTTCCTCAATATCAATACATGGAAGACATTATGTACTCCTTCTAATCTAAGTAAAAGTTCTAGTCTATATGCTACCTTCCAATCTTTTTAGTGATTTTGAAGGGTCTAACACACCTCAAAGCTAATTTTCCTCTCAGTCCAAACCTAAACACTCCCTTGATAGGAGAGACTTTTAATGACACTTCATCACCAACTTATAACTTTAAAGGGCATCGTCTTTTGTTAGCATAACTAATCTAACAACTCTAGGCTACTTTCATTCTTTATTTTATCACTCTCACCTTATTTACTGTATCTTGCACCAAATCTAGACCCAAAACTGGTTTCTCGCTTGCTTCATCCCAATGAAGTGGTGATCTACACTTTCGCGTATAAAAGGCCTTAATGTAGAGCTATTGAATCGTATCTTGATAACCGTTATTATATGAGAACTCATGTTTAAATCCTTCTAAGTGAAGAAGTACTCCAAACTCCTATAATCTGTATATACCTTGCACCTTTCTCCTATTAGTTAATGCCTCTAAAGTTTTAGTTCATGAATCACAATTACTAATTTAAGGTCATGCATCAAGTGATTCATCTCATAAGGTTTGAGTTGATGAGAAACATAATCTATCACTTTATTGTTCTACATTAAAACTCCTCCTAACCCTTGGATGGAAGCATCGATATATATCACAAATTCTTCCCCATTGCGAGGTAAGGTTAATACAGAAGCCATCACCAGCCTTTCTTTTAACTGTTGGAAGTTGCTTTCATACTTCTTATCCCATTCAAATTTAACTCCCTTCCAAGTTAACCGAGTTAAAGGGACTACTAGCTTTGAGAAGCCTTTTACAAAATTTCAATAATAACCTTCCAAACATAGGAAGCTTCTGATTTTTTACACTATCTAAGGCCTTAGCCAGTGTACTACAGCTTTACCTTCTCAATATCCACTGCTATGCCATCTTTATTTACAATATGTCTTAAGAAAGATACCTACTTTAGCCAGAAGTCACACTTGTTGAACTTTGCATACAATCGCACTTCTCTTAGTTTGCTTAGAGCAATGCTTCTCACGCTCTTCTCTACTTCGCAAGTATACAAGGATGTCGTCAATAAAAACTACACCAAATCTGTTACTCCTTAAATACTCTATTCATGAGATCCATGAATGCCATTAGGGTATTAGTAAGATCAAAGGGCATTACCAGAAACTCATAAAAAACCATCTTCTCCACATCCTTTGACTTAACCTTTAGTTGATAGTAACCCTATTGCAAATCTATCTTTGAGAAAATTTGTGCTCCTTGTAGTTGGTTAAAGAGGTCATTTATTTTTTAAAGGGGATACTTGTTTTTAATGGTGACTTGATTCAAGTGCCTACAATCCACACACATTCACATACTTCCATCCTTCTTCTTTACAAAGAATATTAATGCTACATATGAAGAGGAACTAAGTTTGATAAAACCTTTGCCTTACAGATCTTGCAGCTTCTTTTTGAACTCCATTAGTTTAGTAAGTGCCATATGATAAGCTAGCTATGAAATAGGAGTAGTTCTAGGCACTATGTCGATCTTCAACTCTACTTCCTAGTCAGGTGTTAATCCAAGTAGCTTTTTTAGGAAAACATTAGGGAACTCTTGGTACTTACTCTAACTTACCTTCTCCTTAATCCTTAACATTAATGTTGCTATATTAGGCTTCTCCTACAATTCATAGGTGAGACATTGAGTAGACCTTTGAGTCATTATCTGATATTAGAAGGGTTCTTCTCCTAGAATCTCAAACAAGACCACCATGTTGTGATAATTTATGGTGGTGTAATGTCTTGATAGCTAATCTACCCCTAATATTATATCTAAGTTTATCATGTCGAATACTAACAAATTTGCTTGCAATATCCTCCCTTCTACCACAATTTGAACATCCAGATATACTATATCCATGATTATGTCACTCCCTAAGGGTATATTAACAAACAAGGGTACATCTAACAATAAAGTATACGAACCATACACAATTACAAAAGATTCAATAAAACATAAACAAGTATCACCATATCAAATAAGACATGTGCACAACGGTTAAGGACTATGAGCGTACTTACCATATTATCAATGTTTGGGACATCTTAGTGCTAAAGGGAAAAGACCTTAACCAAAGCTCTTTGGTGGGCTTTTAACTGTTGAGGTCTAACTATGTATACGACAACTTAAGGTTTGATGTTTAGGTGCCCTAAGGTATTTGAGTCTCAGGTTCCCTACAATCAACTACACGACACATTCGCTATTTACATTTGAAGCAAACCCCTTGATGTAAGAGAGTTAGTTCCTTGTAGTCTCTATTAACATGGCTTTTCTTACCAGAAATAAAGCATGCACCTAATGTCTACTTGCAATCACTAACATTATGCGACCCAAAGTAGCGAGTATACTAAGTTAGCATAAGTGTTAGCAATCTAGTTGGCATCGAGATTGGTCTGAGTTGCATTAACCTAGGTTTATTTCCTTCTCCTCTAATCACAATACATTATACTAGCCTCTTGAATCTATCTAACATCATATAGCTAGGCATAAGTCTCTTGCCTAAAGTTTTCTTCGCTCTGCATGCTAGTAATTCTTCCTTCCTTTTCATTCCCTTTTCTAAACTTATGGCCATCTCAATAGTATTTGAATAGGTGGTAAACCTAAACCCTGCCATCCTTTCTTGCAACTCAGGTTCCAAACTAAATATGAACCTCCTAGTTTATGATCTGTTGTCACTCTTCTAAGCTTCTACTAAACATCTAACTAGGCGATTTAGCTTCGCCTTGTATTTAACTACTACTTTATTGCTTTATTGTAGAGTCTAATAGGTAAGCTCCATTTGTTCTCTAGTGTTATTTAGAAAGAACTTGCTAAAGAAGAGTTCCTTAAACTTAATCCAAGCAATATCACCAGTTGCTACTGTATTGGTTCAAGGAGCAATTTCCCATTACTAAGCTGCTGTACCTTTCAAAAACAAAGTTGCGTAGGTTACTTTTCTATCCTTTGGCACCTTTGCCATAGCAAAAGATTTCTTAAGTTCAGTAATCTACTCATCAGCTCCCATTTGATCATTTGGCTTAAGGTTAAAAGGCTTAGTGATCTTAACAAACCTATCAAAGGTACTTCCCCCTACTTGCTCGCTAACATTACCTTCCATTGTAGCTTACTTTTTTTGCCTCTAAATTTTTGCATTGGCTTGAATTATTTGCATATCTCTCTGAATTTGTTGTTGCTGCTGTACCATTACCCCTCTCATAGCATTCAGTACCTGTACAATAGTCTCATTACCTTAGGCTTACTCTTGATTTTGCTGAGGGATTCCCCACATAAACTGAGGTGCTGGAGGTTGCCCTTGATTCTGATCCTACCTCTATCCTTAACCTTGGTTTTGTTGAGCTTAAGCTTGGTTTGATGTAGGTAAACCCTAATTTTACTGAGGCTACCCTTAATTAGGTATAAATACTCTCTAAGGGGGGTTAGTTCTAAGTTGGAGCACCCGGTAAAGGAATGAGGTTTGGGTTGTTAGCCTTGTTACCCTATAGGTGAGAAGAGGTGCTAGAGATAGTTCCATGTCTAGGCATTTTAAAGAATAAAGAATCATACAAAAGGCATTAGCTTTCAAGCTCCAATAACCAACTTACAAGGAAGAAAGCAACTACAACTCAATTATCAACATATAAAGGTAGGAGTAAGAAAGCTGTACTCCTAACACTATTTTACAATCACTTATAAGTCTACTATTAAGTGTTATTTTATCTCCTTACTCAGTTCTATCTCTAACTCTACTAAGTTAATACTTAATATTCCAAGATTTAAACTATTGACACTCATTTCTAGCTAGCTTAAGGCCCAACTTGTAAGAAGGCTCGTAATGGCCTAGAGCAAGCCAAAAAGTGAGCACTCTTCTCCCTTAGTTCATCCTTAGACGAGTACTTGCTCACTCCTTAAGTTAGCTTGCTCCTCATTTATCTCCAGCACCAAGCCAAGGTTCATTAATTACTCTATAACACTCATGGTACGGCTAACACACTCGATAGCCTTGAGGATGTCAAATCCGTAGATCACAAACATAGCTGCCAATGTAGTTATGGTCGACCATCCTCTAGAGCCATCCTATCAACCATGCATTGCATGTCTCTTGCCATCTACCAGTATGAGTGAATCTCGAACCTTTACGTGTCTAGGTAACTGTAACTTTACTACACTATAAATAATATGAGAAACCACTAAGTAAGAGAGAGAGCCTTCTAAGACCAAGAACATCTCTTTACACCTTCTTAGCAAGTACCCTTACCTAAGCTTCAATTCTCACCTTCCTTAATCCTTTCCTTTCCATTTCCTTACCTTCCTTACTAACTTGAGCATCGAAGGGTCCTTATAGACATACCCATAAAGGGCTTTCTTATAAGTCCTTAGGAGCAAGGAGCCCATCTAATACGAATCAACCCTCTGGACCGATCACGTATAGTTGAGTTAAAGGACTCTAAGGACTCATAAGGAGAATAATAGCTTATAGCCCCATGCAGAACAAGAATTCCTATTCCGATCACTATGATTTCCTCTACTACTGACCTAAGTACCAGTAATGCGAACCGTGAACAAGAATAGACAAGGCCAGTTACTGGATGAGTCCAAGCTTGCAAAAAGCTTGAAAGTAGTGGAGAATGGCGTAGAAGGACAAATGACAAATGAAAAGTAAGTAAAACCCATTGACAGCTCTAGAGGATATGATGCACCAATCAAACTTCTGAAGACTTACGACACAATTTGATATGACGCATGAATCGATCTAGTGAGGTTACTTGCTGCCTAGCCTTACTTAAGAGTTAAGATAAGAGTGATGTCGAGTGTAAACAAGTAATGTTTATATAAGGAAGGAGAAATGCTCAAGTGTATTAATGTTCAATCTGTTTGATTATTCTCTACATCTACTAGTACAAGGGGTATTTATACCCAAAAATTTAAGCAACATGCCTGAAAGGGAAAAAAAAGGGCATTACCTTAAAGAAGTATTGTACAAGAATACAAAAAGGTAAACAATATTCTAGAAAAGTAATGATTAGTGTAACAGATGCTACACATGATTCTGTATACATAGCGATGATGTATTGGTGAAGCTGTTGGAAGATACGGATAAAAAGTATGGTCAGCTGGCTTGTTATAGTAACGGTGGCTTAGTCAGTCTGCAGTCTCTCTCTCAGCATATCGGCAATGGTGATGTTGAGTAAGTAAGTGGTCAAGCATAAGTGAAAGTGAGGATTAGTTGTTGTCTCGGCCTTCAACTTCTTGGCTCACTATCTATGAGAAATAGGGAGTCATTCGGCTCAGCATGCAAAATAAGTCAACAAAGAGATACTCAGCTTTGGTAAGAGTCAGCTAAAGTAAGAGAATCTATCATGCCAAGCCTTCCAATCCTTAGGCTCAACTACGGGTCAATGGTTTAGTAGCTCATTTCCCATTGTTCCCTCTACGTTGATTTCTATTTAAGATCAAATATGAGTGATCTTCTGTCAACTCTTCGTCAGGGTGATATAGACTAAGGTCAGAAATATTGAAGGTGTTAGAAACCCTATAGTCCTTTGGCATCTCCAATCTGTAGGCGTTATCATTGATCTTCTAAAGGATTCTAAAAGGTCCTTCAACCTTTAGGGATAGTTTGTTCCTCCTCTTGCTTAGAAACCATTCCTTGTTGAGGTGTAGCCATACCAAGTCTCCTTACTAGAAGTGTTTAGCCGTCCTACCATTGGTCTTTTCTCACATTCTCTTAGCAACTTGGTCGATGTATCTAGTGACTTTGTCATAGATATGCTAAAGGGATTGTACTCTAGCTCTTACATAAGGGTCCTCTTATACGGGCTCAGATATAGGAGTGTAATCAAAGGGTAACTTAGGATTGAAACAATAGACAACCTCAAAGGGCGTCTACTTAGTGGTATCATGTACTGTCTAATTGTAAGCAAATTTGACCATTGGTAAGCAGATGTCCTAATCAGCTAAGTTTTTGCCTACTGTAACTCGAAGCAATGATCTTAAAGTGCAATTAAACACCTTGTTTAGCCATCAGTTTAAGGGTAACAAGAAGTACTAAATAGTAGTCTAGTCTCCCTCCGACACTACAAAGTCCTCCAAAAATGGCTCAACAACTTAAGGTCTCTATTGAAGACTACACTTCCCGGCATGTTGTATATCTACAGAATCTCCTGTAAGAAAAGAGAAGCAATAGTTGAAGCATCGTTAGTTTTGGAGCGAGGCACGGAGTGTACCATTTTTCTAAACGAATCCACAACAACCATTATAGAATCTTTGCTTAGAGTAGTTCGTAGTAGTCCGAAAACAAAGTCCGTGCTCAATTCAGTCTACAACTTCGTTAGGACAAGCAAAGGCATCACTTTCCCTTGCTTAGCTCGAAACTTAGCCTTCTTGCACATGGCATAGCTTTCGATAACTCAATGTACATCTCTCTACATTATCAACCAAAAGAATTGACCATTCAACAGTTTACAAGTCCTTCTTTCTGTAAAATATCTGGAGAGTCCTCCACCATGAGCTTCCCTGATCAACAACTCCCTTAGGGAACAAGTCAACACACATAATTCTCCACTTCGAAACAAGTAGCCATTCTCCACATGATACTCATCCACTATCCTTCCATCAGTACATCACGTAATTATAGGTCTAAAGTGTGGATCCTTAAAATACTACTCTTTAATACTCACAAACCCAAACAATCTAGTCTACAGTTCATTCAGAAGTGCATGTCTTCTTGAAAGAGCATCTACAACTACGTTACTCTTTCCCTGTTTGTATTTTATCATAAAATTGAATCCCTTAAGGAATTCAACCCATCTCACCTGCCGCTTCAATAACTTTGTCTAACTTTAGAGGTACCTTAGCAACTTATGGTCAGTATATATGACAAATTCTCTCAACAATAAATAGTGTTGCTATACTTGCAGTGTACAAATCATCACAAAGAGTTCTTTGTCATATATAGAGTAATATAACTAAGGTCTTTTGAGCTTCTTGCTACGGAAGGCGATCGGTCGGCCTTCTTGCATTAGGACAGTGCCTATTCTAATACCTGATGCATTACATTCCAGCTCAAACATTTTCTTAAAATCAGGTAAAACTAACACTAAGGCAGAGGTCAATCTCTCTTTCATCTCAACAAAGCTCCTCCCCTCCCTTTCTCCCCATTGAAAGTCAGTGTTTTTTTTTCATTAACTCGTTAAGTAATGTGGTAAGAGTGCTGACATTTCCGATGAATTGTCGATAGAATGAAGCCAGTTTATGGAAACTTCTTGTGTCAACACAAGTAGTAAGAGTTGGCCATTCAACAGTTGCTTAGATCTTCTCATCATCTACTTGTAAGCCTCCTCTATTGACTACATAGCCCAAGAATACCACTTCTTCCTAGCAAAAGCAACACTTCTTGAGATTGCCAAATAATCTCTTAGCACGGAGGATATTTAGAATGGCTCAGAGATGTTTACAGTGACTTGACACGTCGACATTGTAGACCAGGATGTCGTCAAAGCAAACTACAACACACTTCTCAATTAGATGTCTCAGAACATGATTAATTAGTCTTATGAAAGTACTTGAGGCATTCGATAAGTCAAAGGGCATGACCATCCATTCATATAATCTAAGTCAAGTTTTGAACGTTGTTTTCCACTCATCTCCTACCCTCATGAGAATTTGATGGTAGCTCGACTTAAGATTAATCTTGCTAAAAATCTTAGCTCTACTCAATTCATATAGTATATCTTCCAATCTTAGGATAGGATACCTATATTTGATAGTAATCTTGTTCACGGGTTGGTTATTTACACACATTCGCCAAGTTCCATCCTTTTTTGGCACTAGAAGCGCTGGTACAACATAAGGGCTAAGACTTTTTCTAACATAACCTCTCTCCAACAACTCATTGACTTAACGTTGGAGCTTAAAAGCCTATTTGGGATTCATCCGATAAGCTGGTCTATTCAACAGTACGATACCGGCTAACAAGTCAATGCGATGTTCTATGCCTTTAGTTAGGGGTAACCCCTCGTGTAGCTATTCTAAGAACAGGTCAGCATACTCATCCAATAACTCTTTGATTTCCTAAGGTAGTTCACCCCGATCTCCTTCATCTCTAGTAAGCACCTGACCAGCATGAGGATCAACATATCAGCTTTAAAGGTCTCTCGGAGCTCAGCTCTACTCATCACGAGAGCCTTCTTTGATCCATGAGCAAGTTTGGTCTATAGTTTATTAACTTCACTCGGTGACATCAGGTTCAATGTAATCTTTCGACCATCCTTCTTGAACATATACGTATTCTTATATCCATTATGGATCACTTTCCTGTCAAATAGCCATAGTCAACCAAGCAGTATATGCGAAGCACACATAGGCAATACATCATAAAGAATCTTGTTAAAATAGCGTCCAATTATGATTGGCAGTAGTACCTATCATGTGACATGTAGCACTCCCTTATCACTTAGCTAATGCAGCTTGTACATCTTAAGGTGTACAATGGTAGACAACTTCAACTTCGTGACCATTTGGGTTAATGCCACATTAGTGCAACTTCCACTATCCATAATTAACACTTGCGCCTAGTCATTCACCTTACAAGTGGTATGAAACAAATTCTCCCTCTACTCTTCCTCCCTTGAAGGTTCTAAGCTCATAGCACATCAGACAACCAGGACCAACTAATCTAAGTCCTCAACAAACACTTTTTCTTCAATAAGTTCTTTTTCGGCATCTTCTTTCTCGACAATAATCTCTTCTTCCTTGAGTTCCTCATTCGTACTCTCTACCTCCAACTTTGTGACATCTCCCTTGATTACAATAGTCCTTCGGTTTGGGCACTGAGTGGCCATATGTCCAAACCCTTAGTATTTAAAGCACTTGATCTAGCTCGTCTTCCTACCAAACCCTTACCCCTTCTCATAAGTTCAAGTCGACACTTCAATGTCAAGTCGACCTTTTACTTCAGCTCAGAAATCCATCTTTCAACCCAGCTTGGTACTCAACTGAGATCAATGACTCGCTTGTCTAGGTCGGCTAGCTAACAACCTAGCCGGTACTTGGCTCCTTCTTTGCCTCTCTACTCGCTAGGCTATTCTGATGGCCTCATCCATTGTGGTAAATTATTGTAGTTCCACAATGTCTCAAATGTCACCTCTCAACCCAATAATGAATCTTAAAACTATTCGAGCTAATGGTTCCTCTACTTCACAACGGAACATAGCATTTGAAATTCTTAAACATATTCGTCAAGAGTCCGACCTCCTTATCTCAACTCCTGAAGCTAAGTGAAAGCATTTAGAAGATAAGTTTCCAACACAAATCTATTTCTGAGTATTCTCTTCATTTAGGGCTAAGTATTAATCTCACAGTAGCCCTCTCATCTTCTTATGGCCTAAAAATTCTTCCACTACATGGCGACATATCTGGAGAACTCTATAACAGCATTTCTCACCCTCTCATAATACTCATATTGATAATAATAAAAAATACACTCTATCTTCTCTTCCTACTCTAAATATTCCTTAGCATTCCCAAATTCATTGAAACTCAAAATCTAAAGTTTCACATAGTCAGATGCTCTAGGGATTATAGCTCACTCTTCTTCAAAGTACTCTTCCTCGTCCTCTTCATCTAGTTCCCTTAAGTCTATCCTTCATCTTACTCGTCCACCTACTCTTTCACCTCGAACTAGTCGAGTTAGGTTCTGACCTCTAACAAGTTGAGTGACTTGTAGGGTGTTTTGCATGGCCTCATTCGGTCGACAAGACAACGCATGAATAGCTTAGGTTAAATCCACCAAGAGGTTAGCCACTTCATCAAGTCTCTCATCAGTACTTCTGAGGGTTCCATGAGACTGTCATCCATGGTGGAAAACTCTACCGTCATCTCCAATACTAATGTTTACAATTAGGTCAGTCATTTTCTCCATAGATTCAAAGCTCAAACAAACACTTCAAGAAATTAATGGCTAGCAAACATAACAAGTAAGATGAATACAATAACTTGCTCTATTTTACATACGCAAAACAAGGTAAAAACAAAACTTCAAACACAAACCATAACTCAAACAAAACCTTCGCTTTGATACCAAGATGATGCGAACCGTTACGAAGAACAAACAAGGCCGATCATTAAATGGGTCCAAGCTTACAGAAAGCTTAAAAGTAGTGGGGAATGGCATGAAAGGAAAAATGATGAATGAAAAGTAAGCAAAACCTATGAACAGCTCCAAAGGATATGACACACCAATGAACCTTTTGAGGACTCACGGCATAATTCGATATAATGCACAAATCGATTCGGTAAGGTTACTCACCACCTAGCCTTACTCAAGGGTTAAGATAAGAGTGATGCCAAGAGTAAACAAGTAATGTTTACACAAGGAAGGAGAAATGCTTAAGTGTATTAATGTTCAATCTATTTGATTATTCTCTACAGCTACTAGTATAAGGGGTATTTATACCCAAGAATTTAAGGCAACATGCCTAAAAGGAAAAAGACAAAAAGGGCATTACCCTAAAGAAATAATGTACGAGAATACAAAAGGGTGAAAATAAATACTCTAAGAAAGTAATGAATAGTGTAATGGATTCTATACATGATTCTATATACGTAGTGATGCTGTATTGGTGAGGCTATTGGAAGATGTGGACAGAAAGTACAGTCAACTGGCTTGTCTAAGTAGGGATGGCTTAATCAATCTAGAGTCTCTCTCTCGACATATCGACAATGGTGATGCCAAGTAAGTAAGTAGTCAGGTATGAGTGAAAGTGAGGATTGGTTGCTATCTCGACCCTCCACTTGCTCACTATCTACAAGAAATAGGTAATCATTCAGCTCAGCATGCAAAACGAGTTGGCAAAGAGATAATTGACCTTGGCAAGAGTCAACTAGAGTAAGAGAATCCGTTGTGCCAAGCATTCCAATCCTCGGGCTCGGCTGCGGGTCAATGGTCTAGTAGCTCGATTCCTATCAATTAGGTTGTTTCGTATACTAACATTGTCTCTAGAGTTGCTAAGCAAACATGTCGATCCTCTAAGCAGACATGCCTACCTACTAAGTAGCTGTATCATAATCTTAACAACATTCAAGCATACTAACTTCAACAATTGTTCGAAGTTGAGCTCTCGAACTAACCATGATTTGACCCTAGTCCAAGGCAAATATTCATTAGTGACCGATTGGTTAAGGATCAACCTGATCCAAATCAGGTCAGCTTTGTCTACATACCTTCCTTTTCCCTCATTTCATCTTGTACTGTATTTTAAAGCAACCAGCCATCATGTAACACATGTCTTCTAGCATAACATTTCAGAAGGAATTTTTACTTTTTCATACAGAATATTCTTTGTCTCTTTTACCCTTTTTAGTATCATTCATGTACCCCAATTGCAAATTACCTTTTTATCTTTTCCATGCATATTTGTAACCCTAGTAAGGCTAGTATATAAACCCCATTTATTGTATGTAAGCAACATACACTGGAGTCATCAAAATATACAAGTTTCTCTTTGAGCAACCCTAATGTTCTCATTATCCTTCTAACTCTTATCTATTCCCTTTAACAAGGAGTAGTAGCATGTGACCCTATAGTTCACAACAGTGAGTTATATCTACTAGATTATAGGCCTAGTAAGATTGATTGGTGTGTTATATCTAGTTGGTAGCTATCTAGACTTTTGCTAACTTTCTTATTTTTCTTTTAGTTTGTCTACGTTATAGTGCTCCTATGTGCATTTGACCCTAAAGATACATCAACTTCACTGGTATCAAAGCAAGGTTCTGAGAGAGAGTGTATGAAGTTGTAGTGAAGTTTTGATTCATGCTTGCTGTTTGTGGTTGCTATATCCTTTTGTAACTGCTTTAGTGTCTTCGTTTGAAGTAAGTTTGAAGTTTTGAGTTATGTAATGGAGGTTCTTGTGTAGTAAGTATAGTTCTTATTAATACTCTATTCTACTCTATTTTTCACCTAAAAAATAGAGTAAGTTCATTTTTGTTGTGTTTAAGTGATCATTGGGTGTTGAAGTTGTTAGAGTATGTTAGTTGAGAAGTATTATACCATGTTGGATTCAAATGTTTAAGGTATTATTGGTGACTAGAGTAGTGGTGCTCAATTTGGTCATGGTCATAATAGTAGTAATACTCTGAGGTTAGTTGATGATAAACTTGACAGACTCACCAATTTTGTTAAGAGTCTAGTCATTGTAATGTAAGTTATAGACAATAATCCTAGGGTATACAACACCAGAACCCACTAGAAAATGTTCTAAAGAAACGCTATGATCAAGGTAACTAAGCTAATCACCTAGTTCAACTCCCTCGAGCTAGAGGATTAATAGACCAAATTGTTAGATGAATATTAGAATTGGAATTAGAGGAGATTGAAAAAGATGATGAGGAGATAGATGCCGAAGAGTATGGGGAGGAAGAAGAAGAGGCTATATATAATTAAGCACAAGAGTAAGGATGTTGAGCAAGGACTTAATAATGTTAAGTTTCAAATCCCACCCTTCAGTGGAAGTAAAGATGTAGACAAATATTTGGAATGGGAAGAAAAGGTAGAGAAAGTGTTTGATTGTTATGGATATGTAGATGTTATTAAAGTGCGACTTACTACACTTGGGTTGTTTAGATATGCTACTATGTGGTGGAAGAATCTAAATGCAGCCAGAGCTAGGCAAGAGGTTGTTGAGGGGTAGATTTGTCCTTAAGACCTACTTGTAGGATTCATTTGCAAAGTTGTAAGAACTTCGTTAAGGAGGTTGATCGATTGATGACTATATGAGAGAGTTCCATATGCTAATGATCTAAGCTAACGTAGATGAACCTAAGGCATGTATAATGTCGAGGCTCATTTCTAAGCTCAAATACAGGATTGGCAACATTGTAGAAGTACAAAGGTTTTATATAATATAAGAGGCAATTAAATAGCGCAAAGGGTCGAAAAGCAAAAGAAAGGTGCTTCAAGCTAACCTGGGCCAATATTTTCTTAAGCCCCAATTCCTCGCCAACCTGTTTACACCGAGCCAAGGAGAAAAGTGTCCTACCTAACGATAGCTGAACAGGCCAACCAAGCTAAGGTTAGGCCAACCTCGACGACATATGAGAGAGAATAGACTTCTAAATAGGAGACCAGCAAGGTGAAGTGCTTTAAATGTTTAGGTTTTGGATACATGGCTACTAAGTGTCTAAATTAACATGTTATGTTGCTTCGAGGAGATCTAGTAGATAACACCAGTGAGAGTGAACCCAAGGAGGAGAAGAATGTTAGGAAGTTTGAAGCTAAAGAGGAAGAGGAGACCTGTGTCTATGCTGATTAAGGAGAGGTGATGATCTTAGTATTGAGAGGAGTATTGAGTTCCTTACCAAACTCTAAAGAAGACTAGAGAGAGAAACTATTCCATATTAAGTATACCATCAAAAGACAACTATGTACTATTATAGTAGATGGAGAAAGTTGTATTAACATCTTCGCGCAGTCCTTTATGTAGAGGTTAAGACTATCAACCTCTAAGCACCCCCAACCTTATAAACTACATTGGATTCATGATAAAGGTTCTTTGTACATCACAAAGCAAGTAATTATGTCATTTAGTGTTGGGAATGTAAATCCTGCAAATCTAACTTTCTAAGTATAGAATCAAACCTCTAAACTATAGATGATTTCTCGAAACCAATAGAGCTAGTAAGATTTAAAATTGATTAAAATTTCAATTCAAAACCTAAAGTCAATATGAAAAACCTTAATTATCAATTAAACCTCTAATTGCATACGAAGACCTTAAAACCTTAAGTATATATAACTGCAAAAGTTAACCTCAAACCTCATCAAAACCCTAAGATAATAATCGAAGATTTAATCGTATATGAATATATTAAACTCTAAATGTGTAAAAACATTAGAGATTGTACCCAGAAGTAATAAAAACCCTAAAAGTATAACTTTAAGGATATAAAAGTACTAATTCACCATAATTTACCCTAAAAGCCTAATTGATAATATAACCTTAGTATTATACTAAATCATTAGTAAAAGATTAAAGATAACCTTTAATCATTCACAAATATTTATGATACCAAAGTAATCCTTTAGAAACTAAAATATTGCATCATAGATCACATTCATCTTCTAAATATATAACTAGGTTAGTATTACATAGAGTTAAGAGTTTAATTGATGCTTATGTTATATATGGTAAACATTTATACCCTAAATGACACTTTTCATAATAATTATACTAAGTAGCTTACCAAAGAATATATATAGGATATAAATACCTAAAGAAGATCTCATTAGCTATTTTTGCTAATCATTTCAATAAACCTCATATTTCCTTAATTTTTCTCTTAATTTTCCCTAATTACTTCATTATGTATACTAAATGACATGTAATTTTGAAAAGTTGACCAAGTCAATACATATTGACCAAGGTCAACCTATGGAAAAATCAACAAAGCGTCATTTTCACACTAGAATCTTCTCTTTCTTTCCATTGATTTCTTTTCTTTTCTTTTAGATTTTTCCCCTTTTCTCTCCCTTTTGTTGCCGTCCACTTCCTCTTTACTTAGGACCCCACTTGTCTTCATCCTTTTAAAACACAAAACAATACAAACACATCTCTTTTCTCCCATTTACCAAACCGTAACCCCCTTGCTCCCTCAATTCTACACTTTCACAACTCCTATTATCATATATCAAGAAGAAAAAGGTATGTTATCATATGATTTTCTATCTTATGTAGTAGTTAGTTGTATAAGTTAGGTTAGTGTAAAAATTTGGTATAATATGTGCATATGTGTTGTTAGAAGTGGAAGCTTCATATTCATGCTTAGAAGTATAGGAATCCTTAGTAAATGGAAGAAGAACACATGTACATATGCTTAAGTATGTGTATATAAGAGTATACTTGATAAATACATATATGGGAACTCTTTTACATGAATAACCATTATGTACATAATCTAAAATGAGGTATATACTAATTATACATACATATACCTGTTATACATATATATACCTTGCTAAATACACTCTTAAAATGTAAAAATATGAAATTTGTGAAACTTTCTTAAGAGGAAACTTTAGGCATACGAAAATAGTATAAAAATACATATGTCACAGTATGTGCATACGGGTATATGTACTAGTATACATATGACTACACAAGTATACATATTAGTATGTTAGAAGTATAAGTATATATAATATATGTGTAAAGTATATGAATACATAAGGATAAGTATGTATATGTAATGGATGATATAAGTGAATGATGATATAAGCAATAACATAATTAAATAATGATGTAATCAAATGATGACATAAGCTATGACATATGCCTCTAAAATAATAAACCATAAAATCATTTAAGTGTAAGAATTAATGGCTAATGAAATTACTAACTACTAAAATAGAACATAAAACTAGTCAATAGGAATAATTAAGTTTCAATAGTTAAAATTTCAATAAATTTAGTCTATATCGTAAAATGTGGGTCTTAACGTTCAAAACAGATAACACCATGTGAACATACATCCGAAAATGATGAAAACGACTATAAGTTCGTAAATATCAGAATTAGAATAAAAAAGTTACTAAATACATAAAAGAAGTCTCATAATTTATAAATATAAGAAAATAGTTACTATTAATCCCATTAAGTATGGTAAACCCTATACACATCATACTTGGGTTATATTGGGGGAAACTAGACAAACTATAATAGACTTTTTGTTAACTAAAAAGTCTGATTTCTCAAAATACTTATAAGTTTTACTATCTTTTAGGCGTTTAATAACGAGTTCTAGAAACCCTAAAGCTTGGAGAACGAGTAATAATCTAGGTGAGGGAATTCTGATGACCTGCTACTTACTTGTGCGTGTTACTTATATGATGTTTTGTTGCTTACTATTGTTTGTATGTCTGAATGACTACTTTGCTTGTTTGATATCATCCATATGATCACCTAATTAAATTGATAAATATAAATATCAGACCAAAATAACCGATTATACTTATCGCATGTCTATGACCTGGTAAAGTTATGAATAGAGAGTGCTAGTTTTGCAAACATCTTGAGAAAAGTGTTTTTGGAAAAAGTTTTCTACTCTTAAACATGTTTTTTTTTTTTTTATGATCTTTATAAGGGCTCGAGGAGCCATAAATAATATTTTAGCGTTAAGGTAAAGCTAGCATAGGATCTTTAAATGATAGCAAGAGGACTTGCTTTATTGTGCTTGTAATGCCTTGGATAATTTTGATTGCAAGAGAACTCGCATGTTTGTACCCGAAGGGCCTTAGATGGTGGATAGTCCTAGTTTGGGATCTATCTATTTGGATTGGAACTCTTGAATTGGAGCTCTTTTCTCGACTAGGGTAATAGTCGAGTATTTCCTAGAGGGATGGTGCCCCTAGGCAACCTCATGCGAATAAGCTGAGGTACCCCATGCGGGTAAGTACAGGGGATAATCGAAGTGTAAACGATGTAATTATATACCTTCCATAGTTCTGGACTCCTATGGATGTGTTGCTTGCATTCATCGCACCTGCATTCATTTTGTATGTAGATAGCTTACACGTGTAATAATAATGTGTGATAACTTGCTTGAACGATAGTAGTGAGGAACGAACTCACTGAGCTATTATATGCTCATTCCCCCTTAGTTTCTCTTGCAGGTTTACTTACGATGGGATTAGAATGAGTCTCGAGTGCTAAGCGTAAGATAAAGATATGTATATTAGTGATAGAAGTAGTTAAGTACTCTTTAGATTATATATAAATATCCTTTGTAGAAAATATTTATATGTTAAAACTTAATATAATTTAATTTTTCTTGCAATTTTATAATGTTGGTATATCTTGTTTTATTATTTTGTAGGAAATACCGATTCTCTACAGTTATGAAAAACCATAGGTTCTCGGACATCCATAGTTATTTATATTTTGTAATACATTAATTGATCAAAAATCAGCAACCTTAGCGATTAATCATTTAGAGTCTTACAATCTCTAACTTGTAAAGTAATTTCCATATCATAGGTGTACACGTGTTATGGAAATTTTAGGTAATCCTACTAGGCCCCATGTAGGGTCCTGACAGGGAATGTGTATAAGGATGAAGTAGTGTATAATGTCATCCCTATGGGAGCTTCACATCTGTTGCTTAGAAGACCTTGATTGTTCAATCAACATATTACTTATGATGGATACAAGAACACTTATTCCTTTTGAAAAGAAGATTATGCTATAACTTATGGTACCAACCCAAGTGAATGAGACACATAATCAGCTTACTCGAGCTAGTAAGAAGAAAGCCTTAGTGATGAGCCGAAAAGAGCTCCAAGATGCTAAGAAGGTTGAAGAGCCTATGTTTCTGTTGATTAGAAGACTATTAGAGATGAGAGATGATATGTCTCTAGGATTGAACATATGGAGAAGCAGCACAACGAAACGAACCAAAAAGAAACAAAAGAGAAAGCTAGCAAAGCTTAAGTAACTACCGAATGGATGTGACACACCACTCAATCCTACTCAACCTACAATCCACTAGATATAACATATCGGTCCGAACTGAAGGGTCACTCACCAATACTCTTTGCTAAAGGGAATAGAAAATAGTTAAATGATAACAACAACACTAAGGTTGCTCAAAGTGAGTAATTTCTATATTAAAGGGATGATTGTTTGCATACAAGAAAGTGGGGGTTTATGTACCCATCCACTAGGGTTACTTTATATGTATGAAAAGACAAAAGGGTATTCTAATACTAGATTATATAAGACATACTAAAAAGGGTAAAAGAGACCAAGAATGTTCTACGTGAAAAAGAAAAAATCATTCTAGAATACTGTGTCAGAAGACATATATCGCTTAGCGTTTGGATGGGAGAAATATGGTACAAGGTAGGGGGAAACAGAGTAATGCTTGTGGTCAAGGGCCTACCTAATGTAGACCGGGTCAGGGACCAATTAGTTCTTTAGAAGAGAAGTCAGCTTGATTTGGGGCAAATTCTTATGATCAAATCTGGAGCTTGCCTCAACTACTCTTAAGTTGTCTCTTGGGATAAAGCGTTGTTGTTGAACAGGGGTGGATCTGACGCATGTAAGGGTCTGATAGTTAGGTCGACATGAGATTAGCTCAGGATAGGAATCCCTGTCTTGGCTATGGCCCAAAGCTAGTATGCTCTGAGCGAATCCTTAGAGTCCTCTAGCTCGACTGCGCATAATCAATCCGAGGGGTTGATTCTTATCATTTGCCTAAGGTTCAAAAAGATTTGTCACTCAAATCTAGAATGGTCTCTGCTCTTTCTTCTAGGGCACTCGTAGGGTCTTCTTTTATTGGTTAGTGAAGGATGAAATTGGACACATTAAAGGTAGAAGAAACTCCATAGTCATCAGGTAACTTGATTTAGTAAGCGTTGAGGTTAATTTTCTTTAGAACTTTGAACGAATCATCAACTCGTGGAGATAGTTTGTTTTGTCTCAAGTGTGGGATTCGTTCTCGATTGAGATGTGTCCATACCAAGTCTCCTAAGTGAAAAGAAATAGTTCAACAGCCTCAACTACCAATTTCATGCTGCTTCTAATTGAACTTGGTGATCTTCCTGGTTACAAACTGGTGTAGCTCATGCAATTCTTAAGCTCGATCCACTCAGGATTGACTCTCTTCAGTAATTATTGGGGTGCCAACCATATCCAGGGGAATAGTAGGGTTAAGGCCATAGATGACCTTGAATGGGGTCTTCCTAGTAGTGTTATGGACAATCCAGTTGTATGTGAACTCCACAATAGGTAAGCACAGATCCCAATCCCTTAAGTTCTTCCTAACAATAGCTTTAAGCAAATTACCTAGTGTCTTGTTTACCACTTCAGTCTGGTCATCAGTCTGAAGGTAGCTACTAGAGATAAGTACAAGTTTAGTTCTAAGTCTTCTCTAAAGAGTCTTCCAAAAGTAGCTCAAGAATTTTGTGTCCCAATCTGAGGCAATAGTCTTCGGTACCCCATGTAGTTGGACAATCTCCTACAAAAACAAATCAATGATATATAGAGCATTGTTAGTTCGATGGCATGGAATGAAGTGCACCATCTTGTTGAAGTAGTCCACTACAACAAAAATAAAATCTCTACTTCTGGATGTCCATAGCAACCCCAGGACAAAGTCCATGCTGAGGTTGGCCTAAGGTGAGGTTGGTGTTGCCAGCAACATGTATTCTCCATAGGGTTCTCTCTTCCCCTTTGTACATTTGTATACTTTACAACTACTAACCACTTTATGGACATCCTTAGCCAAACTTAGCCAGTAAAAGTTCTCCTTCAATAGATTGGTTGTCTTAGTTTCCCCGAAACAACCAAATAATCCTTCACTATGAGGTTCCCCAATTAATAGCTCATGTATAGAACAGTTTGGCATGCATAGCCCTTGGTCCTTGAACAGGTAGCCATCCTTGAGATAATATCCCTTGACAATAATTATGTCCTTACATTGTTCTATGATAGGGTCGAAATGAGAATCATGAGCATACTACTTGATAATTAGTGAGAATCTCAACAATTTTGTCTGTAAAGTGGTCAACAATGTTTACCACCATGAAAAAGCATTGGCGACCATAGTTGTACCTCTCTTCTTATGTCGGATGACGTACGAGAAACCTTCAGTGAACTCCAACCACTTGGCTTGCCTCTTTGAAAACTTATTCTGACTCCCTAGATGCTTTAGAGACTCATGGTCTATATAAATAATAAACTCTTGTAACAACAAATCATGTTACTAAACAGTAAGGGCTCGGTAAAGAAAGTACAACTCTTTCTTGTATACAGAATGGCTTAGGGCAAGACCACCAAGTTTCTTACTATGATAGGCGACAGGTCATTGCTCTGACATTAGGACAGTACCAATTCCAACTACCAATGCATCGCATTCTAATTCAAAGGACTTATTAAAATATGGTAGTGACAAGATAGGTGCTGATGTGAGTTTTTCCTTGATCACTCTAAAGCTTTGTTCAGCTTGGTCATTCTACCTAAATCCTTTACTCTTCTTAGTCAACTCGATCAATGGGGCGACTATTGTACTGAAGTCCTTAATAAATCGCCTATAGAAAGAAGCTAGGTTATGAAAACTTCAGAACTCAATGACATTCTTCGACATCAACCATTCCAAAACAGCTTAGATCTTCTCCTCATCTACTCGAATTCCTTCCCCTAACACTATAAACCATAAGAATATTATTTCTTTCTAGCAAAACATGCATTTTTTTACATTCCCATACAACTTCTCGATTCGTAAAATGTCAAATACTTCATGAAAATGTTGAACATGGTCATTCAAGTCAACATTGTATACCAATATATTATCAAAGTACACGATTACACATCTCCTAATTAGGAGGCATATTATACAGTTCATTAACCTCATGAATGTGCTTAGTGCATTAGTAAGTTCGAATGGCATAACCAACCATTTGTATAATTTGTACCTAGTCTTGTAGGTAGTCTTCCATTCATTGCCTAGACTCATGCGAATTTAGTGATAGCTACTTCGTAGATCAATCTTCAAAAATATCTTTGCGCCATGAAGCTCATCTAACATGTTATCGAGCCTTAGTATTGGGTATCTATACTTGACAGTAATTTAGTTGATTACTTAGCTATCGATACACATGTGCTATGAACTATCTTTCTTCGAAATGAGTACAGCTGGCATGGTACAATAGCTCATGCTCTCCCTCACATATCCTCACTCTATGAGTTCGTACACATGTCTTTTTAGCTCGATAGCCTACTCAAGGTTCATCCTATATGCAAGTCAGTTTAGTAGGGCTGGCTTGGCTACAAATCAATACAATGCTCTATACCATAGACTAGTGGCAGTCCATTAGATAGTTCCTCCGAAAACAAGTCGGAAAACTCATTTAGCAAGCTTCAAATCTCTTTTGAAACATCCTATAATTCCCTCATCTCCAATAATCTCCTAACCAATAGAAACATTAGTTCATCAGCCTTCTTAGTAAATCGAAGCTCTCTACAACTCATAACTAAGGCCTTCTTTTTACTAGCTCGAGTGAGTTGGTTATGGGTTTCATTTACTTAGGACTGGGTCAGAGGTTATAACACAATCTTCCTTCCATCCTTAACAAAGGCATAAGTGTTTTTATAGCTATCGTGCGTAATACGTTAGTCGAACAACCAAAGTCATCCAAGCAGCAGATGTGAACCTCTTATGGGGACAACATCGTATACTACTTCGTCCCTATATACATTTCTAACACTAAATGGCAGGTCACTTGTTCAGTCACGTACAAAGTACCTTTATCATGAAGCCAATGTAACTTGTAAGATTTTGACAATGACAAACCTAACCTTTGCACAAAGGATTACGCAACCACATTAGTGCAACTTCCTCCATCCACTATGATCATGCATAATTGGCCTTTGATAGTACACTTGGTATGGAACAAATTCTTGGTCTGGTCCTCTTCAAAGTTCGACAAGGAACTCAATACTCACCTTAAGACTAGGGTCATCACTTCTCCCTGGTCGACATAAACACAAGTCTCCTCTTCCTCTTTAACCTCAAGTTTTCCAACATCTTCTTCCTTCTCAAGCTCGCTCTTGTTAGTACAATCCACTACATCTCCTCAGAGCACCATGACGCGTCGGTTTGGACATTCAATGGCTATATGATCAAAGCCTAAGCATTAAAAGCATTTTACCTCGCTAGTCTTTCATCTAGAGGTCTGTCCTTTCTCATATGTCCTCTAAGTTAACCTACTCTCGATTTAGCCTAGATGATGGGCTTAACCCTACTAGTTTCCTTGACTGTTATCACATCTCGGCATAACACAAGATGCACCATCATACAGGAATACCTGTTGAAAACTTAACTCAACCTGCTCATTCATCAAAAGACAACATTGTTTAAATGATAAGGGGTTTCTACATCGGAGTTCAACTGGATATTCTGCTACAACTTATGTGTACAACATAATATTTACATCAAAATATTATCCAACTTTTTCCTTTATTATCTCTATAATAATAGGATCTCTGACCTAATACAGGTTCCATACAACAATCGCTAACTTCGACTCATGCTCTCAGTATACATATCCCTACTAATTGTTAAACCCTTCACAATATAGTTAACCTGAAGATAAAATATTTTATCCCCTTAACTACTGAAGCTAAGTAAGAGTGGATAACAAACAACATAATATAGATAATATGATTGACAATACTACATATCACAACTGAAACATTTCAATCATAACTTACAAGTTCAACTTCACATCTGCATTTGCCCAACTGGGCACTTATTGCCAACAATGTAGTATACTATGCTTATGTACGTGGCATGCATCGATACCGATATCCTATGCCCTCTAAACTTCTTTCGGTTAGTCAACATAGTTAGGCATCTAGATATAACATTCAGGAACTTAGGGTAATAAGGAGCTGCCTAGGAGTAGGACTCCCACCAAATTGGACTACACACTGTAGTCTACCATTTTCAAAAAGGGCAACAAGGAGCTGCCTAGGAGCAGGACCCCTAACTTTACAAAATTAGACTACATACTGTAGTTCAAGAAGTCAAAGTAAAAACATTGCGAAATTAGACCACACACTATAGTCTATCAAATCAAAGTGGCAATACTACCAAATTAAGCTACACACTGTAGTCTACCAAATTTGACTATCAAAATAGTTACAATGTTCGGACAATGCAATCTATATGCTTTCAAAAACTAAGTTCATAAAGCCATGTTTTTTCTGTGATCACTTGGAAGCCTCATTCTGAAATTTCTGACCCATAGGTCCCTTTTTGTGCCATGCCATGCCATGATATGCAATAGCAACTCAAGAATATCAATTAGCACAATCAATCTTCAAGTTTTATTTAACCTAGTTTTTTTATTCCAGTTTTCGAACTCTCCATAGCAAAACTCTAGTATCTCACTTAGGGTTTGCTTAGGTGAACACCTAAAAGATTGAGTTAGCAATCACTTAACTTCCTTAGTTAACACAATTATTTCTAAGGACAAATCATCGCCAAACATGGCAACATAACAATTTAACCAGAATATAGTTACTGCCATTTAAAATCAATGCATCAACATCTATTATATTAGCATATCAATTCACCCAAGATATATACATATTCAATCAACATAGCATCAAACAGCACATAGTATTATGAGTAGCGATATATCTACATCGAGCATAGGTTAAATCCACTTACTTGAACTCAATAATAGCGTAGAACCCTAAACTCCACCACATAGTCCTTCCTTACTTATCAAACCTATGAAAATATAACACAATCTTCAAATCAAGTATAAGTCGAACCTGAACTATTATAAGTTTTCATTCCCACGTTTTTAAACTTCGTTTGACTATATCTTACTCATTTATTATCTAATTTCAATAAACTTTATATCGTCACGATCATTATTTTGACTACTATTAATATATATTAAGAAATAAGATTGATCAATATTGTCAAAAACCCAAAAATACCCTTTCGTATTACAACTCGACCATTTGCTACCCTAACTTTGTAATTGACTTGAGTATGCTTTAGTATTAGACTAAAAACCCTAAAAATTATACCTTCCAAACTTGTCCAACAATACTTATTATAACCCAAAGTGTTCATTTGACATGGATTTAATAAATTTTCTAATAGTACTAGTTACTATATTACACATTAAGCTAATAAATATATAAGCTTATACTAGGAAAATATGTAATAAATGGTATACGAGCTTGATTAATTTCATGAAAAATCATATAGACTCAAAAAAATACGCAGTTTAATTATTGACCATGAATTATACCAAAATAGCCATTATATATTTTTATGAAAATAGTGATTTTAACTCAAAATTAACGAAAATTAAGCAAAGTGAATTTAATCACAAGATAAAATTTAAGTGTCCTAAACATAATTATGAACTTCTAGGAATCATAATACATAAGGCTCATTCTTTGATTTTGTCAAAAACTAATTAATTCCATAAAATAGTGAAATTATCAATTTTATCCAAAATAATTACAATAAATAGTAAACATGATTATTTTCAAAAATTCTTGTTACTACAATTAAATACATATATTAATTATATTATATACAAATTTTCAAGTTGAAAGAACATTATTTACTATTTCTAGAATTAAATTCAATTTTTGTTCAAATAGAGCCATTTCTTAAGGAGCTTATATTTCCAATAATTATTTATCAAAAATAAAATTACGACATTAATATATACATAAAATAACATCAGAAAACCAAGTTTCATAATTAAAAAGCATCATTTGATATTGTTAGAAAAATTACAAAGTTTCAGCCGGAAATTTGGTTCAACTAAACCAACCACCTCTGACTACCCTTCGGCCACCTAACCTTGTCGAAACACCCCCTTTAGTGGTGCTTTCCTTGACTTTAAAAGGCTACCACAACTGGATACTAATACCCTATTGAACCAGCTTAATTAGAATCCATGCCCTGTTTTTTATCTAATTTTCTTATTTTTTTCTAATCTGTTTCGAAATTATTTTGAATGATTTTCTATTTTTTTTTTTAGACTTCCAAAATGTTGTTTTTGAAGTGTATAAGGCCTATTTATATTTTCTAATTGGATAAGAATTTGTTAAAATTAGATATGCGGCTTACATATGTCATTTTCTTATTTTTCCAAAGCATAAGGTGTCATTTTCTTATTATTTGTCTTTTGATTCATCAATCCAATTTAATCCTTAGCTACCACAGCATTGGATGACTCATCCTTAAATTTTTAATTAATTTTCCTATTTTTTATATTAATTTATCTTATTTTAATAATAATTTATTATTATATATGTATATTTAATACAAATGATGCATATTCTATGTTAATATATATACATTACATATAATTCAACTTCATTTATTATTTCTATAGGTTAATTAACTTATCTTTAATATCTCGCTATATCTAAAATCTTGAATTTCTCGTTTTCGATAATCATCTAGTTCTAGCGATAATTGATATTTTTCTCAAATTAATATTTTTATATAGCTTATTTTAAGAAATTGACTTTACTTAAATTATTTCATCTAAATTTTTTAATTTTATTATAAAATTTAAAATAAAACAAATATTATAGCCCGACGCCCTAAATTTAGGAACTCAGATCTTAGAGTTATTGAACTGACTCGAAATCCTAAAATATTATAGCTGTATTCAAATTGATCATTCCTCTCCTCGGTACTGATTAGGCTCCTCAACTCAGCTCGATCAAGTTGGCGCATTAGTGGGACTTACGAGAATGTTGGCCTAAGTCGGCTTGGAACACTTCTTCTCTACCTTTCAATCCTCTATGCTATCTTAATGACTTATTCTAATGTATAAAATCTCTGTACTTCCATAATATTACAAATCTCATACTTAAGCCCAAAAATGAACCTCGATACTGTATGGGTCGCTGATTCTTCACATTGGCTCAAATCATTAACAATTAGAACTCTCTTACATAATCATCAATAGATCAGTTCCCTTGGCATAGTTCCTGCAATTTTGTACAAGTATCTTGTAGGTAAGTCTCGAGTACAAATCTACCTCTTAACAACATTTTCATCTCATTCTTGGTCCTGACACTTTATCTTCCATCTCTTGCTCTAGCTGCATTCAGATTCTTTCACTACATGGTAGCATACCCTATGAACTCTAATGCACCAAAGTGGACTTTGACCGCATCTTCATACCCATAACATTCAAGTACTTTCTCAACCTTCGAGGAACTTAATGTCCTCATCCTTGCACTTGGTAATAGTCTACTTCTTCTTCACCAAACTCTTCAACATTCATCTCCTCGTCATCTTCCCCAATCTCCTCTAACTCCAGTCTTCATCTAACATCTCTATCTACTACTCTTCTCGCTCATGGTAGTCGAATTGGGTGATTGGTCCGATTACCTTGGTCATGGTATCTCTCAGAGGTGTCTTCTTATGGGTTTTGCTGCTGTACACCTTAGGGTTGTTGTTTGTTAACTTCCATTGTAGTGACTAAACTCTTAATAAGGTTTGTAAGTTTATTGAGTTTATCACCAACCAACCCTGGGGTATTACTAACATTATGACCATGGCCAGGTTGAGCGTCACTATTTTGGTCACCAATAAAACCTTAAACACTTAAATTAGACATGATACAATACTACTCTAACAGATTAACAACTTGATAACAACTTCAATACCTGATAGTCACTTAAATAATATAGAGACAAACTTAGTCTATTTCCACATCAAGAAATAGAGTAAAAACTAAGTAACAATAAAATCACTCTTGTTGTCACATCAACACACATTGCAGTAGTTACAGAAGGAACATAGTAACCACTAATAACAAAGCGAACCAAAACTTCACTGCAACTTCACATACTCCTTCACGAAACCGTGCTCTGATACCAATGAAGCTAATGGGTCTTTAAGGTCAGACATATAGAGAAGGACCACAACGAAGCACCACAATGAAGCAAATTGAAAAGAAACAAAAGAAAAAGCTAGCAAAGTGTAGGTAGCTACCGAATGGATGTGATACACCACTCGATTCTACTAGACCTACAATCCGCCAAATATGACACACTAATTTGAATTGAAGAGTCACTCGCCACTATTCCTTGCTAAAGGGAATTAATAAGAGTTAAATGATAATGAGAACACTAAGGTTGCTCAAAATGAGTAATTTATGTATTGAAGAGATGATTGTTCGTATATAAGAAAGTGGAGGTTTATATACTCATCTACTAGAGTTACTTTACATGTATGAAAAAATAAAAGGATATTCTACAACTAGGTTACATAAGACATACTAAAAAGGGTAAAAAAGACAAAAAATATTTAGTATGAAAAAGAAAGCATCATTTTGGAATACTGTGTTAGAAGACATGTGTCGCTTAGTGTTTGGATGGGAGAAATATGGTATAAGGTAGGAAGAAATAGAGTAATGCTTGTGGTCAGGGGCTGACCTATGTAGACCAGGTCAAAGACCAATTAGTTCTTCTAAAGAGAAGTCAGCTTGATTTAAGGTTGGATTCTTATGGTCAGATTGGGAGCTCACCTCGGCTACTCTTAAGCTATCTATTAAGATAAAGCATTACTGCTGAACAAGGGTAGATCTAACGCATGTAAGGATCTGATAATCAGGTCAACATGAGATCAGCTTGGGATAGGAACCCCCATCTTGACTATGGCCTAGAGCTAGAATCTTCCGAATGAGTCCTTGGTGTCCTCTAGCTCGACTACGCGTGATCAGTCCAAAGGGTTGATTCCTATTATGAGATTTGGAAGAAGTACTTGAATAGATTCGAAGCTTGATAAACAAAATTTCAACTTGTCTCCTGAAGAGTTGCCTAAAGAACTACCTACGATCCAAGGCATAGAGCATTATATTGATCTACAATTAGGTGCTACCTTGCCAAATTGACTTACCTATAGAATAAACCCTAAGCAGGCTGCTATGCTAAAAAAGTAAGTAGATGAGCTCATAAAGAGAGGATATGTAAGGGAGAGCATGAGCCTTTATGCTAAACTAACTCTGCTCATCCCAAAGAAGGATAGTTCATAGTATATGTATATCAATAACTAAACAATCAATTGAATTACTGTTAAGTACAAATAGCCAATACCAAGGCTTGATGACATGTTAGATGAGCTTCATGGCGCTAAAATATTTTCAAAGAATGATTTGCGAAGTGGCTACCACCAAATTCACATGAGACTAGGTGATAGATAGAAGAGTGCTTTCAAGACAAAGCATGGTCTCTACAAATGGCTAGTTATACCATTCGTACTTACCAATGTATCGAGCACATTATGAGGCTTATGAACCATGTGATGCGCCCTCTAATCGGACGATGTATGATCATATACTTTGATGACATATTAGTGTATAGTGCTGACCTTAACGACCATGTTCAATAACTCCGAGCTGTTTTTGATACCTTATGAGCCAAGAAGTTATTTAGGAACTTGAAGAAGTATATATTCTATCATAGTAAAGTGGTTTTTCTTAAGTATACCGTATTAAAGGAAGGAATCCAAGCTGATGAGGAGAATGTCTAAGTTGTCTTAGAGTAGTTGACACTGAAGAATGTTACTAAAGTATGAAGTTTTTATAGCCTTACTTCCTTTTATAAGCAATTTATTAAGAACTTTAGTACCATTACAGCCCCCTTGAATGAGCTAACGAAAAAGGATAATGGGTTCCGATGGAATGACCGAACCGAGCAGAGCAACAAGGAGATTAAGGAGAAGCTCACCTTTGCCCTTATCTTATCATTATCAAATTTTAACAAGCCATTTGAACCGGAATGCAATGCGTTAGGCATTGGAATTAGTGCTATCCTGATGCAAGAATAATGACCAATTGCCTATCATAGTGAGAAACTTAATGCTATTGCATTAAACTATTTTGTAAACGAAAAAGAATTGTACTCTCTCTTTTGAGCTCTTATTGTCTGGCAACACTACCTACTGCTATAAGAGTCTGTTATTTACATTGACCATGAGTCGTTGAAGCATCTTATGAGTTAGAACAAACTTTCAAAGAGGCAAACCAAGTGCCTAGAGTTTATGGAGGGTTTCTCCTATGTGATCTAACATAAGAAAGGGAGAGCTAATGTAGTTAACGATGCTTTATCTCATCAGCAAACCTTACTAACCACTTTATAGACAAAATTATTGGGATTTTCACTAATCATCGAGCAATATACTTGTGACCCCCATTTTAGTCCCATTCTTAAGCAATGCTAAGAAGGAATTACTATTGGAGGATATTATCTTAAGGATGGCTATCTATTTAATGACTAAAGGTTGTATATGCCAAACTATTCCACGCGTAAGTTGTTGATGAGGGAAGCTCATAGTGATGGATTGTTTAGTCATTTTAGAGAGACTAAAATAACCAATCTGTTAAAAGAAAATTTTCATTAGCCTGGTTTGGCTAAAGATATCCATAAGATAGTTGGAAGTTGCGAGGTGTACAAGAGATATAAGGGGAAAAGAGAGCACTATTAAAAGTATATGCCCCTACCAACATCAACCCTACCTTAGGTCAGCCTTAACATAAACTTTGTCCTAGGGTTATCTTAGACATCCAAGGGAAAAGATTCGGTCTTTGTAGTAGTGGACCACTTTAGCAAAATGGTGCACTTCATATCGTACCATTGAACTAATGATGCTTTATATATTGCTAATCTATTTTTGCAAGAAGTTGTCTAATTACACAAAGTGTTGAAAACTATTGTTTCAGATCGAGACACAAAATTTTTGAGCTATTTTAATAAGACTCTTTGGAGAAGACTTGGAACTAATCTTGTATTAAGCTCTAATAACCACCCTTAGACTAATGGCTAAACTGAAATGGTGAATAGAATGTTAGGTAACTTACTCAAAGCTATCATGAGAAAGAACTTAAAGGATTGGGATCTGTGTTTACCAGTTGTGGAGTTCTCATATAACTAAGCCATTCGTAGCACCATTGGGAATACTCTATTTGAGGTTATCTATGGCCTTAATCCTACCATTCTACTAGATTTGATTGTTACCCCTACAGCCACTAAAGAGAGTCAATTAAGAGTCAATCGAGCCTAAGAATTATAAGAGCTACACCAGTTTACGATGAGGAAGATCGCTAAGTTCAATCAAAGACAACAAAAGGTTGGTAGTCGGGGCCGCCGAACTATTCCTTTCCAGCTAAGAGGCTTAGTATGAATTCACCTCAATCAAGAATGATTTCCATACTTGAGATAGAACAAGTTATCCCTACGAGCTGATGGTCTATTTAAGATTCTAAAGAAGATCAACCGTAATGCTTACAATATCGAGTTGCTCGATGACTATAATGTTTTCTCCACTTTCAATATGTCCAACCTAATTCCCTATAGACCAGAAAAAGAAGACCCCGCAGGTGCCTTAGAAGAATAGGAACTAAAGACCACTTCAGATTTGAGGTCAAATCTTTCCGACCTCTAAGTAAATGATAAGAATCAACCATCTGGAGCAATCATATACAGTCAAGCAAGTTGACTCTAAGGACTTACAAGGAGAATAATAGCTCGTAGCCCCATCCAGGATAAGAATTCCTATTTCAATAGCTATGATTTACTCTACTATTAACCTGAGTATCGAGCTCTCTTATGTACCAACATTGTCTCTAGAGTTGCAGATTAAACATATCAACCCTCTGAATAGGCATGCCTACCTACTAAGTAGCCGTACCTTAATCTTGACAACATTTAAACATACTAGCCTTAACAACTATTCAAAAGTTGAGCTCTCGAACCAACCAAGATCTAACCCCAATCCGAAGTGAATATTCATTAGTGATTGACTAGCTAAGGAAGATTAGGTTGGCTCCAACCGCATACCCTCCTTTTCCTTCATTTTATCTAAATTGTACTATATTCCAAAGTGATCAGTGACCAACCACCATGTAATATGTATCTTCTAAAGCAACATTCCAAAAAGATTCTTTACTTTTTGGTACAGAATATTCTTTATCTCTTTTATCCTTTTTAATATCATTCATGTACCCCTATTGTAAAGTACCCTTTTATCTTTTCCATGTATGTTTATAACCATAGTGAAGCTAGTATATAAACCCCATTTGTTGTACGTAGATGACGTACTCTTGAATCATTAGAATATATAAGTTTATCTTTGAGCAACCTTAGTGTTCTCACTATCTTTTTAACTTTTATCTATTCTCTTTAGTAAGGAGTAATAGCAAGTGACCCTATAGTTCGGATCAATAAGTCATATCCAGCAAATTGTAGGCCGAGTAGGATTGATTGGTGTATCATATCCATTCAATAGCTACTTGAACTTTTGCTAGCTTTCTTGTTTTTCTTTCAATTCATCTACGTTATAGTGCTCCTCCATATGTTTGACCCTAGAGACGCATCACCATCGAGCTCGGCCTCTATTAAGGCTCATCTAGTACACTGAGTTCTATTTAGAGTTGATTCCCCCATGATCAACATAAACCTATTACTCTAATACTACCTTAGGTGTAGCGCCCTAAAACCTAGGGTATTATAATCTACTATATGTCCTGATACTCTACAGACTCGTTAGGCATCTTAGAACTTAAAAAATTTCTAACATCTCCACATTCATAATGTCACCATCAAATAAATAATTGAAATTCTCTTAAACCAACTTTCTCATTCAATACCATTGAATAATTTCCAAATAAATAAGAACTACCCTTGCCCTATACCTAACATGGACCATGAATAAGAAAACATATATTATTTAAAGATAAATATAACAGATTACAAATGCTAGAATCCTAATAACTCATAACAAGAGTCTAACCATCAGTAATAAATTCCTAACTCAATCATGAAGTGTTAAGTGACTCACCCAATAGGAAAAACAAACTAACAAAATAAGATAACTCAATCTTAATATTTAGAAAAGTTTACAAAATTCATGCTACTCCTTCATTTTCATCAGAATTAATAATACTCATATCCCCCATTTAGGTCCTCAAACTAGTAACCATAATCTTCATAATAATATTGATCATAATCCTCATATCCTGCTCTTGAAATTAATAATAGAAATTCCTGGAATGGTGAGCAATACCCAGTATAGGATACACAAATACATGTGCGTAAGACAAGCATCTACACATTTACATGCAGCTTGATGATAAAATAAAATAACCACAAGTTATTATCTTTATTTAGTCTAGTAAACAATATAGTTCCAATGTCCCAAAACATGTAGTAAATAATATTGATCATAATCCTCATATCTTGCTCTTGAAAATCATAATAGAAATTTCTAAAATGGTAAGCAATACCTAGTACAGGATACACAAATAAATGCATGTGACACAAGTAATTATACATTCACATGTAGCTTGATGATAAAATAAAATAACCACAAGTTATTGTCTATATTTAGTTCGGTAAACAATGCAGTTCCAAAGTCTCAAAACTTAGAGTAACTTATGACTCCAATAAGAAATACATATAAATACTATATAAGTATGGTAATGGGTCTTCCCCAACACTCTAAAAACCAAAAATCAACTTAGATTTACCCTAATCATCTTAAAGTGTGGCTTTACTCGGGACAGCATTACACTAAGATTATTGAGGTGCTACTCTAATATCAACGGTCTTTCTCGTTCCTTGGGCCAACTAAGGCACAAGTAGCATTCAATTATTAACAATCAAATAATCATTAGTCCTGTTACATTTCACTACCCTAACAAGCACAAGAAATAGATAGTATCTCGTACTTAAATCTTAACACATCCTTGAGGACCATGGGCATGATCATGCTTGTGCTCTTGGGCATGTTCTCCTTCTTTACAAATCTCATCTTCTTTGCATCAAAACCCTATCACCAACACAACTTAAGTTTCCAACCAACCCATTAACAATTTCAATCTACTTAAACAAAATTTTCTCCTTGTTTAACAATCAATTACTAACAATTATCAAATTTATAATCCTTGATCAACTTCTCTAACTAAGTCTCCAAGAAACTAAAAATAACAACAAACAAAGATTAAAAGCTTACTATAAGGGTTAAGATTTAGTACTCCCTTCAATTTCTTATCGTTTAAGGTCTTGGATAAATTATAAAAATTTGTTTCTCTCTTTGCCTTAGGTGGAAAATGAAGTTCTCTTAAGCCAGTCTTATAAGATATGCTAAAACATCATTAAAAATCATACTTATCTTAATTTCTTTCTTCAATCTAGAGAGTTGCTATTGATTTCTTGTTCAAACTTACGCAAGAACTCCTTTTCAACCAATAGTACGTAAGAGAGGGGTAAGAAAAGAGTAACAAATGATCTAGTCCTTTGCTTATATAAGGTTAGGGTTTGTAGTCATTATGAAATGCTAATAACACCCTTATGTATAACTCTTTATTATTCATTTTTATTCATAACTCTTTTATTTATATATACATATTGTTATTTTTTTTTTGTTGGCTTTTATAGTAAAGTATAATGTAATACCCCATGATTTCGAGCCAATTCAGTAATCTTAGGATCCGAGCCCCTAAATTTAGAGTGCCAAACTAAGTTATCTGTTTTATTTCAAACTTCATAATAAAGTTACAAAAGTTAAATGAAATAATTTAAGTAAAGTCAATTTCTCCAAATAAGTTATATAAAAATATTAATTTATCGATAAAGCCATTAATCATAAAATTCGAGACTTTAGATATAGCAATATATTAGAGATAAGTTAATTAACTTTCAAAAATAATAAGTGAAGTTGAATTATACATAATAGACATATATTTACATGTGATATACATTATATGTATTAAATATATACATATAATAATAATAAATTATCAAAATTAGGTAAAATAATGGAAAATTAATAAAAAAATTGAATGGATGATTCACTAAATGATGTGTCAACTTAGTATCAATTAGAAATGACAAGTCAAAACTTGATTAATAAGGAGATGACACATGTCATTTAGGAAAATAGAAAATTAACATATGGCATACACATGTCTAAATTCTATTTAATTAAGAAAACTTCAAAAACTATAAATAAGACCTAAACCCCTAATTTCAATATTTTGGAACTCTAAAAATAAAAGAAAACAATTTAGAAAAATTAGGAAAAATTAAAATAAAAATAGAACAAGAAATAGGGTTGGAATGGGTTTAGGGTGGTTCATATACCAAATCGCAACCTGACTTAGAGTGGCTTAAAAGTCTAACAGAGGGTGGCTGGAGAGGACTTTCCGATAAGGTGTAGCGGTTGGTTTAGATAAACCAAAATTCCACCTATAAGTTATTTAATTTTGTAAAAGTATCAAATGTTATTAATTAATTATGAAATTTGGTTTTCTAGGATTATTTTAGGTGCAGATTAATGGAGTAATTTTATTTTAATTAAATAATTAGTGACAATATTGGTTCCTTAAGAAAATATCTTGTTTGAGCGAAAATTGAATAAATTTTTATAAATATTAGATGATATTGTTTGAAGCTCAATTTTTGTATATAATACACCTACACCTAATATATATATATATATAAATATTTAATTTTGGTAACAAGAATTTTTAGAATTAAGCATGTTTACTATTTTTTATAATTATTTTGAATAAAACTACTAATTTTACCGAATTGTTGAAATAATTACTTTTTGATGAAATTAATGAATGAGCCCTACATGTTTGGACTTCTGAATGTTTATAATGATATTTGAAATATTTTATCTTTATCTTACACATAAATTTGTTTATTTTCCCTAATTTTTCGTAATTTTAAGCTAAAACAGCTATTTTTGTAGAAATTGATAATAGTTAGTTTAGTATAATTGATGATCGATAATTAAACTAAATATTTTTGTAAGTTTATATGATTTTTCGTGAGATTAATTGGGCTTGTATACTATTTATTACATATTTTCCTAATATAAGCTTATATATTGGTTTAATATGTAATATAGTAATTAGTAATAGTAAAATACTTATCAAATTTACGTAAAATGAACACCTTGGGGTATATCAAGGGTTGCTTGACAAGTTTGAAAAGTATAATTTTTAGGATTTTTAGTTTAATATCGAAGCTTATTTGGGTCAATTACGGAGTTATGATAGCGTATGGTCAAGTTATCATGAGAAAAAGGATATTTTTAAACCTTGATAATATTAATAGACTTGGTTCTTAAAATATCTCAATAGTACTTGAAATAATCATCATGATGATATAAAGTTTGTTGAAATCAGATAAGGAATGAGTAATATATGGTTACACGAAGTTTTAAAACGCAAAAATGAAAACTTACAATAGTTCGGGTTCGACTCATACTTGATTTGAAGACTGTGTTATATTTTCATAGGTGTAATAAGTAAAGAAGGATTATATCACAAAGTTTAAGATTTTACGCTATTACTGAGTCTAGGTAAGTGGATCTAACTTATACTTAGAGTAAATATATTGTTACTCATAACACTAGGTGCTATTTGATGTTATGTTGATTGAATATAAGTATATCTTGAGTAAACTAATATGATACTATAGTGGATGCTAATGTGGTGATTTTGAATAACAGTAACTATATTTTGTTTAAATTATTATGTTGCTATGTTAGGTAATGAATTGTGTTTACGAATGATTGTGCTAACTAGGAAAGTTGAGTAATTGTTAACTCAATCTTTTGAGTGTTCACCTAAGTGAACCCTAAGTGAGATATTAGAATTTCGCTAGGGAGAGCTTGAAAACTAGAATCAGATTACTAAGTTGAATAAAACTAAAAGACTAGATGTGTTGAGTAATATACTTGAGTTGTTATTACATATCATGGCATTGCACAAAAAGAGACCTACAGGTCAGAATTTTCAAAATGAGGTTTTCAAGTGATCATAGAAAAAAACAGAGCTTTATGAATTCAGTTTTTGAAAGCATATACATTGTATTACCCAAACATTGTGACTATTTTGATAGTCAAAATTGGTATATTATAGTATATGGTCTAATTTGACAGTGTTGCTTTTTTGATTTAGAGAACTATAATGTGTAGTCTAATATTGTAAAGTAAAATTGGGGTTCCTACTCTTAGGTAGCTCTTTGCTGCCCTTTTTTATAATGGTAGACTACAGTATATAGTCTAATTTGGTGGGGGTCCTACTGCTAAGCAACTCTTTATTGTCCACAGATTCTTGGATGTTATATCAAGATACCTGACTATGTCGATTAACTAGAAGAAGATTGGAAGGGCATAGGATATCGATACAGATACATGTCACGTATACTAGCATAGCATGCTGCATTGCTAGCAATAAATACTCGGTTAGGCGAATGCATATGAGAAGTTAAACCTGTGGGTTATGGTTGAAATGTTTTAGTTATGAAATGTAATATTATCTATCATATTATTTATATTATGTTATTTGTTATCCACTTTTACTCAACTTTAACAGCTGATGAGATAAAATATTTTATTCTCAAGTTAATTGCATCATGAAGGGTTCAACACCAAGGGAGAATATATATATTGAGAGTGTGAGTCAGAGTCAGCGACTTTCATATGGAACCCATACTAATTCAAGAATCCTATTATTGTAAAGATGATAAAAGAAAAAACTGGTTTATGTTTTGATATAAATATTATGTTGTATACATAAGTTGTAATAGAATATCTAGCTGAACTTCGATGTAGCAGCCATTTTATTATGTAAACAATGTTGTCTTTTGATCAATAAATAAGTTGAATTGAGTTTTCAACAGGTATTTTTATGTAATGGTGCATTTCGTACTAAGTAGGAATGTGGCACATAATTTAATCTTTATATTGAATACCAAGATCTAAAGTCTCATTAGAGTACTTGCCATAAGCTCATAAACTTTAGTAATCTTCTATTATAATTCTAAGTCTTGAAAAATTATAAGTAGGCCCAATAAAGGTAAAATAGTCATTAAAATAAATCATTGATGAAAACATGTAAGAAGATAAATAAGTTAGATGAAAATTGGTCATGTGACAACCCGGTTACCTAATCCTTAACCAAACTTGTTAACTTACATAATGTTTGGTAACTTTTTGTAAAAGAGAAAAGAGTTCAAAATGTGTAGAAAGGAAAAGAAAAGAGTGGACATAGAAATTATTGTAAATTCCACTTTATGTGTGGGAAATACTAAGGAAATGAAAAGAAAGAGAGAGAAATGTTTCCTTTTCCTTTCCCTAGTTGGTTTTGCAAATAGAAAATAAAGAGAAATTAAGTTAATATTTGACAAATTATCCCTCTTTTATTTTTATGAACATTGGTGTGGAGGGTAAAATTATAGTTATGTACCATTATCACACATTTCTTTTCAAATTTGGAGTAAAAAAAAAATGGATTATAAAGTAAAAATTCCACTTAAGTTACCAAACGTGATATTTCCACCCATATCCATCCACTTTCTTTTATTTTTACTTTTTAAGAGCTATCTAAACACAGTATTGCTTTTCTCTTAGTGTGCTTATTTGGTGGATTCAATGTCAACCTGGTCAATCTTTTGATCTCTTATTCGACATTGCAACTTGTTTCGCACATCCTGATGGACCCGATCCTGCTTATGCCTATAAAATGATGTTTAGGCCCATGGATTTTGTCAATTTATTGTTAAAGAACTCTAGTTATGGACCATTTTTCTTTGAATGCTTTTCGTTTGAAGGAATAATTCCATTCAATCCACTGAAAAATATATATGAAACACGTATAAATTGTATTTCAAACTGCCAGGAACAGGGAGCTCTGCAACAGCCTCCACTTGGCAACTCGATCCCGTACTCCCCTAAGTACAAAGTCCCCATACACGGGCCCTTTTCAACCGTCCGATCAACAACATCCCCCAAAGCCACTCCGAAACATTTCCTCTTTTCAACCTTTGAACCGTTTGACCGTAAAAGAAAAAGAAAATAAAGGCTCAAACGGTAATAGAACTTGGAAACCAAATCCCGACAGCCCTCCTAGATTTCAGCTCGCCCATCCCTCTCTGTAGTAGTAACTAGTATTATTGTCTGAAGCAAAAAGTAAGCAAAGAACTGGAGTAGACCTTAAGAATCAAACACACCCTTTTTTTTTTTTTTTTTCCTTTGAAAAAACAAAAATGACAAATTCATACCGAATACACACCTTGATTGAATCCAGTCTTAAATCGAAAGAAATCTTCCTGACCTACCACCACCCACCTCCTCTCTCTTCTTATTTTATGTAAGTGACAACCCACGATTCAACTAAAATTTTAGACAAAATCAACCCATACACCAAACACACTCCACCCTTGCCTTTGATATTTACGCAACAACGATTTTCATTTCATTGCCATTACTACATTACTCTCTCTCTCTCTCTCTAGATTTAGTTTTTCCTTTTAGAGAGAGATAATGAAGCTCTCGGCATTGCCGCAGAGCTACTTAAACCGTCGTACTGGTAATAACAGCTTCCGATTAGGCTCCTCCTCTCCGTTGGATCCCTCGTCCGACGGTAACATGAAGTCGCCGGCCGCCATCTTCTGGTTAGCTGTCCATGGACTCTGTTGCCTTATTAGTCTCGTTCTCGGCTTCCGCTTCTCGCGCCTTGTCTTCTTCTTCCTCTTCTCCACTTCCGCCACCACCCCCACCACCACCAACCTCCTCTACACGGCGCAGTTTAAGCCGACTCTTGAATTCTCTCAGAAGAGTCTGGAAGTTCATAACAGTAATCAGAATCAGTTCATCATTCCGGCGAACAAGACGACTCCACGAGTGGTGGTGGGACGGCACGGGATCCGGATCCGTCCGTGGCCGCATCCGGACCCGGTGGAGGTGATGAAGGCGCATCGGTTGATTGAGAGGGTTCAGAGAGAGCAGAGGAGGCAGTTTGGAGTGAAAAACCCTAGGACGGTAATTGCAGTTACGCCGACGTACGTGAGGACGTTTCAGACGCTGCATTTGACTGGTGTGATGCACTCGCTGATGCTGGTTCCGTACGATCTGGTGTGGATCGTTGTGGAGGCTGGAAGAGTGAGTAATGAGACTGCAGCAATTGTGGCTCGGTCCGGCTTGCGGTGTATTCATGTAGGGTTTGAGGAGAGGATGGGGAATAAATGGGAGGATCGGCATCGGCTGGAGGCAAAAATGCGGCTTCATGCACTGAGGTAAATACATTATTTGAGTTTTTTTGCTTTCAATGTTAGTTTTTGGTTACGAGCTAGTTGTGGTTGTTTATTGGTGGTTACCATTGGTATATGAAACTACAAATATTATAGTGGCGTTAACTGAAATAACATTTTGTTTTGAGCGGTTTAGAATTTGAATCCGAAAACATAGAAACAGGTTTCTCAAAAGTCGAAACTGAATAGTTGGATTTTGACTTCAGTTTGACTTCATGGTTCTTTTTCGGATAGTATGAGTTCAACAACTCACTGCTCACTGTAAAATTCTTACTTGATAACCCAAGTATGTTGATTCTGTAGAATTCTATTATGATCAATATACTGGTTTTATATAACTGAATAATTGAATAATAGATTTGAATTCCATAACATCATACCTGATAGTTAGTCCCTAATTTACTGTTTATGCCTTTCTTTATCAACTCCTAGCTATGTGGGCTGGTGGGAGGTTGAATTAACTAGCTAAATATGTGATGGAGCAGGGTTGTGCAAGAAGAGAAGCTGGATGGAATTGTTATGTTTGCAGATGATAGCAATATGCATAGCATGGAGCTTTTTGATGAGATCCAAAATGTCAAATGGGTTGGTGCCCTTTCTGTAGGTATTCTAGTTCATTCTAGTGCAAAGGAGGAAACAGAATCATCAGGAGTGCAGAAAGAGGACAATGAGAAAACTCCGGCTATTCCTGTTCAGGGACCGGCATGCAATTCATCCAATCAGTTGGTTGGCTGGCATACTTTTAATTCTCTGCCTTACGTGAGGAAGAGTGCACTTTATATAGATGATCGTGCTACAGTTTTGCCTAGAAAGTTGGAGTGGGCTGGCTTTGTGCTAAATTCAAGGCTGCTTTGGAAGGATGCTGAAGAAAAACAAGAGTGGATGAAAGATTTGGATTCTCTCAAAGAGTTTGAGGATGTTGAAAGTCCTTTGACATTGCTTAAGGATTCTTCTGTAGTGGAGCCTCTTGGAAGTTGTGGCCGCCAAGTTATGGTTTGGTGGCTCCGAGTTGAAGCTCGTTCTGACAGCAAATTTCCTCCAGGGTAAGCGTCCTTTTTCCTTGGACTTTTATGAAGTGTTTGCATCATCATTTAAAAATCTTTATACTTTAATGAAGTGAAGTGATTATTGATTGACAGAACTTTGAATTAATTGGATAAGTATCTAAATACCCTGACTCTAAACAACAAATGTGTGTATGACATTGTCAAATTTAATATCACAACCAAGTGTCTAAAAGCTTAAGCTAATAAACAAAGATGTGTTCTTTAATATATATTTAAATGCTTTGCTCATGTATGGTTGAGACATGGACTAAGGCCTATGATGTGTGATTTATAGTCGATGGGTTGGTTGTGGTATCGATCCTGACAATAAAATGTACTTGGGTGATTGTCAAATTTAAGTTTGCTTACTCCTGTGGATATATGCTATAATTGTTTCGGAGTTCAAAGCTTTATGTTCTGATGAAGAAATGATTTGAAGACATCCATTTCTAAAGCTGATGTTAATGAAACTAACAAAGCTGCAACTGATAGTCAAGGATTTTCTGGTGCTTAGACAATGCAGTTTTAGTAATCATAAGTAGTTGGGGAGTAAAAGCAGAACCAACTTGATCTTCCTTGCATTATTTAAAGATATATCATGCAATAATCTAGTAGCAAGCTTCTCAACAAGTACTGGAAGATCCTTAATGATTCAGTACTACTATTCCTCTCTGTGTATGCAATGGTTGTTCTATGACGTTGTTGGGCTTTTAGCATTAATAATCTTGTGCTAGCTCAATGTGTTAGTGAAGTAGATTCTTAAAAAGAGAAATCAGAGTCCTGCATTTAGTTACAAAAATGGTTTGTCTACTGAAATTAACTTTTTCCTCTTTTGGGTAATGTCTACAGAGATTAACTTGCTCTGAACTTCACATTTGCTCCCCTTTCATGATTTTGTTGTGTATTGTGCTAATGTCTACAAAATTTCTTTATCAATGTTAATGAACAGCCTTCCTTATGATTTTTATTCATAATCAATGGGATAAAATGCACTTAATTTGGGTACAAATTGGTGTTAAACCGCATCAATGAAAGAAATCCTTGTGCTTCTCTGTGCTTAAAATTTTAATTACTGAAAATAAAATCTTTAAATTTTTAAAGTTTATCAAAAAAGCGTTTGAAAACCTCATTGCTTGATATTAATGCAATTTCCAGTTCTTTTGTCTTCAAACCCAAGCTTCATTCCCAGTTCATTGATCCCTTTGTCAGTAATACTTATATATTCTAAAGGAATAGCTATTGTTAAATCATGTTAGAATGGACAGATTTTAAGTCTTGGTGTAATGTTTTGCACAAGCTCCAAATTATTTCTTCATCGGTGGTTAGCATGGGTTGTCTGATAAATTTTTTTGGCCTCATGTTATTTTATTAAATTAGTATGTAGATCCATTTAGCATAGTATAGGCAATGTTATTGACCTTTTGGTAGTGTTATTATAACATTATTCTTGTTAATTGTAAAGAAAAGAATTGTAATTTACATTTGCAAATTGGCTTTTAGTATATACTACTGGCAGTGTGCTTTTATTTAATCAATCTTCCTACATTTGCAATTTTAAATAGAATAAATATAAAATAACTACTTATCAACAAAATATAAAAGTAACTTTATGCCATCATCCTGAATTAGCTCCAAGAAAATCATTGAACTTAGCTATGTGGGAGTTTTGAAAGCTGAGAGACATTTTATCTAATAACGACTTAATTTCTCATCCAATATAGAATATTTTGGACTTAAACAATACACATCAGGATAGACTATAAAAGCCAACTGATTCTCCTGCATTGAAATCTGTACAACTGCCATGAGGCATGAAGGTTATATAAAAATAGTTCAGCCTTGATAATTATATTTTTTAATGTCTTTTATCGAAGTGCAGGCCAAGCTAACTGAAAACTAAAATGGAGAATAAAATTTTGTGCATCTAGGCCTGGATAGATCTGTTGTAAACAACCAAAACCTGGTCCGATTGGCCTGTTGTAGTTAAGAACTCTGGTTCTTGTTTCTCTTATTTTTGGAGGATCAGTCTGCCCTGTGGACCACTTCTGAGTTACTTCAATTGGATTGGCTGGGAACAGTCCAGTTTGAAAATGCCTCCTTTTTGAGCCATTCTAGTCCCAAAACAAGATAAAAGAAATCTACTAGGGGCATTGTTGACATTAATATAGGTCATTTTCTTTGTCAACTTAAACTTTTAAGGTCCAGGAACTCGAGTGGTAAAGTGCATGACGTCCTGACAATGAGAGGACCTCTTGGGGTTACCTGTTATACATAACTGATATATGAGTAGGCTGGTTCAAATATGTGAAGTAGTTGGTCCAAATTGTCTTGCTTCTCCCTTAAAAAATATTTAAAAAAGAAATCTTTTTATTGAATGAAATGTTTAAACCTTAAATGTATTCTTCAGATTAAAGTTGATGCCACATTATAAAATATACTGCAAAGCTACATGGGGTTGTTGGAAGAACTGTAAAGCTCTGTGTTTTGGCATTGTAAGCCTTTGCATGCTTCTGATGGGGCATTGGTTGAAGCAACTGTGTCCCAACTATAACAAACTACAACTGTATTAATACACTTACATTGTATTGATTTTCCTAAAACATGTGAGTGCTTTGCTTAACAAATATGTTGTGATCCAACTGCAATATAGTGAGCTTATGGGTGTGTGTGTGTGTGTGTGTGTATATATGTTAAGAATATATGAGAGAGAGCTTATCATGGATGAAAATTGTGTTGATGATGTGAGGATATTTGTACAAAGATGTCACTACCTAGATTGAAGTTGAATAAAATATGAGCATACTGAGACAGCAGAATTTCTTAAGAGTAGGGAAGTTGTGTTCTTACACCAACAAAGGGAAAAAAAAAAAGAAAAAAAGAGAAAAGAGAAAAGCAATTATGTAGGCTAGACAAGGAAAGATGAGAAACTTCAGTAAACCAAACTAGTGGGAGTTGTTCCTGTTAACATCAGAGCCAATGTAGGGGATTTGGTATAGGCCATTCATTACATTGATGAAATTTGGTCTTGTTAGGATTTAAGTCTACAATTATTAGATTTTGAAATAAAATATTTATTTTTTCTTGTTATTTTATTTTTCCAGATTTATGTTTATAATTTGGTGATATTGTTGTATTGTCCTTATCTTTTATTTTTAGAGAAATTACAAATAATTCCTCAAACTTTTAATTAGGTGCATATTGACTCCCTAAATTTTTAAAATGTGTTTTAAAATTTCTTAAACTTTAATAAACTGGTAATATAAAGGACATTTCTTTTTTTAGTTAAAAAAAGTCATATTATAGTTAAAGTTAAGAGGATCTTAAATCATATTTTGACAAATTTAAGAAGGTGTTTATGTACTAAAATTAAAGTTTAAAGGGATTATTCTTAATTTATAAAGGATTATTTGCTAATTTATTAAAGTTTGAAGGGTCGAAAACCATATTTTGAAAATTTAAGGGGTTAATTTATTCATAAGTTAAAGTTTAAAGAGGTTATTTGCATTTTCCTTTTTATTTTTGATAAGTTAGATCAACTAAAGAATAAAGACAATAAGTGATTAAGTTTGGTAGTTTCTCATAGAAAATTATTCATTTTAGAGATACTAATCAAGGGGGACATCCAATGGAAAAAAGATTTGTACAAATAAGCTATTCCTTTGAGAAATAAAGCAAGGGAGAAAGTTATTGTCTTTTAATTTGTAGTTTATGAGATCATAGGATTCTCTCTCAACAAGCTCATAACTCTAGCCTAATTACTGCTAAGAAGGGTTGGAACCTAAACAAGGGGCACGTTATGAACGATTTTGCTGTTAATTGCTCATTGACTTGATCACAAACCTGTGCTCTCAAGAACCTGGTATTAGAACCACTGCTTATGGGGGATTTCATGAGTTGGAGTGACCAGTTGAAGGCATTTGTGCATAAACTTTGAACAGAGGGTGAAGGAATGGGCTGAGAAGGAAGCGGTGACATTACCCAAAAGATAAAAATGGAGAAGGCAGAGCATCTAGCATTGCTAGCATGTATGGATGAAATGATGCGCTTGCTCATGGAACTCTGGCTTGGAGCAGTGGCAATTCAACCATCACTGGTGATGTAGTCACACAACCTTCCCCGCTTTGCCCCGTGAAGATGCATGTCAGGATTTTCCATGCATGGAGGTGCACAAACAGCCACTGCAGGAGATAGTGCATGCAGATCCATATGTCTGATCTGCGTATCTGTGAGCAGCCTCATGCGATAGCAAGCAAGGAGCCTTAGGCAATGGTGGATGATGACCTGCCAGTCTGATGGTGACGTGAGGCGACTGGTGACTTGACCCTATATATTGGGCTGGGATTTCATTCTTTCAAAAAACCAGAGATCTTGGTGGGTTAAGCAGATGTGGGCTTTTTTTCTTCAACCAAGGAACACCAAGATCAATTGGGTTGGGTTGGCTACATTTCATCTTGTGTGTGAGGCACAATTTGGTACTACAAAGTTGCATTAGAAGAACTTTTACCTATTGTGGGCAAATGTTAAGCACCTTTATAATATGAGATTTGGACTGCCATTGAAGCAGAGCCCATCAGGCAAGTTAGTGAAGTTGAATAAATGGGTTGGTGGAGGATTATCAAAGAAACTTTCAAGAGTTGCTAGCTAAGAGTTCCATTTATATCAGCTGAGCATCAGATCTCCGTCTAATCATGGTGGGGTTATTGGAACGGTAGGTCCCAAATTCGCTTCGCTACAATAAGTTTGGCACATTCTTATGAGATAATTAGAAGTTTAAATAATGAAAAGAGAGATGTTGGAAAATTATATGAGAAGTGTAGTTGGATTTGTTGGAACTTAGAGTGGTGGATCAAGTGCTGTTGGTGTGGCATAGATCTTAAACCAATGCCTTATATCCATTGTTTGATGGGGAGTAGTAGTGCAGCCTGCTAAGGGTCTATACTTCCAACTTTAACGAGTCATTCACCTGTGAACATTAATGCAAAAAGCTGCTTGTGTTGGAAATTGAGGGCAAATGGTTTATTTTTGTGCCTTGACCACTTAACCTACAACTAAAAGCCAACAACTTACCGAAGGGAGAAAAACCTACAAGTTAACAAGAGGAGCAACTTATTTTCATACTTAATGTTGCTTTTTCATTCAATGATAAATTTAAGAAAGGAGATTTATTTGTGCCTTGGATATTAGTCTAATGTAAAATAAAATCAAGTAACTAAATGCAACATTTTTTCTTTTTTACTTTGCATCAGCTCATATCATAACCCAACACTCCCCCTTGGTTTCCATGTCAATCAAAATCTCTTTGGTGATGTTGATGACATTATGTGGAAATAATTATTATCATAACAAAAGGCTTCATGAGTTTGAATCTGCCATATTTTAACCTATATGAAACCGAAGGAGGCCTACTCGTTTGCGATGGTCTAATTGACCCCCTAGATGCCAAACAAGTTGATCTATATTATCATGGAGTTGGTCATTTGTTTGGATGTCTGCATCTACATTTGAAAAGTATTTGTATTTCTTCTTTCCCCCTCCCTCCCAACCCCACCCCACCCGTACGCTGCTCCATAAACAGCACAAATGAAGACAAATCTATTATTTCTACAGACAACCTACAAGCTTAAGTGCTAGAAGCCTCGCTGTTTGGTTTTACTAGTTGTGTTTCACTTTTAAGGGTGTTTTGACTTTTTCTAGCTGTAATTTTGTTTTTTCTTACCCTTGAAAGTGTCTTTGACTGTCTTTCTTTGTGGGAATGTTTCCTTATGTTGACTATTTATTTTTAATCATGAAAAGAACAAAATCACACCTGACCCTAATAATAATAATAATAATAATAATAAAAACTACATGCTTAAGTTTGGCTGAAAAAGGGAAAAGGAAATAACCTACAAACTTCAGGTTCTAGAGCATTTAATTGTGGATCTAAAGTTTACTAGTGTTTCTAATGTGATACCTTCATTACTTATGCTGAACTCTTGCGGATTTGCAAGAAGTTTTGGCTGATTACACTTGTAGTTTAACTAGTCCTTTCAGGAAAAATGCTTGATAGGTTTTCATTCTTGCTAAGGTATAGTAACATTAGCTGCTACCATACAGGAAATGTGTTATTATCATCTGTTTGTTATGTAGTGGTTGTAGCATTGACTAAACTGTAGCTGCTGCGGAGCTAATAAGCAATAATGCACAGACAGGGCAATTTTTTTGTAGCTATTGTGGAAGCAAACTTATCCTACAGGATCAAGCGCTCAATTAGTAGTTGCATCTATTAAAGATGTGCTTGGCACTTGAAGGAAAAGAGTTCCTTGTCCGTATATGTGGAGATTTCTAGGTTTTCACTGGAGAATTTGGGTCAGGTTTAGGGATAATGGGGCAGGTGACCTCTGTGTATATAGCAATGCCACGCTAGGTTCCCCGTACCCCAAGCAAGCCTGTTGTGCATTCTTCTAACAGATATCTATTGGCCCATGTACATATGTTTTCTTGGCATGGATGTCTCTGAATTCTCCTTAGTCGTTGATGCAAATTTTGTTTCCGCTGTAGTAACCCAACAAAGTTTTTGTTTCCACCGGCATAAATACTGACTTTGGAGTAATACGTCTTAAAATATAGTCCATGTCTAGTATGAAAAAGAGAATTCTTGGTTTGTGTCATTTACAAAAAAATGTGATTATTTGGTTTGTAGTGCAATGGTGAAAGCTTGTGGTTGATGATGAAGAATTTCATTTTTATTTGCTTGCACCTAATCTTTTGCATTCTGGCAGATGGGTTATTGACCCTCCTTTGGAGATAACTGTTCCATCAAAGCGCACTCCATGGCCTGATGCACCTCCTGAGCTTCCATCTATGGACAAAGCAATCAACATGCAAGAGCATCCAGTCAAGCGTCCTTCGAAAAATCGAACATCCCGGACAAAGAGGAGTTCTAGAAGTAAGAGGAAGCATGAGACAAAGTCAGTGGATACACAGGTTTCCAGTCAGCATGCTGAGCAAAATTGAATCCAGCAAGCAAAAGCCGTCCCATGTTGAAATTGGGAATTTTGGGTTCGGCGTTGCCTAAAACCATCAACAATAGAATGTAAAAATCGAATGTTAATGGGGCTGATAGCAGCGCCAGAAATGGAAGAGCGGCAGTGTGCTATATGACTAAATGCATTTGGTTGACATCTGGCCAGGGATACATATTGTCTTTCTTCCCCCCTTTTTTTTTTTTTTTTCAATTCTTGGGTGATTAAATATTATGACGTAGATTTCTATTTCTGTTTTGTGTGGCGGAGCCCCCCAATAGTATATTCAGGTGTATCAAAATCCAATACATAATCTTTAAAGGAGGGAAACTATAGGATTGTGTCAATTTGCAGGAGTTTACTGATCAATATGACAAAATGCTTTCTGTACGATTTTTATGATTTTAAATGATCCATGGTCTTGACACTTCCGTTAGTTTGGATTGAGCAAACGGTCTCAGTTTTCACGGATGCGAGTGGACTGTTCGTGTGGATCAAGTATATGGTCATAGTTCATCTGTGAAATGGCCTGTTAAAGGCTATAACCTGTGAACATTTCACTTTTGCTCTCTCACGCTCATATATTTGGTAATTTAATCATTCAAAGTTTGCAAATCGATGTATCTGTTTCTACTATTGTCGATAACAATATCTAAATATCATATATTATGATTATGATAAACATAACTATGAGGAGAGTGTTTCAAGTGGGGATGTTCATGGTTCAATTTAACTCAAAGGTAAATAAATCATACTGCGTTTGAAGCAATTGAGTGTAGACCCTTAATGAACCAACTTGCTTTTAGAAGTTTGAGGTTTTAAATAAAATTATTTTAAATGTGATTTGGTTTGGTTTAGTTTAGTTTGAACTGCTTTAAAAATGTGTTTTAAATGATAGTGTCAATATTTATCAAAGTATTTCAAACAAAAATGGATATTCCAATTGAGGAATATTTTATAAGAATTAAAGCTAGTTAATATTATATTAAAGTAACATCGTATCTTAAGTGATAGCAACATAAGTTTGTTGAAGAGATGAGAAATGATGGTGGGAGTAGGTTGTAGAGGCTAAGGGTGAAATAAGAGGGAAAGAAAAAAGGGTAAATAGGGTTAAACTAAAATGTTCGCTAGAGTTTAAAACTAAAAAATGTTGTTAATCTTTTATCAATATGAAGCGGTTCAATTTAGGTTTAGTCAAGTTTGGTTTGACATATTAAATGAATTTTAAACCATTTAGACTCTTTTTAAATTGAATCACAAATCGAATTGGAATACAAAAGAGTGGACATTTTGTAGTTTGGTTTAGTTCGATTCAGTTCAATTCTTGGTTTGATTTGGTTTGGTTCAATGCACAGCCATACTTTCAAGAGTAAATAGAGGATAAATTTTTTTTATATGATGCAAAATGAGGATAAATATTACTTGTACTTTCAAGAGTAAATAGAGGATAAATTTTTTTATATGATGCAAAATGAGGATAAATACTACTTGTAACATGTGCTTACTAAGATGTTAAGCCATTGTTATGGTTGTGTTACAATTGTTATAAGTATACCCTCTATTTACATTGTAGACAAATATACATTTTTTATATGCAAAGCGTATTATATCTATTCTTTATTTGATTTTAGGGGTCAACATATATTTTCTATTTGTAATTAATGGTGGTTGTACAATCTTTCAATTGTAATTATCTCAATTATAAATGTATGAAAATTATATATTTTTTATAAATAAAATCTAACTTTTGCAAATTTTATGTTATTAAATAGCTTAAAATGCCATTACGTATTACAAATACAATTACATATGTATATTCAAATGTACTTTGAAAAGGGGAAATATCAATTTTTCACTATTATGGCTCTATTAAATTGTGAAATAAGTATATATATATATATATATATTAACCTTACAAATAGGAAATTTAGGGATAGATGCTATACTCGACTGTATAACTCTTACTTTCTCTCTCTCTTTCTTTATTCTCGAACTCTCTTTTTCTTAGAGCTTTTGTTTTCTTTATTATTATTATTTTTATTTTAATTATGACCGCTCCATTGCAGAGAAGAAATTCAGTTCCCCTTTGAAAGTAAGGGAATGAATGATCTAACCTTGAAATTATGCTAATTTCATTTTGTTAATTGTTGCAAGGTAGAAGATGATGTAGTAACTATTTGAGCAAGCCAGGACTCCTTTTGGCACAAATAATTTCTTAGGAAAGTCGCTATGCCTTTCATTCACTTTTATTTCCCTTTTTATACTTTGTTAGGATTTGTTACAATCTGTTGTAATTTCTATTTAAAATCACTAGTTAGAATTACAATTTATAACAGATCTGATGATTACAATTAATTTCTTCATGTAACCTTAGAGTTGTTTTTTATTGACATTATATGATGTAATCTTTTAGCCAATTTGGTTTTCTGATATTCCTTTTAGTAACAATTTCCTCCCCCTCTTGAAAAACCTTGTTCTTAAGGGTGTATGTTTGGTAGTCTTTCTAAAATTGGTTTAGATCTTTCCATGATGTGTCTTCGATAGGTAATCCTATGTACTATACTAAAATTTGTTCACTGTTTGTCTTTGTCGAACAATTTGTCTTATTCTTAAAACTGTAAGAGGCACCATTAAAGGTAATTAGCCATTACCTTTAGTAACATATCCAATGAAGGTTGCATAGATGTATAAGCTTTCTTTGAAGTAGATATATGAAAAACATTATTTGATGGGAATCAGCCTCTAACTATATCAAAGCCGAGGTAGACTTATCCAAAGCCGAGGCCTATTAATGCTTCCTGAGGTCGAGTTGTAGCTAGAAGGATGAGAGGAAGGAAGATAAACACTCGGTATCAAGTTTGTCATCAGTTAAGGAGTCAAAATACCACAAGGCCGAGTACTCGAGACTAAAGAACCACTCGGCACAGCACTAAGAGACTCGTGTCAACTAATTCTAGAACTCAACAATTATAGGCCGACCTTTCTAGTGTCTCGGCCAAACATTGTAAAACTTCGAGGACTTCTTCCCAAACCTATACATCTAATTGCTAACCCCATCCGGTTCGAATACTTCTCCTTCTAGAACATGCTAACTTGCCTTGTAAAATACATAGTTTTGTACTCTTGTACATGTTTTCCTTTATTATATTTATAGGCCCAATTTTTTAGGGTTTAAAGTCTTGTACATTATTTAAAGTTTTGCCACTAAGGTTTAGGGACTTGATATAAATAGCAACATTTGTAAACATTAGAAAGAGGACCATATACGAAAATTAGAAAGAGGTATATCCTTACGTTTTAAAATCTTTCCCTTTTTGAGCAAGGCTACTCTTGAGTTAGTATTTACCAGATTATCGAGTATAGATCAAGCTCTTTAATCTCTCCTGTGTTTTTATTGATCTTAACCTTAAGATTATGGTGAACCTTTTCATTTAAACTAGTTAGTGAGTTGCATCTAACTTTCATTTGAATCTCAAGCAATATTTAGTATTCGTAAGTTGTATCGAACCCTATTTCAAGCTCAAACTCCTGATAATGTTTGTGTCTTAGTAAGTTATATTCATTCACATTTATTGTCAAAATTAACCATCTCACTTCCTATTCGTCATACTCATTCGACCCATTCTAGATTTTCGAGATCCGCTTACGTTGATTCCATATCATCTTGGTATTAGAGCTTTCAGGAGATACGTGTGTTAGTGTTTTTCAGAGTTTGATTCGTGTTTTGTACATCTCTATTAATCATTGTTCTGTAGTATAGTGTATTGTTCATAGTAGTTATGTTTGTTAGTAGTGGTAACTGCAGAAGCCAAGTAGTAGTTGTTTTTAGGTTACTATAATTGTGTTTTATTATTTGTTCAATTTTCTATATGGACAAGAATGTTAGAGGATAGTGTCAACAATACTGGTGATAGTCCTCACGGAAGCTTGAGGAGACATGTTGATAACTTAGAATATCAGATTCAAAATCTCATTGACTTTATCTAAGAACTTACTAAATTTGTCAGAGGCTGTATAAGTGATGGCCGAGAAGAAAGAAGAGAGCAAACACTCACCAGTAGAAGCGGTTCTAATGAACTTGACAATGATGAGAGACAACTAAGAAGAGCTACCAAGATGAGAAGAAGAGAACAATAACCAATGCCGAGAAGAGGTAATGACAGGAGTGTTGACTCCAAGTTAAATCAAGGAGCTCGAAGAAGAGAACCGAGCTCGAGAAGAGACATTGCCGAGTAGAGCTCTAACCGAAGTGGCCGAATCAAGGTGAATCAACTAGCTTGAAATGTAAGGGATGAACCCTAAGCACCTAGCCGAGGACTTAACAATGTTAAGTTGAACTGTCGACCTTTAGTAGAAGTAGCCAACCTAAAGAATTCCTTGACTGGGTTCCCCGAGTCAAGAAGTTGTTTGAGTGCTACGGGTGTGATGATCGAACAAAGATTAAGCTGGCTTCATTATCCCTTATTAAATATGCAAGCCTTTGGTAGGATAAATTAGTTGCCAAGAGAGATGCTAAAGGAGAGAAGTCAATTAGAACTTAAAGGCTTATGAAGCAATTGATGAATCAGCGCTTTGTGTTGATTTACTTCAAGCAAGAGATGCTCCATGCGTTCCAGCACCTAAGACAACGTTGAAATACTATTGAAAAGTACTTGCAAGAGTTTGAAACCTTAATGACGAGATGCGAGATTTTTGAGCCATAGGACTGTACCTTTGCCAAGTTCCTAAGTAGACTCCGAGATAATATTGCTGACATAGTTGAATTATAGCTATTCAACTTTCTAGACAAGCTAATTAATTTGGCATTAAGAGTGTAGAGATAGAGGAGAAAAAGGCATTAGAGGCCAACTAGCCAACCTCAACAAGGCAGCCTTAAGCCTGAGAGATAGGCTAAGAGAAGGCAAGAAAAGAAGATAGAGAAAGGATAGCCTAGCCGACCTGTCCATGCTGAGAAAAAGATTGCCAAGAAAGAGAAGGCACTCGGCAACAAGGTTCGAGAAGTGAAGTGCTTCAAGTGCTTAAGCTATGGATATATTACTTCTTAGTGTCCAAATAAGAGGATTATGGTCTTGAAAGGCGAAGGACCTAATGCATAAATAGAGAGTCAGAGTGATAAGAGCTTGGAAGATGGATTGATCAAAGAAGATGTCTACGCTGAAAATCTAGATGAACTCTTATCCTTGACGAGTCGACTAGCCGACTGGAAGGTAGATCCTAGATAAAGGGAAAATTTATTTCATATGCGGTACCTAGTGAATAGGAAGACCTGTTCCCTGGTTGTTGATAGAGATAACTACACTAACATCATTTTTGCCGAGTTAATAGAAAAGATGAAATTACTAACCTACCCATACCTTCGACCTTATGGATTGAAATGGTTTAATAATAAAGGTATGGTCTATGTGCATAAAAGGGTGTGGATCGCATTTAAGGTAAGACAATATGAGGATGAGATCAACTTCGACATAGTACCTATGAATGCCACGAATCTACTTTTTGGCTGGCTATGGGAATTTGATTGGAAAGTGATCCATGACAGATTTCTCAATGCTTACACTGTTTGGAGGGATGGGAAGAGCTATCTCTTAACCCCGATGAGCATTGAGGAAATCTAGAGACACTCGGCACTCATTATAAAGCGAAAACGAAGAAGGAGCTTATTCGGCATCTTACCCTATGCTCAACACTTAATGTTGAGGACGACTTCCTTTCAAACTCGCAGTAATAATGGGGATTAGCCTTTGACTACATTTAAGCTGAGGCAGGCATATCTGAAGCTAAGGCAAGCCTATCTGAAGCAAAGGCTTATTAATGCTTGCTGAAGCCGAGTTGCAATCAGAAGGACAAGAGGAAGGAAGATAAACACTTGGCATCAAGTCTGTTGTCAGTTGAGGAGCTAAGATCCACAAGGCCAAGTACTTGAGGCCAAAGAGCCACTTGATACAACACTGAGAGACTCGTGTTGACTAATTCTAGAACTCAGCAATTATGGATTGACTTTTCTAGTGTCTTGGCCAAACACTGCAAGACTTCGGGGACTTCTTCCCGAACCCATACATCCAAATACCGACCCCATTCGGTTCGAATACTACTCCTTTTAAGACATACTGAGTGATTGCATGCCGACTCTCCTTGTAAAACGTACAGTTTTGTACTCTTGTACATATTTTCCTTTATTTTATTTATGAGCTCAATTCTTTAGGGTTTAAGGCCTTGTATATTATTTAAAGTTTTGCCACTAGGGTTTAGGGACTTGCTATAAATAGCAACATCTGTAAACATAAAAAAGAGGACCATATACAAAAATTAGACAGAGGTACATCCTTGTGTTTTGGAATCTTTCCCTTTTTGAGTAAGGCTACTCTTGAGTTAGCATTTGCTAGATCATTGAGTATAGATCAAGCTCTTTAATCTCTCCCTTGTTCTTATCGATCTTAACCTTAAGATTGTGGTGAACCATTTCATTTGAACTAGTTAGTGAGTTGCATCTAACTTTCATTTGAATCTCGAGCAACATTTAGTGTTCATAAGTTGTATTGAACCCAATTTCGAGCTCAAACCCTTGATAGTGTTTGTGTCATAGTAAGTTATATCCATTCACATTTATTGTCAAAATTAACCATCTCACTTCTCATTCATCATACTCATTCGACCCATTCTGGGTTTTCGAGATCCGCTGCCGTTGATTCCATATCATTATGGATCTTACAATTTTCTTATAACTCTATCTCATATGCATATAATCTTATTTTTCTGCTCACCTTCTATGGGTCATAAAACATTTTTGCTAGCTTATGATAAGACTACTAGGTTAAGAATAACTATCTATAATGTTTTGGTCTAACATAAACCATATCCGTAAGAACCAATTAAACATTTGTTCTCTGTTTGTCAACTAATTCCTTCATTCTTTTCTATACTTGAGCCAACTAAACACGTAACTCATGTAATAACTCATCCTTATTCTTTGCTTTAACCTCTATTGCATCTAATTTAAAGGACCCCTTACATAAGATGAAATAGTTGGAGGTTGTCTACCATATATTACTTCAAAAGGGGTAGAATGTGCTCCTATACGATATGATGTATTGTAAGCATATTCAGCCCAAGGAAGATATTTGACCTAATCTTTAGGATGCTCTATGATAAAGCTTCTCAAATACTATTGCATGGTTCTATTTAAGACTTTTGTTTGCCTATTTGATTGAGGATGATAGGAACTTAAGAAGGCTAGTTTAATACCACTCAACTTGAAAAGTTCCCTCTAGAATTGACTCATAAAAATAGAGTCTCTATTAGATACAGTAGTCCTTGGAAATTCCATATAATTTCCTTGTCATCTGTACAAATAAAGAGGTTACCCTAGTTGCACTATAATGTGCCTCTAATGCCCCTAAATGACAGTACTTAAAACGTTTATCAACAACAACTAAAATGATAGCCTTTTTGGTATTGGTAAGCAAGTAATAAAATCTAGACTAATGTCTTCCCAAACTCTTTTTGGTATTGGTACAGGGGCTAATCTTTCTTGCAAGCTTGTCAAATATTTAATTTGTTGACAAAAGTGACAAGATTTGACATATTGTTCAACTTGTGATCTCTTGCCTTCCAAAAAAAAAAAAAAAAAAATCTGCTAAGAGTTTCTTGTATGTCTTGAGAACACCAAAGTGGCTTGCAGATGGTGAAGCAAGAAATTCTAATAAAAGTAGAGCGATTAATTTCAACTAAGGCACTAAAAATAACTTGTTCTTATAGGACAAAAGTTCATTCCTCCGTGTTAAAAACCATTTCGTATCTACTCCTCTTATCATGTCTTCAATGAAAGTCTTGAAACTCTCCAAAGTCTTAGATTCCTCCTTTAATTTATCTACTAAAGGAAGTGTTAACATAGAAAGAGCAAAACACACATTGTCTTCATTTTACCTTGAAAGTGCATCGACCACCTTATTATTCCCTCCAACCTTATACACTATTGAATAGTCATAGCCAAGTAATTTCATAAAGTATTTCTGTTGCTTTGGAATTTGAATGACTTAACTCAAAATTTCTTTCAAGCTCCTTTGATTTGTTTATATTGTAAATTGTGCACCCAACAAATATTGTCTCCACTTTTGAACAAATTCTACAATGGCATGTAATTCTTTAACATATGCAAAAGCCTTACATAAATATGGAGGTAACTTCTTACTAAAAAATGCAATAGGATGTGCTTCTTGTAATAATGTTGCTCCAATTCCCATAATTGAAGCATCTATTTCCACAATAAACTCCTTTGTAAAATCAAGTATGATGGGAATCAAGTTATGGGACCCGTGACCCACAACAAAGCTCGAGAACTAGAGGGGCTAGTACAATGAATCCTTATGTTTCAATCAACCCTTGTTGAGGCTGAGTACTTCCTTGCCAAATCACCTTTATGTCGTACCGTATGACTGCCCATTATTCGATAGTATGCCGAGTTGATGATTATGTTCTGGTGCCGAGGCGACCCATTACTCAGTATCATCCTTGCCGAAAAGCTGAGAAATAGAGAATTTGGACTAATTGAGCCATCCTTGCTTGAATAAGCCCGTCTGTCTGTACTTTTTGTCTGTATCTCCTAACAATCTCGCCAATGCAGCATCACTACTTATACAATATCGTATGTCGAATCTGTAACACTAATGATTGTTTTCCTTATATATTCATTTTTACCGTTTTGTATCATATACATTGCTTTTTTAGGGAATGTCCTTATTATCTTTTCCCTTTTAGGCAAGTTATCCTAATTTACGGGTATAAATATCCTTGTACTTATAGTTGTAAGAGAGATTATCTTCAATACACTTGAGTACTTTCTTCCTTGCGCAAACATTGTTTGTTTACTTTCGATATTACTCTTATCCTTTTCCTTAAGCAAGGTTAGGTGGTAGGTAACCTCATTGGATCTATTTGCACATCATATTAAATTGTGCCACGAGTCCTTAGAAATTCTATTAGTGTATCATATCCTCTAGAGCTATTCGTGGGTTTGCTTATTGTTTTCATTCTTCGCTTTTACCCTTTTGTACCTATCCCCATTAACCCTTTTCGACCTTTCTGCAAGCTTGGACCCATTTAGCAACTGGCCTTGTTTGTTCTTGGTCACGGTTTGCAACATCTTGGTATCAGAGTGGAGGTTTTGTGTGAGCTATAGTTAGTTCTTCTTGAATTCTTTTATACTTTGTTTTGCGTATGAAAAACAGAGCAAGTTATTGTGTTCATTTGATTGCTGTATTATTAGCTATTCACTTTCTAAAGTGTTTGTTTGAATGTTGAATCTGTAAGGAAAAATGATAGACCCAAGTATGAATGTTAGTGCTGGTGATGACAGTAAAGTTGTTTACCATGGACGACAATCTCAAGGAACTCTTAGAAGCACTGACGGGAGACTTGATGAGGTAGTTAACCTCTTGGTAGATCTGACTTGAGCTGTTCATGCCCTGTCTTACTGACCCATTGAAGCTATACAAAACACTCCATAAGTTGCTTAACCTATTAAAGGTCAAAACCCAACTCGACCAGTTCGAGGTGAAGGAGTTGGCGGATGAGTAAGGCTAAGGATAGACCTAAGAGAGCTTGATGAGGAAGAAGAAGAGTATTTTAAAGAAGAGTATATACGAGTCCCCAGAGCATCCAACCATGTGAAGCTTCGGATTCCAAGTTTCAATGGATTTAGGAATGCTGATAAGTATCTAGATTGAGAAGAAAAGGTGGAGCATATGTTTGATTACTATCAATATGAGCATTGTTAGAAAACAAGGACTGTTGTTGTTAAATTCTATAGATATGCTACCATGTAGTGGAAGAATTTTCAGGCCATGAGAAGAAAAGAGGGGTACCGAGAGATTAACACTTGGCTTGAGATGAAGAGAGTGCTTAGAAACAGATTCGTGCCCGAAATATATTTCCAAGATATTTTCACTCGGCTTTAGGAGCTGAGACAAGGAGGTCAAACTGTTGATGAGTATGTTTAAGAATTCCAAATGCTTATGATAAGATACGAAGTGGAGGAACCACTAGCTTGAACAATCTCAAGATTTATTACTGGATTGAGAGGAGACATCCGAGATATTATGGAGCTCCAATGATTTGACACAATGGATAAAGTTGCTAGGATTGCCCAGCAAGGGGAGAGGCAAAGAAGGAGTTGAATAACGATCAGAATGCCAACTAGCCAACCAACTGACCAACTGACCAGCTGACTAGGATAGGTAAGTTACCGAGCTCAGTTTAATATTAAGTTGAGCAGAAGAGTTGATGTCAAAGCTAAGCAGAAAGGTCAACCTGAAAATGTAGTGCTGACCTGAACGTATGTGAAGGGGCAGGGGTCTGGCAAGAAGACTAGCTAGATTAAGTGCTTCAAGTATCAAGGGTTCAAACATATGGTTGCTCAATACTCAAATCGAAGGATGATGGTCATTAAGGGAGACATCTTGAAGTTAGAAGTAGAGAGTACGGATGAGGAACTTGAGGAGAAGGAGGTTCCTGTTGAGAAAGAAAATACCGAGAAAGAGTTGAATGAGGAGGACATGTTTCTCGAGGACTTAAACCAGTTACTCATGGTTGTTCGGTGCACTATGAGCGTGGAACCCTTACAAGAAGAGGAGTAAAGAGAGAATTTCTTTCATACCAACTACAAGGTGAATGATTAGATGTATGCTCTCATTATGGATAGTGGAAGTTGTACCAATGTAGCATCGGTCGATCTTGTTTCAAAACTGAAGCTAGTGACTATTGTACATCCTAGGCCGTATAAGTTGCACCGGTTGAGTGAGAAAGGAGCATTACATGTCATTCAGCAAATAATACTACTGATCACTATAGAGAATTAATTTGACCAGATCCTCTGTGACGTACTGCCTATGTATGCTTTTCACGTGTTGCTGGATAGGTAATGGTTGTTTAATATGAGAGTTATACATGACAACTACAGGAATACGTATATGTTTGAAAAGGATGACCGGAAGATCATGCTAAATTTGATGCCATTAAGAGAAGTTTATAAGCTATAGACGAAACTCACTCTTGAATTGAAGAAAGCTTTGGTGATAGGTAGAGCCAAGCTCCGAGAGACCATCAATACTGACAAGCCAAGCCTATTGTTAGTCAGGCAACTATTGGAAATGAAGGAGTGGTGTGAGCTTCCTTAAGAAATCAAGGAGTTGCTAGATGACCATGTTAACCTATTCCCAGAACAGTTACCTTGAGGGGTTGCCCCCAATTCGAGGCATAGAGCACTACATTGACTTAGTACTTAGTATTGCATTGCCGAATAAGTCATCTTATTAGATGAATCTTGAGTAGGCTTCTAAACTCCAACGTCAAGTTAATGAGTTGCTAGAGAGAGGTTATGTGAGAGAGAGGCTATGTGAGAGAGAGGCTCAGTTCTTGTGTTGTGCTTGCACTTCTAGTGCCGAAGAAGGATGAAACTTAGCAGATGTATGTTAACAGCCAAGTAGTGAACAAAACTACAATCAAATATAAGTATTCGATCCCGAGGCTAGAAGACATGTTAGATGAACTGAGTGGAGCCAAGATTTTCAATAAGATTGATCTCAAGTTTGGCTACCATCAAATTCGCATGAGGATAGGAGACGAGTGGAAGACTGTGTTCAAGATGAGTAGAAGACTGTATTCAAGACTCAACATAGACTTTACGAGTGGATGGTCATGCCCTTCAGTTTGTCAAATGCTTTGAGTACTTTCATAGGACTTATGAACCATATGCTAAGACATCTCATTAGAAAGTGTGTCATGGTGTACTTTGACAACATTTTGGTCTACAGTATCGACATGTTGAGTCACTATGAACATCTTAAAGCAATCTTGGATATCCTTCATGCCGATAAACTATTCAGTAACTTAAAGAAATGTTGGTTCTGCCAGGAGGAAGTGGTATTCTTGGGATATATAGTTTGTGGAGGAGGCTTGCAAGTCGATGATGAGAAGATTAGGGTAATTGTTGAGTGTTTGACTCCTACTACTTATGCTGATGTAAGAAGTTTCCATGGACTGGCTTCGTTTTACAAAAGGTTTATCAAGAATTTCAGCATCATCACCGTGCTAACAAAGAAGAACACTGACTTCTGATGGGGAAAAAGGGAAGAGAGGAGTTTTATCGACATGAAAGAAAGATTGACCTCTACCCTGATGTTAGTACTACTTATCTTCAACAAAATTTTTTGAGCTAGAGTGCGATCCATTGGGTGTTGGAATAAGCGTTGTCATGATGCAGGAAGGCCAACCAATTGCCTTCCATAATGAGAAGCTTCGAAGACCACAACTGAACTACTTTGTATATGACAAGGAACTTTTAGCACTGATCCGAGCAATGCACGTGTAGCAACATTTCTTACTATCGAGAGAATTTGTCATATATACTGACCATAAATCATTGAGGTACCTTTGAAGTCAGACTAAGTTATCGAAGTGGCAGGTGAGATGGGTTGAATTCCTTGAGGGATTCAATTTTGTGATAAAGTACAAGTAAGGAAAGAGCAATGTAGTTGTAGATACTCTTTCAAGGAGGCATGCGCTCTTATCAAAACTATAGACCAGGCTATTTGGTTTTGCGAGTATCAAAGAACAATACTTTAGGGATCTACCCTTTAGACTAATAATTTTACGATGCGTAATGGGAGGATAGTGGATGAATATTATGTGGAGGATGGCTATTTGTTTCGAGGGGGAAACTATGCATGCCAACTTGTTCCTTACGAGAATTATTAATCAGGGAAGCCTACAACGAAGGACTTTCCAAACACTTTGGAGAGATAAGGACCTGTAAACTATTGAATGATCAATTCTTTTAGCCAAGAATGCGAAAAGATGTGTACTAAGTTGTTGAAAGCTGTGATGTGTGAAAAAAAGGCCAAGTATCGAGCCGAGGAAAGGAAAGCAATGCCCCTATTTGTTCTGACGAGGTCGTAGATTGAATTGAGTATGGACTTTGTTCTCAGACTACCGCGAACTGCTCGAGGCAAAGATTCTATAATGGTCGTCGTGGATTGGTTCAATAAGATGGCACACTTGTGCCTTGCACTAAAACTAACGACACTTTAGCTATTCTTCTCTTTTCTTATAAGAGATTGTGCGAATACATGGTATACTGAGAAGTGTAGTCTCCGACAAAAACCCGAAGTTCTTAAGCCATTTCTAGAGAACCCTATGGCTTTGTTTGGAAACCAAATTACTCTTCAATATCTCATGTTACCCCTAAACCGACGGCCAAACAGAGGTGGTTAGTCGTACTTTGAGGTATTACTCCTAGCTACAGTAGGCAAGAACTTGGCTGATTGGGACATCTGCCTGCCAATGGTCGAGTTCACTTATAACTGAATAGTACATGACACTACTAAGTAGACTCCCTTCAAGTTGGTATATGGATTCAATCCTGAGTTACCCCTCAACCATGCCATTGGACCAACACCCATGCAAGAGGACCCTAATGCCTCGGCCAAAGCATAATCTCTTCAATACATCTATGACAAAGTCACTCGACATATCGACTAAGCTGTTAGAAGAATGTGAGAAAAAACTAAGGATAGGTCAACTAAACAATTTCAGCCGGGAGACTCGGTATGGATACAACTCAACAAGGAACGGTTCCCGAATAAAAGGAAGAACAAATTATCTACAAGAGCGGAAGGACCTTTCAAAATCCTCTAGAAAATCAATGATAACGCCTACAAGTTGGAACTTCCTAAGGACTATGAGGTTTCTGACACCTTCAATATTGCCGACTTCAATCCATATCACCTTGACGGAGAATTGAGTGAACACCATTCAAATTTGATCCCAAATCCAAAACAAACTAAAGGAGATGATGGGAATTAAGCTATGAGACCCCTGACCCACAGCTGAGCTTGAGGACTAAAGGGACTGGCATAACGAATCCTTATGTTCCAACCAACCCTTATCGAGGTTAAGTACTTTCTTACCGAGTTGCCTTTAATGCCATGTCATATGACTGTCCATTAATCGATGGTACGCCGAGTTGATGATTATGCTTTGGTGCTAAGGCAAACCATCACTTAGCATCATCCTTGCCGAGAAGTTGAGAAATAGAGAATCTGGACTAATTAAGCCATTCTTGCTTGAATAAGCCCATCTATTGATACTTTTTTTCCGTATCTCCTAACAACCTCGCTAATGCAGCATTGCCACATGTACAGTATCATATGTAGAATATGTAACACTAATGATTGTTTTCCTTGTATATTCATTTTTACCATTTTGTATCATATACATTGCTTCTTTAAGGAATGTCCTTATTGTCTTTTCCCTTTTGGGCAAGTTGCCTTAACTTACGGGTATAAATTCTTTTGTACTTGTAGCTGTAAGAGAGATTACCTTTAATACACTTGAGTACTTTTTTTCTTGCGTAAACACTGTTCATTTACTTTCAACATCACTCTTCTCCTTTCCCTTAAGCAAGGTTAGGTGGCAAGTAACCTTATTGGATTAATTCATGCGTTATATCGAATTGTGCTGTGAGTCCTTAGAAGTTCCATTGGTGTGTCATATTCTTTAGAGCTGTTTGTGGGTTTGCTTATTGTTTTCATTCTTCGCTTTCACCCTTTCGTACCTATCCCCATTAACCCTTTTCAAGTTTTTTATAAGTTTGGACCCATCCAACAACCGGCCTTGTCTGTTCTTGGTCACGTTTCACAACAAAGTAGATGGAAAATAAGTGCTGTTACTAAAGCTTACTTAAGTTGTTCAAAAGATTGCTTTGCTGCTTTGGTCCAATTAAATTTATCCTTTTGTAACATGTCTGTTAGTGGAGTGGTAATAGTTTCATATCGTCTGACAAACCTCTTATAGCAACTTGATAAGCCTAAAAATACCTTTAACTATTTAATAGTAGCAAGTAAGGGCCATTTAGTGATGGATGATATTTTTGCTGGATTTAAACTTACTCCCTCTCTTGAGACAATGTGTCTTAGATAATTGATAGCGTTTTTACACTTGCTTTCTTTTAAGAAAAATGTGTTATCTAATAAAACTTGTTACGCTTGAGCTAAATGTTCCATATATAAGGCCATAGACTTACTATAAACTAAGATATCGTCAAAGAAAACAATGAGGAATTTCCTCAAAAAAGGCCTAAATGTACTATTCATTATGGCTTGGAAGGTGGCTGGTGCATTGCTTAATCTAAATGGCATGATAAGAAATTCATAGTGACCATCATGAGTTTGAAACCTTATCTTTTCCACATCTTCTTGATTCATCGAAATTTGATGGCATTTTGCCCTTAAATCCAACTTAGAAAAGACATATGCCCTATGTAATTGATCAAGTAACTAATCTATTATAAGAGTCGGGAACTTGTCTTTTGCTATGGCTTTATTTAGGGCCTTCTAATCAATGCAAAATCTCTGAGTCTCATCCTTCTTTTTCACTAAGAAGATTGGTAAAGAAAAAGGACATCTCAACATCTCTTTAACTTGTTTCTCAATTTCACCCTTTTGAAAGTGGGGATATCTATAAGGCTTGACATTAATTGGCTTAGCACCACTTTCTAAATGAATTATATATTAAATGTGTCTTAATGGTGGCAATGATGAAGGTGCCTCAAGTATACGAGCATATCTACCCAATACTTCTTTTAATTGAGTATTACTGGTAGTAGACTCATTACATGTGTTAGAATCTACATCCTAAGCCAATAACTGAAAGAAAAAGGCCATAGAATTTTTATGTATTAGTCTCTAAAATCGAGTCTATTGAATATGCACTGTTGTACCACTATTATCTCCATTCAATATCACCGCTATGCCCTTATACATAAATTGCATTATTAATGTGGTGTAATCAATTGTTATTGGCTTAAAGTGTTGTAACCACTAAGTACCTAACACCATTGAACTTAATAGGCAAAACATAAAATGTTTTAGAAAATTCAACTCCTTATACACTAAATTGTACATTCTCACATTTTTTTTCACATAACATCCTTATACTATTACTAATCATCACTTGAAAGCTTATCGAAGGGTTTATTATCAATCTCAAATGTTGTTCTAATTTTTGTTGTACAAAATTATATGTACTGCCCTTATTTACTGTTGGTCCTGTATGAGATATCAAGAAGGGGGGTAGATGAATTGATATTTTTAAATTTTTGAAGACTTTTTCGATATAAGAAAATACCTCTTCTAATAACTTAAAATAGTGAATAGTGATACTTTAATAATTTAATACAATTAAATAATGCAAATTAAAATGATAAGGAAGAAGAATATTAGGCTAAGGATTTATAAAGCTTTTACCTTCTACCTACTGTTCTCTTTTAACTCCATTGTTGGTGACTCGGTCTATTTCATCGGTACCATTTTACTTGATTCAATATAACAAAATCGCAAGAAGTTTACAAGTACTTGCTACACATAGGCTAGACTCTACTTTACCTATCTAGCTTTTCTTCAATCTAGGCTAATACAGATCTATAAAGTACAATCTATTTTTACTCTACTTTGAATAATAAACAAATTTTTACAAGGAAAACAATTTAGAATAAAAATATGAAACTTGAAAGGATTTCGGATGAAAACATAAGTAATGATGGATGAAAAATCCGCTTCAGTTCAACTTTTGGGGGAAGTATCTGAACTATGTTCTGTGCTCTTTCAAATAATAGAAAATAGCTCTCATTTCAAGTATAAAGATTTGTGTCTAATATTTTGCTTAAAGATTTGTGTCTAATATTTTGAATCACTTTCTCTTTTATACTTGAGTCTTCTAACGGCTAAAAGTTGATGAGAATTATCTTCAACTCACGTTTATCCTTTTTTAACATCTAGATCATTCAAGGATATTTTGGAGAAGATCTCAATAATTTTGAATTTTAAATTTGATTCTCTAAACTTGGTAGAACATGCTTGATTAGCAACTTCTAGATAGACTTCGGATTTGAAAATTTACAGTAAGATATACTTAACCAACAGTTTCCAAATCAACTTTAATCTTCGAAAATGAAATCCCACAAAATCAAAAACTAATTTTATCTTTATCAATTCGTATATATCTTGATTTATCCAAAGATGTGTTTACTTAAATAATCCCCATGGATTCTTAATTCCATTTTTAGTGTAACGGGATTAAGTCTATTTCTCTAGTATACCCAATCTAGTGGAGTTAAGCCTTGTTTTCTTCTAATCTAATATAAATTAATTTTCTATGTTATTCTTCTAGACTAATTATCTAAATAATCTTCTGAAGAGTATATATCTTCTTTTCTTCAAAGTCTTTGAACAAGAATTTGAAATACTGTACCAATTTTTCTCATAACAAAGCTTTTGAAGTATCTTTAGACATTTTTAGAATTTTCTCCTTCGTTAAATAATTTAGAACTTTTGAATAACTTTTTAAATCATTCTCAATTTGTAATTTTAAACTTTCTAAGAACACTTTTGAATACCTGCATTCTTGATGATTCATTAGCATTCTTCTCCTTTTGTTATCATCAAAATACATGAGAGATATCTAACATTTTCCCCCTTTTTGATGATAACAAAAATACTCTTATAGAATAAAAAACATAAAGCAAACTGAATTGATATACAACAAACAATAATTCAAGAAAAATTCTCACAATCACACAATCAATATGTTGTACAGACCTTAAATGTTTTTGGTTTTTCTCTCTCCCATTTTTGTTATCATAAGAGATTATTCATTAACTCTCCCTTAATTTTTATAAACAAACAAAATGTGCAAACTGAAAAACTTGATGTGTTAGGTAAGTGCATTTATCAGTTTATAATATAGTGAAAATGAGTTCGAATGTCGATCTCATTGAGATTCTGACTACTAATATTCACTAAGTCTCTATTATCTAACTGGCAAATTAAGTTTCAAGAAACTTAAAGAAGTAAATCCAAATTACTGGTAAAACTTAAAGAAAGTGATTCAATTAGAAATTAATTCATGATTCAATGTTGTACCTAGATCTAAGAGATCTTGTTTCCCCTAGATCTAATATGTGATTTTCCTAAATATAGTCTAGTTCGTTCTTTAATCTTTCTTGACTAGGAGAATTTTCTACTAAAGTTAATCACTTTCTCGAGCTAACTAACCTTAACCGTAGAATCTCTTCTCAATAGCATATCCTAAGATTGCATTATTGAACAATGAATTCTCTACACTTTAATTTAAAATCTGGAAAAATCTTGCAAATTATCTCTAATCTTGCAATAATTCTCATCAACTATGCCTAGATCTATTCTTATAAGAAATTACTTGATTCTCTTATAAGATATCAAACTCTAGATTATTATCAATGGAAATAATAACCTAAATCATAAAGCAAACATCGTTAAATCAAGAAAATAATAAAGAACTAAATTAATCAAATACTAATTATGTCACATGAATAGATCTAAGTTCCATAAAACCTAGATACTAAGGATTTACTCTCTATACATTGCAAACTAATAATCTAAAATCAAAATATAGAAAAGAGTAAAAAAAAGAATCATGAAATAAAATTAAATCTTGAAATCTTGTCTTCTCCTTGCTTTCTTGATTGTTCTTAGCTTTAAAAACTCTCTAAAAGTCGTGCCAAAAAGTTCTCTTTTCTTAATAAACCCTAACAAGGCTTTACATGTGAAGAATTAAAAAAAAAAAAAGGTCGGCTGGAAAAGACATGACTAAGGACACAATTGTGTCTTTTGGTTATATACTTAACTATGCTTCACGTTTGTCTCTATCTTTTTTTTTTTTTAAATTGGAAATGACACAACTGACGACATGGTCCTGTGTTTTAGTTGTGTCCTAGGTTGTAATAGTAGAAAATTAGCTCTAATTTTGCTTGGAAACGACATAGTCATGAATTCTAATTTGAGTGAAATTTATTTCTATCTTATTATTTTCTCATGTAGATTGTTTCAAAACCTATAAAATAAAATTTTACTCAATTAAGTATTATTATCTAAAAATAAACTCAAATATTAAGAAAAATCATAAAAAAATCACTAGTTAAAATATGTGCAATTAGAAACTCATCATGAATTAGTTTGCATAGATGGTTGATTAGAAACCATAGGGGAGTGTGGTTCAGTTACTGTAAAGTGAGGATCTAAATTAGGAATAGATGGAGGAACAGACATTGAGTCGATTTAGGGTGTTTAGATGGAAGATCTACAAAATGAGATTTGTTATTAGGATTGGATTCTGAGACTATTTCTTTTATCCAAGCTTTGAACAAGTCCTTCATTCTTGTAAGTTGATCCCTAACTAACTTCCCTATAACTTTCTTAATTCCCTTAGAAATTTGTTTAACAAAAACTTAACTTTCTCCTTGTTTTAAGGGAATAGGTTGTAACTCTATACTTTTTAAATCACTATTTGAAGGTGATCCAATTGCTTCCCTGAATTCTATTCCACCTAATCTTTTTACCCATTTCCCTTTCCTTTTTGGTTTCTTTTCAACAAGTTCTTTTCCCTGCTCCCTTTTCTTTTCATTGTCCTACTCTTCAATTATGATTACCCTTCTTCCAAGATTTGAAGGATGAACAAAAAAACCTTTGTTATGTAAATGCCAAAGTTTGTCACTCACATAAATCCCCATCTATTTAAAGATTTTCTATCCTAACTTAATAAGATAAAAAGGACAGGTTGCTTCACCTAGTATTTTCAATTTTTTGAAATTGAAGAGAGTCATAAAAAAATTCCCACATAGCCGAACATCTAAGTGCTGCCATATGTGTCTCATCATAAGTTTCACTACATCTACTTTTCTTTTCTTTAGAATTGCCAAAATAACCAATGCATCTTCTCTTGTGACAAAGGTTGCACTGCCCCTTCTAAGTAGCACAAATGTGCTGACAAATTTGTGTAAAATTTTAATTAATAGTTCAAATTCAGTGCTAAAAATATCTCTGCCTATACTCAACTTTACTCCATCATTCAAATCTATGAACACATTCTATTTAGTCATTTTTACTAAGTTCTCATCTTCTTGTATTTTCTTAATGTTGAAGCATTTCAGGATATCCTTCTTCAATATTTCAAGACTTTGGCTTAGTACAATTGACTTCCACACTTCTTAATTTTTGTTATCAAGTTTTTTATAAAACTCATCTATAAGTTCTCCATATATAATTCCTCTCATATCAACCAAACTATTTAGACCTAACCCAACTAAATATTCCTTCTAGTAAAAACCATTTTTTTCAAAGAATTCTAAATCTAAATAAAGAGAATCTTTTATAAATAGATTTTTACCTTTTACTATATACCTTTTCTTGGGTTTGTCTTTTAGCTTGGTGGAGGGATTTGTAGTCATTACTTTTGGTAACTTTTTTACATCTTTAGAAGATTTTGAAGTCTTCTTTATTGGGGTTGTAACCTTTGGCTTTTGTGTAGTCTTCTTTGGTTTTGGTATAGGGGGTCATTTAGGAGGATCTCTTCCATACTTTCCTTCAGATAGATTGTCTAAAGGACTGGTGCCTTCAAATTCAGTAATTTCTTCAAATGAGTTGGATTCTTGCACATCTTGAGCATCCTTCTAATTAACTTCTTAAAATGGTCCAAAACGTTCCTTAGAACCATTCTTTTGATTTACTTCCTAAGTAGTTTCTTCTATTGGCTCATCATGAAGTTCCAAGGTTAGGGTTTTTTTAGGTGGATATTGACGTGTTTTAAAGGGTGGATTAGGTTAACGATCTGTAGGAATGGTGGTGTTAGTTTCTTGTTCATTAAGAACAATAGGATTATCAAGATTGTTTTGGACTTTGGATTTAATTACCTTTACATCAATTTGGGTTGATTTTCTAGGAGCCATGATTTTGGGTGAAGGAAAACACAAGAAGGAAGAATGAAGAGTTTGATGAAATGAAAAGAGGAAAGAGAACAAAGGCTTTTATACATTGAAAAGAAATGATCTACAAGAATTGATGGTCCTTATCTGTATGCATGTAGGCTAATTTTTCAAACCCATTACCAAGGAATTTGAGGACCTACTATAGATATGCTAAGACCCACAAGACACTTTTTGTGTGCATCACATGAGAAGAAGGAAATCTCACAATTAGAAAAAAAATGACAAGACATATTTGCACGAGTTTAATAATTTTAGTTTAGGGGAATTAATTAAATATTCTCTATGCTAACAAAAAGGGTTACATACGCCATCCAATGTCTTTGTAAATATATTAGCAAATTGATATTCAATTGGAACAAAATCAACACTCACATCATTATTTGCTATATGATCACGAATGAAATGGTGCCTTATTTTTATGTGTTTTGACATTGAGTGATGAACTAGATTTCTTATCAGATTAATAGCACTAGTATTATCACATTTTACGATTATATTTTTCTAACTTATCCCATAGTCATTTAATTATTGTTTCAACCAAAGTATTTGAGCACAACAATTTCCAATAGATACATATTCAGCTTTTGTAGTTGAAAGAGCAATAGAATCCTATTTCTTAGAGAATTAAGAAACTAACTTTTCTCTTAAGAACTAACAAGTACTTGAAGCACTCTTTTTATCCATTTTGCAACCTGCATAATTAGCATTTGAATATCCTATGAGATCAAAATTTTGACTATTAAGATACTAAATTCCTAATTTTGCAGTGCTTTTTATATATTTAAAGATCTTTTTCATTGCTGTTAAGTGTGTTTCTATTTGTAAACTTTGAAATCTAGCACACACACAGGAACTAAATAGAATATCAGGTCGTGATGCTATTAGATATAGCAAAGATCTTATTAAGTTTCGATATAATTTTTCATCTACCTTTTTTCCATTACCTATGATGTCAAGTTTTGTTGAGGTACTTATAGGAGTTGAAGAATCCTTAGTATTCTCAAAACCAAATTTCTTTAGAATCTATCTGGTGTACTTCTCTTGGTGAATAAATATTCCATTCTCTGATTATTTGATTTGTAATCCCAAGAAAAAGTTTAATTACCCCATGAGTAACATCTTAAATTCTGCTTAGATCAATCTTGAAAACTCTTGATAATATTTTTCATTAGTTGCACCAAAAACAATGTCATCAACATAAATTTGTACAATTAACATATCTTCTTCTTAATGTTTCATGAAGAGTGTAGTATCTACTTTTCCCCTTTGAAAGTCATTTTTAATTAAAAATTAACTTAGTCTTTCATACCAAGCACAAGGAGCTTGTTTAAGTTTATGCAAAGCCTTTTTTAACTTGTATACATGATTCGATTTAAAGGAATTTTCAAATCCAGGGGGTTGATCAATATATACTTCTTCTTTAATAAAGCCATTCAGAAAAATACTTTTTACATCTATCTGATACAACTTAAAATTTTTTAAACAAGTAAATGCAAGTAATAATCTTATAGCTTCTAACCTAGCAAAACTTAAAATTTTTCAAACAACTAAATGCAAGTAATAATCTTATAGCTTCTAACCTAGCAATAGGAGCATAGGTTTCATCATAGCCTATCCTTTCTTCTTGAGAGTAACCTTTAGCCACTAAATGTGCCTTGTTTTATACTTATTTTCCATGTTCATCTAGCTTATTCTTAAAAACTCATTTAGTTCCTATGATTGACTTATTTTTGGGTCTTGAAACTAAGCTCCAAACCTGATTTCTTTGAAATTGACTGAGTTCTTCTTGCATAGCTAAGATCTAGTTAATATCATTTAAAACTTCATTAATCGAGTAAGGTTCAACTTTAGATATTAGGGAAATATGATTTTTAAAGTTTTGTAAGCTTGATCTTGTTCTTATTCTAGATCTAACATTACTAATTATAAGTTTAAGAGGATAATCAGTTTTAAATTTGAGAGATGATGATGGAGTATGAGATTGTTCAAAACTTTCTGTCATACCTTCTAGAAGTCTTTCAACAAACCTGATATTAGTTTTTGAAGAATCTTCTGATCTTGGTTTTGTTTTAGATACATCAGGCATTCTTGAAGTCTCTATTGTTTTGTATGAAGGAGGTTCTGAATATTAGGCTTATTGAATGAATGGGGAAGTTAAGAGTATGATTAGGTCAAGATATGTTATTTTTTAATAACTATTATAGGAAGTTAAATGCTACTATAAGGTTATCATGTTCTTGTATAGATCCAAGAAGAGTTGCAATATGGATTAACTAAAGAACAAAGATCACAGCTAATAAGAGAAATTAGTCTATGTAACACTTTATACAAGCTCTTGACTAAATTGTTGGCTAATTGGTTAAGACCTTCTTTGGAAAATTTGATTCACCTAACTCAGGCAAGTTCTCTAAAGGGATGGAAAGCAACTGACAACATCATCTTGATAAATGAAACACTACATTATTTTTACAAAAAGTTTATGAGGTAGAATGAGATGACTTTGAAAATTGATTTGAAGAAGGCTTTTGATAGTATTGAGTGGGATTTTATTTATTGGGCATTACAAAGTCTAAATTTCCCTTACAAATGGATAAGGTTGATCATGTCTTGTATCACAAGTATTACTATTCAGATACTTATAAATGGTTACTCATAAGAACTGTTTATACCCTTTAGGGGTATAAGGCAAGGTGATTCGCTTTTCCCTTATCTTTTTATTTTAGGAATAGAATTTCTAAGTAGAAGGATAGATGAAAAAGTATATAAAGGAGATTGGAAAGCTTTCAGTCTAAGGGGAGGTTCCTTAAAAATTTCACACTTATTGTTCCTTGATGTTGTTTTGCTAGCAAAGGTGGATAAAGAAAATGCTACTATTATTAAAAACGTATTGGATGATTTTGCTAAGCTATCAAGGTTAAAGGTAAATATGCAAAAATCATCCATTTACTTTTCAAGAAATACAAAAAGTGAAGTGAAAGATGAAATTGTAAACATACTACGGAGAAGCAAGACAATTTTGATTAGTAAATATTTGAGTTTTCCAATGCATGAAGGAGGCAAACCTACTATTGAGCAATTAAATTTGTTAACAAAGATAGCCCAGAAGAAGTTATCAAGTTGAAAGTTCAAGCAACTAAATATGTGTGTCATGGAATCTCTCCCTATATGCTATATACAAGTCTCTAAACTACTGGAAAAGGTGTTACAAAAGTTAATGAAAGTCATTAGAGACTTCTTATGGAATGGTGTGAATCATGCTAATAAGATACATTGGTTAGCTTAGGATAAGATAACCAAGCCAAAGGAGTAAGGTGGCTTAAGTCTTGATGATCTTCAAAAGAGAAATGTAGCTTGTGCAACTAAAAGATTTTGGGAATTTAAAGTAACAAACATTACCTAGGAAATTTTAATAAAAGCAAAGAATCGAAAATTGAAAAATGCAAATGAAGTTCTAAGATTAGCTAGGGCATCACATTTAGTTATGAAACTTCATTACAACCAAAAGTGGTGTATTGAAAATGGTGTTACATGTATAGGATATGGTAGACAAACAAGGTTTTGGTAAGATAAATAGGTAGAGAATTTCATGGTTAGACATATTATATATGGTCCAATCTACAATCAAGCTTAGAATGTCATAGTAGTTGACCGTTAGATGGATCCTTATACTTCGAATGAGTAAGTTAGGCTTTTAAATATTTGATTTATGATTGGAGAAATTAGGATTATTTGTTTTATAGGACAAGGAAGATGAGGGATACATTACAAGTAATATAAAGGAAGAACCTAAACTCAAAGATATCTATTTACAACTTCTTTCTAAAAATGCACCTAAAAAAAGGAATTAGAAATTAGAATTGGTCACGAAAGTCCATTTTTCCTCATAAGGTTAAGTTGTTAGTTTAGAGGATAGTAAATAATGAATTACCTAAATGAAACAATTTAAGAGAGAGGCACATGCATGAAAGGCCAAATTGCCCAAGACGTGGAGATAGCTGAGAAAGTATAACACATGCTTTTAAAGAATGTAGAAGTATACAACACATAGTTGAATACTGGAAAGACAAAGACATTCAAGATCTAGAAATAAATGGAGACTTCTATAAATGGATTAAAGTTAATACTCATGGTTTGTTACTGCCATTCTTGAGTTAAGGATAAGATAGAACTTGTATTCAACTTGCTCTTTTTTTCTATAAACAATTACTTTAGAATCACTTCTCATTCAATATGACAAACCATAGCAAAAGCTTCTACATTAGCGAGTCATACTCAAAGTATCATAGTTAGAAACTTTTTATACAACATAGTATCTCTTTTACAAATACATGTTTTTAGACTACCACAACTATACCAAACCTTTGGTGAAAGTGGAACACCCACTACTTTCTTGAAAAGCTATTTCCATGTACTCAAGCTATATCGTATAGTCAACAACTTCTCTTAAGAGCTCATGTTCAATTAGAATATTGAAGTCTCCTTACCACTCTAATACCTTTTTTTGTCTATTCATCTGTAACATAAGGATAAGAAAAACTTATCCTCTCAGCTACTACAAGCTGAGTGATAGTAGATAAATACACAACAATAAACATAACAAAATAGGCACATCATTCAAGTAGTTAATCCAATTACGTTATCTTATAATTTCCTAGCCACACAATGCAAATGCGACAAGCATGTGCTATGGTGTGCACATGATGTTCATCGATATTGATATCTTAGCTCACCCTAGCAACTTATCTGTTTTAGTTGACTTAAACTGATGCACTACTAATTAGCGGTCCCATTACTCATGCATGCCTTTAAGGCCTCTAATCCCTCTCCCGAAGAATTCTCTCTCGATAACTTACTGATGACGAGAAACTGTACATTGAAGAAAGGTAGTTGAACTCCTTGAGCTCCCTACATTGTCATACCTTGATCTATATACTTGGTAGTGATGATACCGACCATTCCCTTGCCGAGGACCCTATGTCGAGTACTCTGACCAATTACTACTCAGAATCACTTGCCAAGTGACAAGAGATTCACTTAAATGGCCGATTAGTTTTCTCTCGACATACCACCATCTCTCTTGTCTTGGCCCCTTTAGTGCCTCAACATTTTGACCCTACCTACCTACTGTGCTTAGAGAATATTCGTTTGAGACGAATGCTATATTTTCAGTTGTCCACCTCATTTAACATTTAATTACTTTTCTATTTTTGGTTTGTTTTCCTTTTTACCCTTTTTGTATGTATTAGGAATCCCTTTTTTGTATATACTTTTTTGTAATTTCTTTATTTGTAATACTGTCTTAAGTACTTACTATAAATAGTCCTTATCTCTTGTAAGCTGAAGATAACTTACATCTTAATACTGAATACTCTATTCTTATGAGACAATCCTCTCCAAGTCCATACCCCTTACACTCTTATCTAATCTTGTTGAGTAGCTCAAGATTAGTGGTGGGTAGACCTTGGCATTCACATGTGTATCATATCAAGTGAGGTGTTATGTCATATTGTATTCGTTGGTGAGTTACATCCTCCGAGTAGCTTTACGTTAGCTACTCTTGTTTGATTGTGGACTGTTTTCCTCTAATTTTCTTCGATATCTCGAAGGACCCATTTCAGTTTAATTTTGCCCTGGTAAGTCCTATTGATAACTGAGCTCTTAGGCACACCATAAACTAAGCATTTAGATAACATATCCAAGAACCTAACAAACATTTCAGCCTAGTAATAACTATCATGACCCAATAGTATTGTTGTCATGGTAGGTCATTGTGTACCATACAAAGGTCTACTATTCACTCTCTTGCTGATCGTAAGCCTTTCATATGATACATAAAGCTCCTTCTATTATACGTTACCACCAGACTCATAGATAAGTAATATAGAGCAATTTAACTAAAAATACTTCTATGGTATAAATTAACTAGATGTATAGGCTCGTAAGATCTATACCAAAAGAATATTACAAACAAATGCAGTTCATAAGGGAACTGTATTAGAAATTTTAATCTATGTTATAAACAAAAATATAAAAGTTACTAGTTGTTTACAAAACTATTACAAAATTTTCTCTTCGCTCCCTGATCACTCCAACTCATCTCCATTAGAGACTCACCTCAGGCATCCCTTAGCGAAAAAGTTTTCCTATAACAAAAGAAATCTATTGGGGTGTAAGTTTAAGCTTAGTGAGATAAATACCCTCGTCAGTACCACATGATAGAAATTTATTAGATGCACAATCATATGAATGCACGAACAATTAGTATGCCAAACAACGCATGTAGTGGCCCAGGAACTGCATACGACTCAAAATTATGGCCCCTATAATCAGGGTTTGGAGATAATTAACCGACCCAAACTAAAATCTGGGTTCTAGACCTTGGGTTTTTTTTTTTCATTTGCACTATTGTGCTTAAGCCAAAACAAAACTATATATATATGTATATACTTTCTTTACTGAATAACAAATCATATTTTTAAAATCCCAAGTCTAGTGATGTGGTGGCCTCCGCAATCCACAAACATACGCCCCAAGCAGAAGCTACAAGATATGGCCTCTCATTGACGGTTGGCGTCTCTTGGCGCCTAGTAAGCCCATCAGTTTAGGACAGAGACTCAATAAAATGATGACATAGCTAATGCCCAATTCTGTAGGAGGCCCTCCTTTTGTATGTCCCTTCCCATCTTCTATATAAAGTGGCAGTTGGTGTTATTTGAATGCAATTATGGGGAATGCATGATTCATTTAATTTCTTAATCATATAAGTGGTTAACCTGATTTTCAAGGTGATCAAATAATTTCATTCCATAGAATTGGACGTATAAATTATCACAACAATTCCCATTATTATATAATTAACAAGCCATAGCATTTAGTTCACAAATTCATACACATGTATTTCCCATATCCCACAAGCATCCAAATTTATATATATATATATATAAGTTTAGGTGCATCTATTTTATAAGCAAAATCAAGTAAAGAGTCATCAGGAATTTACTCACTTTGCCATGCGGTCAATCAAAGTAATCTAGGGGCAAGTCATCTCCATATGCAATGTCCCCTAGTCATCGAAATCATAATACTATAAGGGATTGAAATAAAACTGAGGAAACTAAGCTAAAATCCCTTAAGTTATGCTCTTGACTAGTTTTCATATCTTTCCCAGTTTTACTTAAAAGTTCAATCGCACATAATTTTTTCATTTTAAATCCAATTTTTATCATCTTATAGTTAATCTTCATCATTTTCGAGTGTACTTTAACATGGTGAGGTTAGATTTTTAGAATGAGCTATGCAAATCTGTCCATAGGTCAGAATAGTAGCGGTCCTCATGATTTGGAGTGCTTTTGGACTTTGTTTGGTTAATAGGCTTTTTGGTAACTTCGGAAATCCTTGGGGCTTGGCCTTAAGATTTCATTCTAAGCTTAAAATACTCCTTAAGGTTAGATTTACAACCTTGATTTACACTCTTAAGGCTATCAACCATCTCTTGGGCTCTTAAGTGGGCTTAAGTTGCCAAATGGGCTTGTTTTTTATCTAACTCAAATTTAACCACTTTATTGGGCTTAGGGAATGTCTTGTGGGTTTCTTGAGAGTCTTAAAACAACTCTTATTAATGTGTAAAGTTGCTAGTTAGAAATTTAAGGATGGTTTAACTTGGTGTATGAGGCCTATTTTAGAAGTTTTAAGCTTAATATACTTATCATACTTACCTTGTTGGTCTTTTCACTTTGTTTACTTACTTTTATTATATTTTTAAGTGCCTTTTAAGGATGTTCCAGATCTGGTCGGTTTGAATATGAGAGCTTCGGACTTAGTTTTCCAACTTGTTTCATCAGTTTCTTAAGTTTAGGTGTTAGATTATAAACCTAGGTTACTTGTATTCAAATCTTAGCTTGACTTCTTTTCCATGAGAGGGTTATTTGACTCATACTTTTTATGAAAATAGTAGATCTCATACTTGTTATACTTTCCACATCATAGCTCATGTCTTATAAAGTTGGTTTTCTCATAAAACTTCATGTGATGGATTTTTCCTTAACCTAAGTTTAGATTTGAGCATGTTTAACTTAATAGAAATGAAATCAACATCCAAATGACCTTTGGATCCTCACGTCTAGCATGTTCCTCTTTCATTCAAGTTCTCTTTTCAAGATTTTCTCATCTTAAAATCTTCCATTCAAAGTGTTAAACAAGTATCTCTACAAAAGACTAACTTTACTTGATCATATTGCAACTTCATGTAAGGGTTTCATGAGTTTGTTTCTTAGAGTGGTTTTTGATGTTACACCAATGTATGATCACACTCAGAACTTCAAGAAATCATAGTCTCCTAACATAAACACTAACCTACTAACACAAAAAAACACTTACTCGTCCACAAAGGAAAAGTATGGAGATTGTGCACTAAGGTTCCACTTATGCTCTTTATCTCACTTCGTCCTTCTTGCACCTTTTTTGGAACCCGAGTTGTGGTCCTTTGAAGTGGAATTTGTGAAAAGTTCTAAGGGTCTTAAAGAAGCTTAAATGTTGGAAAAGAAGGGCACAAAAAATGAAGTTGAGCGTACCATGAGTGGAAGTTTGGAAAGTGGTGGCAAAGTAAAAGATTTTGTAGGGTAAGGTTGTTTCCACTTTTGTGTTGGTTTCAAGTGAGAGAAAAAGGAAGTGAAAATGAAATTGAAAGTAAGAGAAATGGGAGAAAGAGTGGCTGGTTAAGGAATGGGGTAAATGTGTGTTTAAGAAGCTTGATTTGATTGTCTTGTAGCTTATACAAAAGTCAACAATTGCAACTATTGATGATGTAAGCATTAAGGGGTGAATAATGGAGTGTAAGATAAAGTGATTGATGGATGAAAGACAAAAGTATGACCCCCCTTTTTTACTTGTTCAAACCGGCCATAAGGGTGTCCTTTTGGGCATGGAATTGTCTTATCTCATTTATTAAAGTTAAGCATCTAAAATCTTGTGATAATTTGTCCATATGTAGTGTAAGTGAAGGGGTGATAAGGAAAGTGTCTTATCACTAGATTTTGATAAGTTATCAATTGATAAATGATCCTAACTTTCAATTGATAAGTCATTTGAGGTGATTGGTTGGTCTACTTATTTATATGTAAGGCTTAGGCATGAAGATAAGGGCATTGTCTTATAAGAAATTGTTTTAGGATTTACTTCTGAAATTGTTTTGTAAATTATGATTCGATTCCTACAAAATTGTGAAATTTTCTAGAGTCAAATAAAATTATTCAAATTAAATCATCGATTAATCGCTTAGGGTTAAAAGTCCTTAATTGTTTTAGGGTTTAAGGTCTTAAGTGATTTTAGAGCCCGCAGTTTTTCAAGTTCGGGTTTTATCGATAATAAACTTTTGAATTGGAAAAAAATAAAAAAATTCCTTTCTAAATGTAAACTTGAGTTCTTAGGAACATTTAGGAAATACTCTTAGTCAGATCATAGGCCCATTAAAAATAGGGTTTACAATAACCACAAGAGTAGTTGAAAAATCTAGCATATAGTTGGCCTAGCGGATACAATGCAATTTCTATATGCTCAAAACCTTAGCTTTTACAAATCAAGTAGCTTACTTGAAAAACCCAGCTTTTCATAAGGAAACTGACTTAGCAACATCTTGGTTTTTATAAATCTTGATCCATAGGTCTTTTTTGTGCCATACTATGAACGCATTAGATCGCACTCTAAGCAAAACTTTGCAAAGTCAAGCAAATCCCAACAAATCCAAGTAGACTTATTCAGCACTTGTTACCTAGCCTTGACTTTGTAGTTTTATCATTTCTAAGATCTCTGGTATCAAGCTCACTTAGGTAAACACCTTAGGAGATAAAGTTAGTCTCTAGATTCTTTTCCAAGATAACACAATCCTAACAATGTTACGTATGCATTCATTAGCACTAACATAACAATCAAGTTTAATATCATCTCACTATTCAATCAATAACAATTATAACAGGTAGCTCTACATGGTTCATCAAATAGCGCATTAACATAAAATCAAGTTCAACTAAGCCAAAACATTATAGAGCATACAAAGTTAAGAGTAAACATTAGTTTACTCAAGCATACATAAATATCTACTTACCTAGCTAGCAGTATATTCCTAATCTTACTTGCTAACATAAGCTTTCTCTTCCATGAATTCACTTAGTAAGAGTAAGTACTTCTAAGGTGAATTATAGGTTATGAGTATATATATATACATGCACTAGTTAAATACTCACTTATTAGTAATTTGTTCGTTATAAGTTGATTCTGATTAGTCTCTAAGTTTGATTTTGAGTTAGCTTCTAAAACAGCTTCTTATTGCACTATCCTCTTTAACAAATTATAATTTCTGGACCAATCAATGATTTTTTATAAGTTACCCAAAACTACCAAATCCTCTTAGTTAGGTTCTAAGCGATTCTATAGTAATTTTTAATAACAAAAAAATCCCTTGAGTTACTATTTAAGCTACTTAGGGTTCATTTGTTACACCAATTCCATCCTTTGAGATAGCCTCTGAGCTTTTCTAAGTTAAACTCCTTATTACAATATCCTTTGAGTTACCTTGTAACTCTATTAGCTATAGGATTTTTAATAAAATCATCCTCCGACCAACCTTTTGCTTCCCCTATTTTTACATTTACTCATCATTTTTACTTCTAACCTACCCTTTAAGTATCAATCTAATGAAAATTTCATAACTAGAATCCTTTGAATCATCCCTCACCTTTAATCAATTTCCTATAAGTAGCTCATTTACCAATTTCCTTCTAAGTTACAATTATAGAATCAAATTTAAGCATCAAATAACACTCTAAACCAATCTTCCTTGGTTTTATTACTTCTTAACTCTTCATTCATTACATCACAATTCATCAATTATTTCAAGTTCACTAAATTAGTCAAAGACTAACTTTACTAATTAAGGCCAATTCACTGTTTTCTATAACTTCTCGCTTTATCAATCAACTCAACCATTCTAGAATAGTAACCTTACTTCAATATTGAATCAAACTCAATATTCAAGTAAGGCTATTAAGAAAATAGGTTATTTTCCCAACAATTTAATACCTAATTTAGAGCTGAAAAATCACATAAAAATTTAGAAAATAGTTTTGTTAGAAATCTCTTCACAGTAATTCGATATTGATAAAGAGTAGTTTGTAGAAAAATTTTGAAGGTGAAATTACATCGTTAGCTCTATTTATTTTGATATCGAAAATTGTCTAATTTGTTAAAGATGTATAATTCCATTACTAAATTTGTACAAAATGATATTTTTCCTGCATTCTATACATGAAAATATGTAGAAATAAAATTTTTTTCATAATTTTATGGGTACTTTTATATTTTTAATAATTTAAGCAAAATTTGGACCTTCCCGACATTGATAAGTTTAACCACCTTTGACGGTAGAGGGTTTGTTGGCGGCTCCAAGCATTGCCTTCTCTATCAGGTGGCGGTGGTGGCTAGTTCTCAAAAACTCCCTACATTCACAAACCCTCAAATGTCCATCTTACGCACTGATTTTGATTATTTTACATAACTTTCTTCTTCCATCCTTAAAATCGTAACTAATTTTTCACATATTCCATCTTGCATGTAGAATTGTTCTAGAGAGTATTTTTTATTTTTTTTAGCTTAGATAGTGTAGGAATAATTTTTATTTTCTCTCTCCTCTTGTCTTTTGGCCTTATAAACTAACTTAACATGCAAATTGATTTACTTAATTCACTCACACTTGTCCTAATTATTGCCACATGCCTATTCTAACTTAATCCAGCTACCTTAAGTGATTTTGAAATTTTTTATTAATTTTTATGAATTTCTTTAACTTACTTTAGCTTAAAATGCTATTATTCAAATATTTTAGCTAATTATGGGTGCATATACATACATAATAATTGTATGCGTGGTATATACATATATTATACATATTATTTTGTGTCATGTAATATTTTCATTACATATATAATTTATTTTTAAAGCTTCATAATCATTCGAACTCTAATTTTAAGTTTCTAATAATTACTAATCATACCTAATAAAAATACATTTTATTGAGATTAAATATTATAAATACTTTATTTTGGGAAATTGATATTACTAAGGCTATTTGTCTAACTTTTATGAACTTATATTAAAATTTGGTTCAATTCAAACAAAATTATTCAAAGACCCTAAATCATTCTAAACACCCTAATTCACATTAATATTGTATAGTTTGAATATGGTTATTTGAATTAATCTATTTCTTAAGTTTCTCTTAATAGCTTTTCTTTATTACTTACCTTTGCTATACTTCCAACATCAAATGGTTTGCTACTCGAAGTCTTGAGTAGTATGTCGAAGATCGAGTCTCACATATGTTCGACATTATGCTTTGGTATTTGTGGTATATTAGAAACAAAACTTTATTTCAACCAAAGTTTATTGTGGAGGATCTAAAAAAACATCATAAGAAGGCAAGGGCATGAATATTGGGTTTCTCTCAAAAGGGAGCATATGTTATATAGTGTTAAATATAGAAATTCAACATTGTTGCCTCCAAGACCAAATTGGTTAAAACTAAATACTGATGCTACGGTAAATTACACTAAAGATCAAGCGATAGGAAGGTTTTTGCATACTTATAAAGGGAAATAGGTGTTAGGGTTTCCACATAAGTTGGGAGGGTTAGATATAGTAGCCGTTGAATTGTAGGTCATATACTGGGGATTATACTAGTGTATCGAAAAAAAATTTGCCTAAATGTAGAGATTGAAATATATTTGAAAATGGCTATAAATTTCCTAACATCAAATATAGGGGTACATGTAAAATATAAGCATGTTGTTGATTTGCGCAAGGTAAAAATGTTGCTATTATGTTAATGGTAGATTAAGCACATACCTCGAGAGACTAATATAGTAGCTAATGGAATCATAGGAAGGGCTTGACATCTCAATGAATCTTTTGTTGTATATACAAATTCTCTACCTTTTTTGTGGCCTTATTTGTCTAATGATCTTTTGGCGTATGGAATGTATAGAGAAACTTAAAGGCTGATTGAGGCCAGTAGTGTTAGGTTTTCTAATGGCGTAACTTAAGAGTCAAGCTTAGGATTGTTAGGGTAAATTATTAATGTTTGGTGTCATTATGTAATTAATGTTTTATTTGTAATAACTGTTTTATGAAATGAAAATCCTTCTTCTACCAAAAAAAAAAATTTACTATTTTTCAATTTTAGTCTTAAATTTTTTTTTTTCACATTCAAGTCCTCAATGTTTGCAAAAGTTCATAAATGAGTCCATTTAACAACAACGTTAATTTTTCTATTAGAGAAAAATATGTGGTGCGATCTACTTGATTAGCATAATCATTTTAACTTAAATGATATTAATATATTATTTAAATAAATTATTAAAAATAAAGGATAATACAAAAAATTCAATATAGGAAAAATAAAAAATTTAAAAACCATACTAAATAAAAAAGTAACACAATATATATTACATATACAAATAATTAAAAAAAAAATCAAAGAAAAAGCCAAAACATAAAAAAAAAATGAAAAAAGGAAATCCTACCATGCAAGGGTAAGGTTTGGCTAGATTAGCCACAATTTGTCACGGTAGTTTGCCACCACTATGCAAAAAAAAAAAAAAAGAAAGAAAAAAAAAAGAAAAAAGAAAAGTAAATAGGTGAATGTGAATCGAACTTGCTTTAAACCTGCTTAAGTTTCACCTCTTTTCCCTTTTTCCTTCTATTTCAAAATACTAGGTGGCTACTTGTTTCCTTAGAGGGTTACTTGACCCCTTAAGTAAATCATGGTCAATATGACTATCCCTATCCTTGAGTACCTAGATTTGTGTGTGTATGTGTGTGTGTATATTTAAGTTTTAGATTTTATTTGAATTTTTAAGTTTTTTTTTTTAATTTTTTACTTACATAATATATATGCATATAAATATTAATATCTAACCTTTTGTTTTGTAGATTTTTTATTTTTTATATTTTCTATATTTCTAATTATTTATTTAACTAATATATATTATTGTATTTTTATAATTGAATCAATTATATTGACCAATTAAATCACACTATGTGATATTCTTGAAGGGAAAAATTGATGATGTTGTTCTAAGGACTCCTTTACAAACTTTTACGAACATTTAGGATTTGAATGCAAAAAATAGAGGTTTAGGACTGAAATTAAAAAAAAAAAAAGAATTAGTGAAATGCTAGGGAATAAATTTGTACTTTTGCCTCAATAACTCCTTCCTCCATGAGAAGATGTGGCATCACCCTCTTGTGCTACCCAATAAATAAGGTAATATTTTCCACAAATCATTGGTATGCTCTAAGATCAAGGGAAGAATAGAATCAAATCATATCCAAGTAATATTTTACCATCAAGTACTAGAGTTAAGTGCACTTAAAAATTTTTAATCTTCCATTCATCAATGAAACCATCCCTATCCCCTTTCCCTTATATCCATCTAAGATCCTCCCAAATAAACTTAAGTACAACTCTAATATCTAAGAAAAATCCCTTTGAGATTTTAAGAAAATCAACACAAAGATCTTTCTCTTCCTCTCTCTCCACCATTGTTTACATCACACACACACACACACACACACACACACACACATACACACATCTATCCTACTTACCACCTTTCTTAACATTAAAACAAAATTAAGAAGAAATCCAAATCTTTTTCCTTATACCCATATTGACACCTTAAGCCTTCCATCACTACATTATACCCTCATTTTAAGACCATCAATACTTGATGCAACCTTGTAATCATTTGAGCTTAGAGTCTATTAAAAAGTACACTCTTGTTAACTCTAGGGCTTTAGGTTGTGTTTATTATTTTTGTAAAAACAACATGAAATGTGATTGAAATTCATGAAAGATCTATGATGTGGAAGTATTAGTGACTTAAGGAAATGAATGTAATCATGTTATGTTATATATAAATTATATATAAACTAAGGTTCTATTTGCATATATATTTTGGATTTGAAGAACTATTTGTGTTTTAATGGTATAATTAAGTTGATTTAACGATATCAAAAGGAAAGCAATTGATGTTATAAAAGAAGAACTGAATGTGGGAACTCTTCATGTATGGGCCAAAGAGTAAAGAGAGAGTGAGATTGATTGTCATTTGAAAATTTTGATACATTCTTGACGAAACACTTGAATTAAGTATATAAATAATGCCTTTTTTGAGGAAATATAGATTTAACATGAATATTTTTAATTCCTCTAGCATCTTGTAGCACAAATTAAGAGCTTTAAATGTACTTTAATGTTAAGTTATTTAGAGATTGAATGGTGATTTAATAATATTCAAAATTGGTTTAATACTAATTTGGTGGTAGCTAATACAATTGTTTACAAATTTGCAAAGAAGATATGAAATAATTATGATTAGTGCATGGTCAAAGTAAACCATAGCTTTAAGGTGGAATTTCAAGTGTGTTTTCTAGTTGGTTTGAGTAAACTTATAACTTAATGATGAATCCATAAGTATTCAAAGTGATTTAGCACTAAATTGTTGATAATTAGTGTAATAATGAGAGGGAAATACGTATAATTGCTTGTCCAAGCCTTCGGGCCTTACACTTATATACTATGTTTCATTAATTTAACTTAGTGTTAAATGACAAATTGGTAAAATGTAATAATCAATTAAGTGAGAAAAACTTAAAATAAGTGGTGCATTGAAATCCATTAAAAATTCATAGAAAAATATCACATAATAATTGACACACAATGACAAATATAACAATCTTAATTGAAAGGACAAGTGGTTACTTCAAAATGACTATAACATTGTGAAATTTTCTATGACATCATTGAATTCTAACTTAAAATGACAAAATTATTGCCAACATACAAAAATTAGTTATAACCAGCAAATAGGCTAACTTTAGTTACTTATTCCAGTTCATTTGATATCCTTTGTATCTTGGACACCTATTGCATCTCTTTTTATCATTATGTGATCTTGGTTTTACCTCGGAGTTACTTGAAGACTATTTGATTAGTAGTTAGTTGGTTGAGGAGTACTTACCATGATTATCATAATGCTTGTAGATGTAGCATAGTTGCACTTAAATTATATATGATATGAATTTGAGTTGCTTGAGGATATGAGAAATGCATGTGCCCAATATTAGTTGCCTTATTATATGAAAATACTTAAGAGTATAGAAAATGAATGCCATATCACTTCATACTACATTATTACCTATTGATAAGTGGTTATTGAAATTGGTTGATTGCCCCTTAGGATACCTAATAAACATTTGAATTAAAACATAAAGTTGACATGCATATAATAATTGTATGGAGAAAGCTATTGGTATCACATGGTGGCATGGACAAAGGTGATGCTCCATTTATTACCTTACCTCAACCTCTAGTACAATTTGGTGAGTCATTGCTTAAGGATGCATAAACTATCAGGCATATATATATTATAAAACTTAACAACTTGCCACATCGATGCTTTTGAGTAAGCAATATTTTGTATATATATAAATAGTAACAATTAGTATGAGTGCTAAGGGCATTTTCCTAGAGAGAGTGGAATTTGGAGCTAATGTGTTAGAACTTATTTTTCTACTTTAGGTAACAAAGGGCATAAATTCATATTGTACATAGTTCATAGATGACTATATACATTATTTGCATTCACATGAGTGTTCATGCATAGTAAGCTAATATTTGTAACCTACTTGTTTATGTATGCAGTGCGAGTGGTATCTCACTAACCAAGTTGTTGCTTACACCTTAGTAGTTTTTTTTATATCATATAGTCATCAATGGGTTGATCTAGATAAGAGTATATTGATGGTGAATCATAATGGAGTTATTAGAAGTTGCAACCGAGTTTGAGAGAAAAAATTTACTTTTATGTTAATTCTTGACTATTTTATAGAACTATTGGAAGTGAAACATGGTGTGATTCCTTTATTGACTTTTGTGATATAAATTGTGACTACTTAACAATTATGTTGTATGCGGGCTTTTCTTATAACATAGTTATTATTTATATTCACCTTTATATATATCTCTTTATTCTAGATATTGCATAAAATTATTATGTAACCTGAAGCAATGATGCCTTGTATGTTGTATATAAGTTTTGAGCAATAGTAGTGTTCTTAAACTCCTATATGATACATGTTGGGCTATCACATTTTTAAGTGGTACCAGAACATTAGGTGCATAAGTTAGGCTTAAACAATTCTTGGAATCATTTTAACTTAGGATTTGGAGCAACCTTTTGGAAAAGATAGAAATGAGAGTAGGTAGAATTATGCAACATATATTTGTAATCTTACAATATGCTTAAAAACTTAATCAAACAAATAACTAAGACACATTTTCTTTTCTTTTATGGGTTGTTCACTTAGGAGGAATGGAATATTCCTCAATCTCTCCTTATTACCATGTTTAGTTTCCTAAGTTGCAATTCCTTAAAAATCTTGATTCTTAAAAATTAAGAATTGGGATTCCTTGGAGGAAGTTAGGAATTGTAATTCTAAGCCAAAATATCTTTCACTACCTATGCTTCTTCTAAGCATATCATAGACCACCCACCACTACACAGCTACCAAACACTACCTCACTCGTTCACTATTGTAGAACCATCATCATAGGACACCACCATTACCCACTACCACCATCACTTATCTGAGATATCACTATAATTTTTTAGCCTTCAAGAATAACTCGGTGGAGGTGAGTATGAACATCTCACTTAAGGTTCTTTTATTCAATTTAAGACATGAATTCTTATATATATATATATATTTAGAATATTTCTTGCTTGACTGACAATGAAGAAATATCAAGTACCAAGAAAAAGGTTGAAATTTGATGAAGAATTTTGAAAGAGAGAAAGCTTGGAGTTATGGAGATTTTAGTGAGAGAAAGTTTATATCTCTCTTCACTAGATGGATATTGGCTCATAAAAATCATTTTGAAGACCAACTCCCATGTTGGCAAATTATATTTACCACCATCATGCTCCCATTTGGCTTATGCAACCATTAAAGAGTCCTTTTTTTTTTTTTTCTTTTAGCTATAGACCATCATGGATGAAATGTTTGTTTTGTGAGAAATTGGGGATTAGATCTAACAATGTTTAAGGTGATTATCTAAGGGTATGCTAGGTTTAGGATTTTGGAAATGATTACTGAAGGTGAATGGGTTAGGGTTTGAAAATAGTTCACAGTATAAAAGAAGAGAGAACGAAGGGTAATTTAGACATTTAACTTTTATTATGGGTCTATTCTTTACTTTCTTCTTTAACCAATTATACAATGAAATTATCATTCTCCCTTATTCTACTGTTAATGAGTTAGAATTCTATTACCTTTTTATCCCATTCGATGAAGTGAATAGACAATTATAGTTTAACGTATAGATCACCAAAGGTCATAAGTAGTTTTTTCTTTTTTATGGGGGGAGAGACCTTGATGTACTATATATGGTATTTGTGAGTTCTACGTAAGGATCTAGCTTTAGTTGATGGAGCTTAATCTTGAGAAAACAAATTTATTAAATTGAAAATTAGACTAAGTTACAAGTAAATCACCATGATAGTTGAGCTAAAGAATAGACTAATGTATCGATTAGAGTCTTACTAGTTGGGTGAGAGAGAGGACAACATATTCATAGTAGCACCATCTGTGAAACCAGAGTTTCCAAGTTTCTAAGAGTGAACATCAATATATAGGTTCTAACTTTTGTACAAGACCACAACGATGAATATTTGACTCTAAGACTAGATGTAATGCTCATGTAAGACCTAGATTTCTCAAGGATCATACATAGTTGGTCATTAGGTTCATCTCCACTTGAACTTTTAGGACATGACCCATTATACTTGTAAAGGCATAAAAAGTATCAGCAATTGGAAGTTCATCTACTAATATGGAGACCATAACTTGATCCTAATGTTGAGGACTTGACAAAAGTATCGATTAGACTAAAGTGTGTCATCCCTCCATAAATACCAAATTTGATTGGCATTTTCCTTAAGTTTGGAGTGAGCAAAGCTTTTGCCCCCTCTAAATGCAAATCATCAAGCTAGTCAAACATCAAATAGGCATTTTGTACTTAATGAAAATTAAATGTTTATGGATCTTAGCTTGGCACTCAATGAGTTGATATCACTTGTTATGTTGGATTTTAATAACCACATTAAGTTAGACCCCATGGATTATTTGTTATTAGAGCTTGTAACTAATTCTATGACTTTTAATAAGCTAGCCTAGGTTGAAGATGTTATATTGCTCGAGCCACATATATATATTATATAATAATTGGGTTGATAAAGAACATAGATATGGTTGATGATTTTAAGTGTACTTATGACCATATTGGAGAGGAGGATGTAGATATTGATGAGAGGGATTGTTGGATAGATAGATTTACAGACAGGGTAGAGTACAAGATCAACAATCAATCCAGTGTTAGACCAAATTAGTCAAAGTTGAAGCTTATAGGCATAGATAGGTCATTGGACAAGGAGTATTCTTTTGATGTGGCTTCACGAGTTAGGTTTGTTAAGCCATCATACATAGTTTATTATTATCATATCAAGGATTGTAAATTTTATAGAGGGTGGATTGAACGCTCCTAAAAATGTATCAGTTGTTTAATAAATCGAAAGGAGTTTGTAAAGATCATTAAAAGAGAAGCTTCTAAATTTTAGAACAATTTTTTTTTTCCAAAAATGACCTTTTAGCCTTTTATCTAATTACCATAAGCTCTACTTAAAGAAAAGTCTTTAAACCTCAATAAAGAGTATTAAAGTATTGAAAACTCAATTCAAAACAAGAAGGAATGATTGAAGTTTAATGAAGACAGGAATTTTAAGTTTTAAGGTGAAATTATAAAATGTTTACCACCCTACACTCAATATTAATGGGTAGGAGTCAACAAGTTGGTTAGGATAATCAATTAAGTATTCTAAGACAATTTTAGTTCTAAACAATGCCTAATATGGAAATTAGATAGTAAAAATTTGATTAGACCATGAAAGGGGTACTTTTGTAAAAGGCATGTGACTTGCACATGCCTTAGGGTTATAGAAGCAATTAAAGTCCTTATGAACCTTATTTGTTCAGCTAATCCTCTTTCATTTTCATGAACTTAAACCAAAGGTAAGAATAAGGAACCTAAAACCCTAATAATCTTCTAATTAACCTTTAGTTTTTCCTTAATATAGTCATTGATCTAACATGTTTAATTTCTAAAAATAGGGTGTTCAAGGAAGTTGAGGGTTCTAAGGTAGAGAATCAAGCAATGCGTGAAGCTTATGGGGACCAAGATAAGGTCTTTTGAAGTTTAAGTTGATTAAAGGCCTAATTCTTAGGTTTTCTTACTAATAAGTGATATTACTTCGAGTTTTAATGGTTGACTAATCTTTTTGGCATTCTTGAAGACTCTAGTGAAGGCTGTAATCTTGGTTTTGAGGTAACAACCAAAGTTCTTCAAAGGAAGTTTTCTATCTTTGGCTTAATTGTAGTGTTTAAGTAATGATAAGTGTATTTAAGAAGAGATATAAACTTAGTGATAGGATGCTATATGTTTTCCCCTCAATACCGTGGTTCGATATGTTTTGTAAAGTGTATTTTGGTGGTTTGAGGTGCTATTGAGATGATTATCTTATTAACGAAGAGCTTAAAAAAAGATTAATAGATTAAAAATAGAGTTTAAGAAGAGTAAAATTAGTTTAACTCCCTTCCTTGTTGTGTTACCACTAGCAACCTTGAGCAATGCATGGTTTTTGTTTTTACTCTTGATTTCAGCTTAATAAAGTGTTTGGATAATAATTTATGTGATGACATATGGGATAGGTAATGATTTAGGAGTTAAATGAGGTATATATGTTGAAATAGGTATATAAAGATGTGATCTTTAGCATGACTACTTTTATTAGTGTGAATTCTTGATAATTTCTACAAATTTCAACAAGCTTTCATTTTAAATAATCTCAGATACTATGGTTTGATGACGAAAAATATGAAGTGTAATGCTTAGATATTCATTTAGGGCCCAAAAATTATAATCTTGATACATGAATGCTTAAAAGTGACTCAGTTTAATAAATTTCCAACCTTTTTCCCACTTTTAAATAAGTGCTCTCATTAATCTCTTTGATAATTTTAGGAGTAGATACTGTTTAGTGTACATAAAGTTTCAATCTTAATGAAGAGATGCTTGAATTAAGTTGCATTTCACCCTACACCTCTCTTAAATTTTAATGGGTTTTGATGCTTGATGTGAACCCTTTCTTACTCTTGATGATTATGAGTTTAGATTATATTTAAGATGTTATTTGATGCATATATGTTAGCTAGGTAACATAAAGTTGTAGTCTTGATTATTGAATATTTGAAATATGTTGAATGTGATTATTTTCTAGTTTTTTTTAGCCTTATTGATGATTTTTCATCAGTATAAAAATAAGTGATCTTTTTGTATAGTTAATGGGATTTTGATATTGTAGAGAATTAAATCTAACTCATGGGCTTCAAGCCCAATAACAAAATGAATTTGACTCTTTAGGTTAAGATGACAAGGCGTACCAAGTCAAGGCTATATATTTTTAGGATGATTAAGAGAGATTCGGCATGATGGGCTTAGATAGGGCCCATTGGATCGGTTCGCCCGATCCAACCTTTCTTAGTTTAGCTCATACAAAAAGATAATAAAGCCTTTACTAGGCTTAAACTCATGAAAAAGCCCACTTGATATCTATTAATAAAAGGCCTTAATTTTAACCATTGATCACTATCATGATCTGATAGATGGGATTAGCTACCATTCCTTATAAATACTTCATTCACATCTTTATTTGGCTAAGGGATAAAAATCCGATAAACACTGTTATGTTGCTGGAATCTTGTCTCAAAGATTAAAAACTAAAACATCTTAAGAACATTACCTCATTCTTCATCCATTGTAGAGTTTGATACCATTGCAATCCTCCACCTGTCACCCACTACGTTAGAGCCTACCAAGATTGTCTACTCCTCCTCCCTATCTTACATTACTTGATCATCTCATATGTACAAGTCAAGTCATTTCCTTAGTTCATGTATAGTGCGATCAAACACGCAGCACACACATGACCCTTACAATTTGACCCCTATACATTTCTTTGGTGACTCCACTAGGGAAGGAAGGCTTGATACCTACATGATGATAATAACATCCTTAACATGGTATTAATACATGAAGGGTCATTGTAATGAGGAGGATGTCTCCATCCTATAATAAAGGACTTGTTTACATATAATGAACTATACTTTATTGAAGCAGCCCTCTTCAATGAGCATGAAGGAAGGACACCTATAGAGAAACCTCCTAATGTACTATTACCTATAAGGGAAAAAGCTCATAATCTAACATTCAAGAGAGAAAGGATACACAGTTGTCATCGAAGTGCAAAAGGAATATAAGTGAACCCATGATATTATGGAAATCAAAGGCGCTTTATAAGTTGAAAAATATTTTTTTTTTTTGAAGGTTATTGACAACCGAAGACAGCTGTATTAGTTTTCTCTCTTCTCTTCTCTTGTTACATCTAAATGAAGCGATAGTTGCTTCTCACAAATGAAAGAAGTTTCAATTCTCTATCACTAATCTTGTCTTATAGAACACAATTCTATCTGTTTGTACCTTTTTATTGCCATTGTCGTTACTAAGCAAGAGCTTACTCTCCTAAGCATGCAAGGCTTATCATATGGAACAATTTACATCTCATTGGGAGCATTTGGACCTTCTTGATTGTTTAAAGGAAACATCGATAGTGAACATAACATCTAGAATACACATTGTTGCTGTTTAGTAAAAAGCTTTGACTCTTAAGTGCACGTGATGAATTTGTCTCATACGTGCGGCCTGGTAAGAGCATTGCCTCCCAAGCACAAACAAGCTTTGGTAATCTTGCATATTTATTATGCTATCTAATCAATCTAAATGTTTTTTGCCATCAAGTAATGGAGACAATCCCATTGATGAGTACATTGACATATAGATACTTTAATCCAAGTAATACCTTGGTAAGCCATATTACACAATTAAGTAGTGGGGAATACCCCTATGACTAATGAGAAAGAATTATCGATCCCATGCAGTTAGTGCCACTATCGCTGCATATGCGTGATTGACTACTTCTCGAAGGGATGTTTTAGATATATTATCACTAGCAAGCAAAAAGTCTTGCCTCAATACAAGATAACACGTGAGATCTCTTAGATTAAAAAGTCTAAGCAGTCTTAAAGTAATTCTAATTCATAAATTTTAAGTTCATGCTATTTAACACTAATGTGATTAAGTCAAGCCTTTAATCCCTACTATACGGTATCATTTTTTTTTTTAAAGAGAGATAGTAAGGTAATATTACTACTTTACAATAGATAACATCGCTGCTTAGTTGATGCATTGCTCCTAAGCGTGTGAAGTCTTTACAAGCAAGGTACGCTCAGATTCAAGTGAATGCTTTCTTTAGCAATTGTTGTCCGTTGTTGTACTATCATTAGTAGATGCTTCTTACAATTTTCCAAGACATTACAAGTTGCTGATAGGATCAAAGCAACCCCATTTTGCTATCTTTCAGTTTGTTGTTACATGGTGAAGGGCCATCACTCATGAGCCTATAGTGGTAAGACATCTTCATTGAAAGTAAGTGGAAGCACCAAGGAAATAGAAGTACATGAAGGTCAACGAATGAATTTTATTGCTATTAATTCTCTCACATATCATATTTACAAGAAAATAGAGTTAAGATTATGTGATCAAGAAAAATTTACAATGAAGAGTTTAAGATAGCATCCACTACTACAAGTGGTCAACTATTAGTGTTCATAATTACTCCTATGCAAAGGATATACTGTCATGAAGTTGAATCAATGTGATCCATTGAAGCCATAACCACTTGTAAAGATTAAGGGACTATAATAAAGTATTGAATTTCTAATAATGCTGTAAAGGAATAAGGAATATTAAGACTTATCGATTTGCTTCATTACTACGTGCTAATAAATGGATCTAAAATCTAAAGAGGCTATCCTTGCATGATAATTATTGCTCATGCTACCTACTACATATAGCACTCCTTATGCACAATCCTCGATTGGCATGCATGCACAATGTTCTCTTATAGAGCAACTCTTAATGTGCATGTGCACACAAGACTTGATGCACACGTGCTTGCTATCCACAATATACGTGTACTTAGATGCTCAATGCATGTACACATGCTTGGAAGGCTCGATATGCTAGTGTTTGTGACACCTAATGTGCTACATTTATGATGCTCACAATGGTGAAGTGACATTACATCTCATTACGACAGTCCAAGTAGTTAGTACTTTAGAAAAGTAGTAGCAATAGCTAAGTATAGTTACCACCACTTAGGGGAGGAAGGGAAAGATGATAGATGCTATGTTATCTATGAAAAATAAAAAAAAGTAAAGATGAGTTAGTCTCTCAACAAGAGTAAGAAAGAAATACTTAAGTTAATAATACTTTACAGAAATTTTACTTGTGAAGGAAGTATGCTAAACAAAGATGTTAGGCAAGTTTGGTGAACGAAGAAAATTGCTAAATGGAGAGGATTTACACAATGGGTAGCTCAAATGCCAAAGTTATGAGCCTTATTGAATTCTAAAATTCAAGACCGAGTCATTTGCAATCAGTTTGAAATAAGCCTTCATTCAATACAAATCTTCAAGCTTAAATATTGACATATTCTAAATTACAATTAAGAAATGCTGGTGCTTGAATCATGGCATGGCTGGTCACTCCTAATAGCTTGTATCAATAGCATGGATTAGCATTGGCTATTGAATTCAGGTACTCTAAGTGCAGGATACCTGTTTTGGGAATTAACCTTTGAACCATACTTTATTGGATCAATTTGACGTGCATGTAAGATCATTGTAAAGCCATCATCATTCTTAGCAACAATGGTAACTGTGTGAGACCGAGCAGAACAAAATGATTCAAGCATACAAAGAGAAATAGATAAATAAATTAATTATGAAAGTCTACATGAAGCCTCGAACCGAACATGAAATAGCTTCTTGTGTAGCAACTTGTTGAAAAGCTGCAAACCAATGGGGATAGGTAACAGCTAAGTATTTAAGTGACAGATGTGAAGCCTGTAAAACATGTACAGGCTAATTGCGAAATTAAGGCCAACAAGAAATTGCTGGGATCAAGGCTCATGTTAGAGACATTTTCGGTTTGAAGCCGCTGCAACTGAATTGGATGCCAATCTGTGATGCTGATTTGTGAGAGTGCAATGTCAAATTTGATATATATATATATATTTTTTTTTACTTATGGCATATTGAATTGTTTTAAGTATGGATTCAAAGTCAAGACGGGCAAGAGTATGGTGACGAGTAGAGTTTAATTTTTCACATGTGGAGAATCATTTTCAATATTATTGATTCTTTAATGGTTCTATTCCTTCCAGCAAATCAATTTTATGTCAGTAAATTAGGGATAATTGATAGCCAATATTTAAGTCACTCCATACAATTTCAACAGTGTCTACAACACATATAAAGCCAAATCCCATTTTAAAGGAAGTGGAAAGTTAATTTTGTTTTCAAACTTGATCCAAAATCAGGTGAAGCGAGAGACAGAAATTTCATAGAAATATAAAGGGAACCATGATAAGCATGGACTTGTAAGGATTAGCTCAAACAGACCTTGAAGAATAAAAAGGCCAAAGATGTCTTCATAGAGCAAGCAAATGCATGTTCACATAAATGTTTGGCTAGTAAGTTTTCCAAGTTTGCAAGAGAAGACATTCTTTTTTTTTTTTTTCTTTTTTTGAGGAATAAAACAATCAGTTAGAAGATGGGTGACCTAGCTAGGGTAAAGCTTTTCAAGAGCCAGGTTCTCATCACCACCCATAACTTCTAAGATACTCCTCATTAGAGGTTTAGGAGAGCCCATTTCCACCTACATTGATAGTAGGAACTCATTTTGACTCGATAATGTTAATTACGTTATTATGGGGAAGTTTAAAACAAAATATACTCAAAAACCAAAAAGCATTTTCACGTGACCCCCCGTTGTATTGTATATTACCTTTTCTTCCCCCCCTGAGATGATGCCTTTGCAAAAGTTTCGGTCCAATAACGGGCTGTGCCAACAAAAGTCTGGTAATTCCTCAGATACTGCAATATCCTTATACTTAAAGTTAGTCACGGCTTAAAAACAAATGCATAGACATGAAGTATAGCAGTCAGGACAAAGGTAGCTGCCCAACAACTTATTGCGTTACCACAGCTACTTGGGGGTTATCAGGCTCTACTACAGCTCCTCTAGCGCTAGCCTCTGAAGTTCGCTATCGGTTTCATCGTAGCTACTGGTTTAGTAGCTTCGTTCTCCTCATCTTCTCCTCCAAGCATGGCTTTAAATTCACCACAGCTTTTGGCTCCAAGATCTTTTAGCTCCAAGCTTCATTCTGGCTCTAAGCTTTTCCAAGGGCGGTTTTAGATCCAGCACTGCTATTAAGTTCCATATCTCCATTTCTTCTTTAGCAACTTTGACACTCCCCTCATTTTTTCTCCAATGGTGTTCAGATGCTGGTCTTTGAGCTACAATGATGGTGACAAATACTAGAATAGTATTTCATTCTCAATTTTCAAAATTTCAATCTTTAGTCTTCCGTGTTCAAGTGAAATATGGAAAATATGAAAAGGACAGTTTGTGTATGGGCTGGAAAGGAAATGAAAAAAGAAAAAGTGTATAAAGATGTAAAAATGAAGAAAAGAGGGGACATGAAGATGTTGTGTTTGAAACAAAAAAAGAAAGAAAGAGAAATATAGAAGAAGTATGAAATAAATGAAGGAAGGAAATAGAGTACATGAGAGCTGATATCAGTGTAAAGTATTGAAGACGACAAGAATGAGGATAGGGAAATGTGAAATAAAAATGAAATCTAGGATGAAAACGAAAAGAAAGGAAGAAGAAATGAACGAAGGATAAAGGGTTATGTATTTGAAGGAAGTAAGAGGAATTATGATTGTATTGGAAGAAACAAAGGAGAAAGGGAAATGAAGTATGATAGCTGTGACCACATGAAACATTTTAAATACACTCTTTCACATGATTTGAGTAGTAAGGACAATAAATTGGACACATGTCCAACCGAAATTGGTACAAAGGAAAGGGAACAAAGAATATGCTTTAGGGATAAAGTTGTGGGCATACAGTAGCCTTGTGAAAGATGCTTTACATTGAAATTACAGAGGCGTGATGAAATGAAACGAGGCCTTGTACAATCTCCAGCTGTCATGGTATAAGGAATATGCTAAAGTATAATTGATTCATATCTAAGCATTTTGAGGTGAAATGAAATAGAGGATGTAAGAAAAAAAATCTGGCCATGTGCTGTTATCAAGATGACATGAGTGCCAAAGATAAGAGGAAATTATTGAATATTGTATAAAGAATTACGACACACGAGACTACAAATTTTAATTTACTAGTCTAGAAAAAATGGCCTTTAGGAGTGGGATTATTATATTTTATTCAAGCTAAAGGCCTTTCACTACCTGAAAAGGAGATATTACTTAGCTTCTACGAAAATATTTGGTTTAAATAGAAACCTTCGGAGCAAAACATGGTCTTTCGAAATGGATATGAAGTAGACAGTTTGAGAATGATTTAAGATGAATAAGGCTACTTAATCATTGAAGAAACGTACTAAGTTTTCATTGAAGAAATTTTGTAAATAGAGATTTGAACATTTGTTTAGCTTTCGAGGTATTGCTTTAGAAATCCTGTAGGGTATGCTATCCCCTTGACCCATGCTCGCTAATCGGCTAGTAAGATTGCCGTGCTTACTAGTCATTGTGCAACAAATGAATTTGGTTAACACAAAGTGTTTACGTAACACGTGAAGATCTTATAAGAAAAGTGCTCTTATATGAGAAGAAAATTAAGGCAATATTGATACATAGGATCAGCCCAATGAGATTCCTTTTGTGAACTTAGCATGTAAATTCATCTCAATAGAACCAATAACTCATGTAGATCGAATCAAAGAAGGGACTTGACTTAGAAATAGACAATTTAAAGAAGATTTATTTCAATATTGCTATGGGGAGAGTAATGTACAATTCAATCTAATAAAGGCATGACATATGAATAAGAGGTGCTATAAATTTGCACAATGAGCCAATTGGTGGTGGTACAATTGTTCAATAGCATGCACGTGCTAAAGCCAATTGAAAGGCTCATTCAATGCCCAAACACCTTCGATTTCCTCCGAAAGACTTTGGTCAGGAGACAAAATGTAGAGGGCTAAATTTGACTTATGGGCTTCAAGCCCAAGAATGAAATGAATTTGACTCTTTGGGCTAAGGTAAGAGGGCCTAGAGAGTTAAGGACATATATTTTTGGAATGATCAAGGGAGATTTAGTATGGTAGACTTGGAGTAGGGCCCATTGGATTAGTCTTTTTGGTTTAACCTTCCTTGGTTTGGCTCACACTAAAAAATAATAAAGCCTTTATTTAAGCCTAAACTCATGAAAAAAACCCACTTGATATCCATTAATAAAAGGTCTCAATTTTAACCATTGATCACCATCATAATTCGATAGATGAGATCAACTACTATTCCCTATAAATACCCTATTCACATCTTCATTTGGACAATGGACAAAAATTCGATAAATGTCATTACTCTTCTAGAATATTGTCTCAAAGATTAAACACTAAAACATCCCAAGAACATTACCTTGTTTTTCATCTATTGAGGAGTTTGATGTCATTGCGCTCCTCTACATGTCACCTACTGTATTGGAGCCTACTAAGACTGCCTATTCCTCCTCCTCTTCCCTATTTTACCTTGATCATCCCATATATATAAGTCAAGTCATTTTCTTAGTTCACATGTAGCATGATTTAACATGTAGTACGTACGTGACTCTTACAATTTGAACCCCATATAGACATGTTTCATGATGTGTATATTTTAATCATATGAAATCCTTATGATTTTGAACCTTGAGTTTATGAGTTGGATTTTTAGACTCTGGATAATCTTCAAGATGTTCTTAAGTGTTCTTATGAGCATATAAGATTTTCTTGAAGAGGAACCTTTTTTATTCTCCTTTAGACATTAAATTTCATGAAAAACATGTTTTTCTACATGACCTTAGCTAAGGATGGATTCAAGTAAATTTTTAGATGAAAAATTCAAAATGATCATCATTTTCTTCAAATTACCAACATCTAAATACCAAATTTCGAATTTTTGTTTTAGGCTAAAGGTGGTAAAAAATTATTTTTTTATTAATTTTGATGACCTTAAGATGTTGAGGAAAGTGCTTATTAATAAACTATTGAATTTCAAGAAGAAAATAGATGTATGGATATAATAAAAATTAAATAATAAAAATAACTATTAGATGGTAAGTGATAAGTTCTTATTTGATTATATTTAATATAGTATTTTCCTTGAAATTTTGGTTTATTTTAAGAAAATGATACTTAATTGAGTAAAATTTTGATTTCTAGATTTTGGAATAGTCTTTGGAAGAAAATGAGAAAATAGAAACAAGTTTCACTCTATTTGGAGTTAAATTAAAAAAGTTATAAGGTTTGACATGAGTAACGACATGATTATGTCTATTATAAGAAAGATTTTTTAGCAAAGAAGAATAGTACACAATTTGTGACACGACCATGTCCCGAGTTGTGTCAGTAGCAAATTTGATAGGATTTGAAAAAGATTTGTAAAAATCTAGTGAATCTTTGGAGATATGACTCGTGACATGATCGTATTACTTGATTGTGTCATTTGCAGCAAAAAGAGAAATTCACACATTTTATAAAAGAGAACTTTAGGGGATTTTTGACACACTTTTCATATGAATTTTAGAGAGACTCTAAGGGTAGAAACGCACAAGAAGGTGACATACTTTGAGTTTCAAGATTTAAGAGATTTTTTTTTTTCATGGCTTTTATTTGTATATTTTCACTAGATTTGATTCATGATTATCCTTTTGCAATGATTAGTGCATAATTTCATTGTATATAGGTTTTGTGGAACGTAGCATTGCTTTGTGAAGCTGAGTTTATTAGATTTAATGAAAATCTTTTTTTTTTTAATTATATATTCTTTATTACTTTAGATTGATATTTTTAGAGTATTAATCTAATACATGATATTATGCAAGAAAATCAAGAGATTGCTTATACGATTAGATCCAAGCATAATTCATGAAGATTATTATCAATTTAGAGATAAATTGTAAAGTCTTTCCAAATCTTGATTGATATTTTTAAGAGAATTCGTTGTTCTTTAATACAATATTTGATTATGCTATTAACAAGTGATTTTAATTGATGATCTAAACATTAGGGTTAATAAACTTAAAAAAGTTATTGACTTTATTAGAGAATTCTCCCAATCAAAGAAATTAGAGATAAAATTAGATCATTACGAGTAGAAGTCGCATATGTAATTCTAAGGAAAGCAAGATCTAGATACGTAGTTGAATCTTGAAGTTAATTTTTTAAGTTAATTGCTTTCCTAATTAATTTCTTTAATTTGAGTCTTGAATAGTTTATAGATTAATTATTTGCTGCAATTTAGTTTAATTTCTTTTGGTTTTTTTGAAATGATTTTACCGGTTAGATAATAAATAAATAATTAGTATTAGTACTATATTACTATCAATAGATGCACTTACCTTATACCACTAAGCCAATAAATCTCTAGCTCAATTCATGACCTAAAACTAGCTCATTTAGAATCATTTTGCCTTGACCTTGTAACTAATTCTCTTGAATATCATAATATTGTTAAAGCAATCTAATTAAATTAATTTGACATAATTAAATTGGTAAATTAATTAGATAATTAAGCACATTAAAACCTAATTGGATTAATAACTAAGTACTTAAATGGTTCCAACTCTACCCAAAATATTAAGGCTTATGTTCTTTCTCTTAAGCCTAATACCCATATGAGGCTAAGTAAAAAATTAGAGAGTCTTAGACTTAGTCAATGTTTAATCTGTTAGGCCTAAATGGATTGCCAAGTTTGCCTAAATAATTAGTTGGCTAATTAAAAAGCCAATGAATTGATAGAAGCACCCTTGATAAAGAGAAATCAACCCAAATAAATAATAAAACAGATAAAATAAAGATTAGCTCTCACTTTGTGAAAAGAAAAGCAAAGGCACATGCTGAAAGGATATTCTTAGAAATGGGGAAATCATTGTTGAATTACCATAATTAAACTACTTAACCTTGTGGGCCCAATCCAAAAAATTAGTTAGGTCATCTTCCTCTTAAGACCTCATTGGTCCTAGTGAACAATTAATAAAATGTAGGAAGGAGGGGGGTTTGAATGGATTGTAATTTTTCAAATTTTAAGTTCTTTCTCTATTTTCCACTCATTAATGTTCCAGATTAACTACGTAACACTAAACTTATTCTTACTCTCTAACATATTAGAAATATAACAAATTTAGATTAACAATTTGTGTGTAGAAGCCTATCTTAACTTCTTAATCTAATCTTTTTGTTACTTCTTGATCTTAAGTCCAATATTTCCTTAGTCTTTTGTATGTTTTATATGCTTTTGATTACTTTCAAACATGTCAATGCAATCAAGCTATCAATGTATCAAATAAAATACTGAAATGTAAAGAGATAAGGGATCAAAAGATTAGGTAATCAATATATGGTGGATTAGGCTTATTTGTCATTCCTACTCTTCCAACACTTCGTGCAAGGTATTAAGTCCTCCATACCTTAATATCTACCATTTGGAAGATTTTTATATGAGGTATGTAGTTCCTTTGACTTCACCTTACCTCCTAATTTTGTACTACAAATTTACACAAGTTTACAAAGTCTTCTTCATTATTCTTTAAAATAGCTCTCCACTAAGTTTTAAGAGTTTAGCTGCTCTATTGAGAATTACAATAGATTTCCTTATACTTAACTCATGTTCTCAATTTAGACAATAGATATAATACTTTAGCTTATAACTTTCATATAAAACTTTGCTATCTTTTGTATATGAAAATCACTTCGTAATGCTCTTGTTTGTGTTTGTTCATATGTCTTGCTATCTTTTGTATATGAAAATCACCTAGTAATGCTCTTGTTTGTGTTTGTTCGCATGTCTTCACTTCTTAAGTTCTCAATCCTTTAAATAAATCTGATTTCAATAACCAATTGTTGTATACTTGGCAATAGCCATTGTCTAACCATTGTCTTCAAAATATTGTAATTCTCATTTCCATTCTGTCTTTAAATATGCTCGATTATCAAATGATATGAGCTATCTAATCTTTCCTCTTTTGTTTCTTTTAGAAAACATCTCTTCTTTATTTCCAATAATTCTTTGATTTAACTCGTACTTGTTCATTTGAATTTCATTTTCATACCTTTGGCAAATTAGATATATTATCCAAATATATCTTCTCCCTAATGTTGGGTCTTGACTTGTATTTACCTAACAAGTTGTCTTCTTTTGATTCTTTTAGAGTAGTTTCTGATTCATTTAGCTTCTTAACAAACTTTGCTTCTAAGCTTCCATTTGTCTTTGAAACTTCTCTTGTTTCTTGTTTGTCTTTTGAACTTATCTAGTTTCTTGTTTGCCTTCTGAAACTTGCTTTTTTTTTTATGTTTCCTTACTTCTTGTTTAGCTTTTGATTTTATCTTAAGCTTGTCATATACTTAAAGCTTTTGGTTCAAACTTGTTGTGCTTTGCTTTTAAACATTCTTTAGCTTCTAAAGTACTCTTCTTCTTGTTTTGTAGGGCCTTTTTTTTTTCTTCCTTCATCTATTTGTTTTCATCATTCTTTTGTATCATCTCTTAGCTTTTAATATATCTTCTTCTTTCAAGTTTTGATCTTTGAGCTTTCTTTTGGTTCTAATCATATTTTGAGTTTCATGAAATATGTCTTTTCTATACACTTAATAACTTCATTAGTAATAGTAAGCATATATGTTTTGTTATTATCAAAATAACTTATATGAAGATTTTGATAGGCCCCAAACCCTTTTATGGGCCTTAGTAAAATATAAGAATTGGACTTGAAATGTAATGAAAGGCTTGAACTTGTAAGGGGCTAAGAATTAATAGGCCTAACCCAAATTAGTTAAATTAGTTCATAGAATGCCATTTATTAATTAAATAATTAACATTGATAATGATTTAAATTAATAAATAAAGTACGCCCCAATTGAATCAATAAGCTAAACCTAGTTAAGGTTAAGTGACTTATATCTTATATGGGCCTTAATTAAATAGGAAATGGGGACTTAAATAATTACTCAAAAGTAATAAAATTTGGCCAATAACTAAAAGTGGATCAATATTGAGTTTAATAATTGACTTGCATATTTCTCCTTGATTGCATAAATGCTTGGATAATTGCTTTCAAATTCAAGATTTACTGCTTGCTTTAAGAGAAATCTGCTTTCCAAGCACGTAGTAACCTTAGATGTTGCATGTTAGAAAATAGGACTAGTAAATTAGACTAATACATAAATTTGGTATTAGGATGTAACTGGACCAAGTTTAAAACGGGTTTTGTGAAACCTAAATCTATCTCTATGAGATTTAATGTTTCTCATAACCTTGTATAAACCTATAGGATTTTACTCTTTATTCCCAAAACTTGACCTTATAAGAGCAGGTTTTTATATGATTTATATGAGATTAAGTAGAGAATATTAAAGAGGAAGTTAAGTAACATTAAAATTATATTTATTAATTTACATAATAATAAAAATTAAGAATTAAATGTGTTGTGTAATATAAAATTTATATAAGATATGTATGTTGCATTAGTTAAGAGTAAATATTTTTATTAATATATACTTTTTTTATTGAGTTTCTTTTTTTTTTTTATAATTTCAAAACCCAACCCTAAATTTTATAAGATAATATCCTATAGGGTTTTTATCAGGTTTAGCGGGTTGATTACCCTTTAATGACCAGCCCAATTGCATTCCTATTTGGTATACTAATACTTGCATGCTACTTGTGCACGGTTGCCCAATCCAAAGGGTGACAATCTTGGACCAGGCCACGTATTTGAGGGCTGGAGCTTTAGGGAAATACGGAAGTTAGGCACTATTGGCTAACATGGTGCGACGAAGAGTATATATAAGTATATTATTAACTTGGGCCACTTCGGCAATATGGCACTGGAAGAAAGCCATAAGTCACATTGATGCGAAGGATAGTTTTTAGGATGGACGTGTGAAGCAGTCTAAGGTGGATTCAATATCAGTGAGTCATTTGTAACCACCTGAATTGCTTCTTTATGCTTTGGTTTTGGTGAGCAGTGGCTGGATACACTCGTCAAATCTTTGACGCTTGTTGTGGTAAGGTCGGACGCCTGATTCCCCCTGTATGTTTGGGTTCATGAGTACTACCATGCTGCTCGTTTACTTTCATACTTAATATTATAATTACACGAATCACTTGCTGCATTATAAATAGGCTCATGTGACAAGTGTTGTGCTCGTTGAGGTTGCTGTTATATTGAGTTCTTCGGAGTTGATTCCTCTATTCTTTTGTAGAAGGACGATTCTAATGGTAACATAGTAGGGGATTTTGGAGGTTATATGGGATCGACCGACTAAAACTATGTTCCTAACATAAATTAATTTGAATGCTTATGTTATTTGCGCCATTGAGAATTGTTATAATGCAGCTTCTAAATGATTATACCTGGAGATTTGAGATTCTTTTTTAGGCCTATGTTGAAAGGCCAGCTTTAAAATATGTTGGTGGTCTTGTGCGCCCTATGTTTATGTAGCAAATTGGGACACCATTATAATATTAAAAATCTATTTATAAGCTGATTCAAGCCTATTTTGTAAAATAAAATCTATTAAAAAACTTAATACGATTTCTAAAATACTAAAATTGATTAAAAATCCACTTTCTAATTTAAGAAGCCTTGCTTGCAATACTCAAGTATTTTAACCTAACTATTCTCTACAGCCAATCGGATGTCGAAGACACCGAGCCGAAAATTAAGAAATAACACACTAGAAGCACAAGTAACAGATGAGCCTGTGACTAACAACATACACCCTCAACTGCAGTTAGACTAAACATATGAAGTTCTCGAAGCCATACAAAATTGGGGTAAAGACAAAATGGCTTAACTCAACTCTTAAGAGAAAGGTTATAGCATCCTCCACTAGCACCAGTTTTGATGCTGCCACCTATTGTAGTTAATGAGGTTGTACCACCACCCCGCACCACCAACAATTCCAATAGTAGTAGCACCATTGCTACCGCTAGTGTATAGGCCACAAAGAATTGCCGTTAGAATTCGTTAAGTGCAATAGATTCTTTTATGGCACCTTTGGAAAACTTGATCAGGTGAAAGATTGGTTAGCAAAGATAGAAAAGGTCTTTTGATGCATTTAATGTACTGCAGTATCTATAAATTTCATATGACGCTTATCTTTTGAAACTTAGAGGTTGGACTTGGCGGGAGTCTAAAAAGAAAACTTTGTTGCATCCAATACCATTGGATACATTTTGGCAAGAATTTTCTGAAGCAAAATTTCCCAGCAGCTTAAAGGTAAAAATTAGTGCAAAGTTGTTCACTATTACAGTAAGATACAAAGGAGTAGAGTTTGAAGTTTGCACATTTAGTGGATAAGCGGAAGATGCCAGAGTCTTGAAAGGGAGCCAAGAAATGAGAGATTAAACAGCGGAGATGCAGAAGCATAATGCTTGAGAAAAGAAACTTCGATGAAATCGAACGTAGCAAAAAAGGAGAAAGGCCTATGATTCAGTAGGTAGCACCACGCCCAACCCACAGGGCACTAACAACAAAAAATGTTAGTTGTTGGAAATGTCATGGTCAACATTGCCCTCGAGAGCAACCCCAATTGAGAAAATAGACGCTATTTCTGCGAATTGAATGACTATATGGTTATGGATTGTCTGAGGAAAACCATTACCACGTGCTTTATTTGTAAGCAAGTAGGGCATCTCTCCACTAACCAACCAAGACGACACAGCTTACTAGGACCAGTGGCGCATTAGCCACAAATTGCAGGAAAGAATCCAATAATTAAGAATAGAATGGGACAGTTCAACAATGGAGGAAACCGTCTAGTTGCCTCAGCCAAAGTCTTTGCTCTTGAGAGTAAAAGATAAATGTTCAAAATTGCACATTTATTCCCACTCATAGCACATATTCATGCTTTCATATGCACCATTCCTATAATTTTTACTCAAAATTAATTAGAATCATGCTAGTGTATTAATTGTTAAAAATTCTGATGAAAAGGATCAAAATAAGTCTTAAAAGGCAAATGTATGCTCACAAGCTTTTATTTTGATTACATGCCTTTCCACTCTCATTTTAGTGAACTTAAGCCAATTTTTAGCAGCTCATTATATGGAAGAGAAGATGGTTTAACATGTATAAATTTTACAATTTCATTCGTCACACTAAATGCAACTTGCGGGTAATGATTGCCGTCAGTTAAGCTCACTTATCCTTCTTTGGTGCAGACCTACTAATGACACAGCACACAATCAATGAACCAAGAAGGCTGCTGTGATCATGGTTGCTTATGGCAGCACTTGGTGGAATATTGCTCTCACCAGCCTAGTCATGAAGCCGCAGCAGCTTCTTGAATCACAGTGGAATAGGGCACCTGCAATAGACTGAGCTCCATCTCAACTGCAGAAGCAATTGGCGTTCCAACACAAGACAAGAACTGAGTTTCTGATTTGGATGCAAAACTAGCAGCCGAGCAATTCTTTCTTGTCGAGAGTAGCAAACTGACTTGGTTCTTTTAAGTCCGCACGAATACCAAGCACAACTAAGCCAAGCATCAAGAAGTTAAACAACAGCTCTGAACTTGATTTGGACAGCACTCTCAGCTCACTGGGAGAGCTACTTGCCAACCAACACAAGCTGCAGCAGCTTGTATTAGTCAAACTCGCCTGCAGTAGAACCTATTGCATTCCAACAGAGCACCTGACGCGCAACTTGAACACCCAAGTGGCGTTGAAAGCAGCCTATCCGAACAGCTCCTAAAGAACAAAATCTGAGCCATAAAAGTAGTTGGACAGCAGCATTTAATCCTAGCACGCGTGACAGCAAAGATTCTCTGGCCGAAGACAGTTGCAAGCAACACGAGCTGCTCCTGACTGTCCAATCCAAGCTAAAACACAGCCCACTTGCTTGACATGTTATAGCTCAAGTCTCCAATTCAGTTCAAGGTTTTTTCTTTAGAAGGAAAAGAAGACCAAGAAGCTCACATAACAGCTACGTACACTCCTTGGACAAGACTTGACAGCTGCAATTTGAAGGGCAGCGGCCAGAGGTCACTCAACAACTAAGTTCCTAATCTGAGAAATTCCAGTGAAGCAAACGAGCCAAGTGCACGCTCCACAGACGTGCAAGTTAAGCAACCAAATATGCCCCCTAAACTCCCCATAAATCTGCACAATTCCAAGCTCCAAATTTGCATCAAGCCCCAAGCCGAAACAAAGCAATCCAAGACTACAGCAGCTGGCTGAAACAGAGCAATTTGCAGCTGCGGCTGTGGACCTTAAAATGCAGCAGGCCGAGAAACAAGAATGCAGAGCTTCACGTCACCACAACTTGAGCAGGCCAACTAGTTCACTCAATTTATAGCAGCAGCTTGCATGTTTGAGGATCCATCAATCAACAGTAGCCGTAACACTCCAGCAAACACAATTTGAGTTGCCGTCTACATATGCTAAACAAGCTACATCAAGCCTAATCAACTTAACAAGTTGCTAAGTGTAGAGAGCTAAAAATTATTATATTAGTTATTAGGATAAGTCCATTATTTATTTAGGCTTGACTCCTTGGGTCAGGTGTCAAGGTTTAAGGAGTTCAGTTCATTTTGGGATGATTCAAAGAGATTTAGCTTAGTGGGCTTGGAATAGAGATTATTGGATCGGCCTGTTCACCTTCAACCTTTTTCAGGCAAACTCATGCACTTACAAAGAAGGCTACTGGCTTGAGGCTCATTAGCTAGCTCATTTTAGATAACCATAAATCGAGCAAACTCCATCTCATCTGTTGATCACCTAGATGATCAACGGATGTCATTTGATCAACGGATGTCATTATGCTTAAGAGTCTATAAATACTCAGTATTTCCTCATCATTTAGAACTTTTAAAGAGATCGGAGAAATGGTGTTTCACTATAAAAACTCTACTCTCTAAGATCAAATCACATTCAGGTGAACACCTGAGCTCTCTTAAGGTTGCCTTATCTGTCACTTGTGCATTTGAGACACTGAGATTACTTGTTCCTCCTCTTTGTCTCATTTTCACCTAATCATCCCTTTAGGTGACAGTCTTGTGTCGTTTCTTTGAAGCAACGTGTAGTACACTACTCACATAGCACGTACGTAAGCACTTCAATCAACCCCCCACATTTATATTTTGGCAACTCCAATGGGGATGAGTGATTGTAGAGACATGGCAACTCCTAAGAAGAAAACAACCGGTATGTCTGATACCACATCTCAAGAGCTCGACACTAATGTTGAGTGTACTGAGCAAAATCTACTCCCAACGCTTGAGAATACTAGTCAGAACCATTTAAGGCTTGAGGCTCCTCTAGATCCCATACAGATGATACAGACGATACAGACAATGCACAAGACTTTAAATTTGTTCATGGCTATGTTCCAACTTATCCTTACTAAGATGGCTACCACCGTTACCACACAATAAGGTATGGCTTTGCCAAACCCTGTGGTTGCTATACAGTCAAGTATTACTACCTCAGCTCAACCAATTAATCCTCCAACCATTGAGAAGGATCTCCATCAAGGAGGAGGTGATGAAACCCCCCCGCCAGAACCTACACGACAACCAATTCTTGCACCAGAGAATGTAAGAGTCCATTTAGGCGACTCTTCATCTTCATGGTTACCCACTCCTTTAGGCAATCTTACCATCCCAATCTTAGGAGGATCTACTTCTCATCCCAATCTTGCCTTTGCTCCACTGCTTGCATCTACAACTTCTGTTCTAAAGACTTCCTTTATAACAAAGGAAAATTTAGACATTTATATGAGAGAAATACAATCTAGGTCGTCTATGGGAGTACTAGAGTTAAAGTTTTCATATCACCAACGCATTGCAGCAAAGCCATATTCGAAAGACTATGTAAGTCCTAAATTCATATTGTTCAATAGCAAAAAGGAAGTGCAAAGGAACACCTCTTGAATTTTATTGAAACATTAAAGCCTTATAGGTTTGATGATGACTTGAAGCTCAAAGAATTCTCTAAATCATTGATAAAGAAGGCTTATACTTAGTATGTCAACCTCCCCTCGGGATCAATTGATTCATAAGGGACTATGTGTAAGCTCCTCTTGGAGAAATTTTTCTCCACTCAAGAGTGAGTTACGATTACAAATATAGGAAAAATACGACAAAACCAAGAAAAAGATCTGATGGATTACGTAGAACACTTTAGAGAACATACTATAGACATTCAAGATATTTGTGATGAAAGAGAACTAGTGAAGGTCTGTATCTAAGGGATGTTCTCTGAATATTTTGTGCACTTAGAGAACCTTTCCATGTATTCTTTTGTCGTACTTGTTGAGAATGCACGAAGCACAAACAACTTTGTTATGAGGTAACGAAAGGAAAGTAGCAAGCTTAACAAATGAGTAATATTCGTGTCCTCAATTGGGAGTGAGGACTTTAATGCCAGTAAGAGACCTAAGAAAGATATAGAAACTCTTCCATTTCCATGCTCGAGGAGAAATGTACATGCCATCCTCGACCGTTGGCTATAGGATGAAGCTATCAAGTTACCAAGAGTTGAGCACCAACCTACAGAGAACGAAAGAAGAAATCCTAAATGTTGTTGGTTTCATATAATGGTAAATCATCCTACTAAGGATTGTCAAAGCTTAAGAAAGATATTTTATGAAAGAATTCAAAATGGAGAGCTTGTCATCAAAGATAATAACATTCGCAACAACCTACTTCTAAGCTATGATACCCATGTGATAGCACATGAGTGTCTTGGAAGTGATTAGTGATTCGTTAAGTATTTTAAAAAAATATGGTTCAAGCTATGGGATTGCTTTTGTAAATAAAGAACAAGTTTCACTACTCAATAATAAAACTTTTATTACCTTACTCATCTCTATATATTATATTTTATTCTCTTAAGCCCAAGCAACATCCTAGCATCTTAGCTCCCATACCTCAAGCCCAAGCAATGCCCTAACATCTCGGCTCCTACGCCTCAAGCTCAGGCGATGCCCTAGCATCTTGGCTCCTATGCCTAAAGCCCAGGGAACACCCTAGTATCTCGGCTCCTACACCTCAAGCCTAGGTAGTGCCCTAGCATCTCGACTCTCACGCCTAAAGCCCAAGTGACGCCCTAACATCTTGGCTTTCATGCCTTAAGGTTAGGCAATGCCTTAGCATCCTAGCTCCTACACCTTAAGCTTAAGCAACATATTGGCATCTCATCTTATACGCTTCAAGCTGAGGCGACGCTTTAGCATCTTTGCTTCTACGCTTTAAGCCTAGGTAATGCCCTGGCATCTCAGCTTACATGCCTTAAACCTAGGGGATGTGCTGGTATCTCGACTCTCATGGTTGAAGCCTAAGCAATGCCTAGCATTTTGGCTTCCATGCCTTATGTCTAAGTGACACCTTAGCATCTTAGCCTCCATGCCTTAAGCCTAAGGTAATGCTTTGACATTTAGCACTTATGTAAGAACTATTTAAGTAGTGATGTATTGATAGATCTTAGCCTACCATGCTTTCATCTTACTCATGTGGGAACTACAGTTGAGTGAAAGTAGTGATGGAGCAAAGATCTTAGTCTTCTTTAAGAAAAACCATATGCTATAATTTTATGGTGATATGAACCACTTGTGTGCCCATCCAAGTTGTATACGAAGGAAAACAAGGGATGAGATAAAGACAACTCTTTCTTGATTCTAAAATAAAAACATTGACATAATGATGTTGATCCTACAGTCCCACCAAGACTTGTCATAGAACAAGCTTACAGCATGTAAACCTTATTAGGGCTTACCGTATACAAATCTTGTTGTGCTTGATGCTTATTAGGACTTACTTCATTTAAGGATTGCTGAGTAAGATGCTTACTGTGCTTGAAGCTTGCTAGGGCTTGCTACACTTGAGGCTTTCTTGCTTAGGGCTCCTCTATGTAAAGGTTGATGTTCTTAAGGCATGTTTACTTAAAGCTTACTGCACTTGAAGCCTGATTGTAGAAGGTAGCTCCTTATAGGAAGAACTAGCTAGCTTATGTTAATTCCTAAAGTAAATTTTTAAGGTTGATTAGGGGTGATTAATTATGACACCATTCATACTTGCAAAGATGGAAAAAGAGCATATGAAGGTACTTACTCTTTCTCACGGCCTGGCCATAAAACTTGAGGCTTTTCGTTTCTTCGCTCTTTAAAGAAGTATGTAAGCCAAGAAGCAAAACATGGCTTCTTCTTCTTCTTAGTGCGGGTAACTTGCAAAGTACCCATTAGTGATGTTTGAAAACCATGCTCTTTATGAGAGGATGTTGTGGTAGTAAGGTCCGCTTGTGCGAAGCTATGCGGATTCAACAATACAGCTACATCTTCTAATGTTAGAGATATCTCCCCCCATGAAGTGATAAACATGTGGGTCTAAGCACTCCAACGTGAGATGATTGCCCGCTATACTTCCATTCCACTTATTTATGAGAATCACAACCGAGTAGAAGAGGCAATAGCATAGAGGACTTTAGCCTTCTTTAGTAAAATAATGTATTTTGGCTTCTTTGCAATATATGCTACCCAATCATCTTATCCAAAAGTTGGCTCCTTCAGGAATGAGAAATGGGTAGAAAGGTAGCTCTCTCCTCTTGTTTTTAAAGCACAACATTGAGTCTCCCCTGATCGTGTCTCTAAAATCAGCACGAGGCTCGTGCTCGATAAACTAGAGACCACCATCAATGCGAAGTGTTGCACAGGCTTCTTGATGCTTAGCTTTGTCCCAAAACATGTCTTTAGATATAGTCTTGTCCAACTACTTATCCCGAGGACATAAGATGAGTGGTGGACATTTATCTTGATGCATTAGTAAGTCTCTCATTTTCGTTCTTTCTATGATTTGACTTGGATTGGTTTTCATCTCTTTTCCTATGAGAGCATATAATCAATATATTCTCTAAGTCAAGATACTATGGTATAAAGAATTGAAGTTGAGATATTAGACTAAGGGACCCGTTCATTACAAGTTTTAAGTAGGTTACTAAGGCTTTCCTATCGGATCTTACGCAATCACATATAATTTAAGCTTACAACCATGTTTCAAAAATAATAATAATAATAAATAAATAAATAAAAATAAAAATCAAAGAGGAAGAGGAGGAGGTCAGCCATGTCTACTTCAGTATGGAAATAACTTCATACAAAAGCAACCATAAGAAACATTATGAAAAAAACAATTGAAATAAAAAAGGAATCTAATTTAGCAAGGAGATGTCATATATATATCACCTTTCAACGATTCTCATACAAAGGGTATATTATGGCAAAGAATCTATCGTTTAAAAAAAAAAAAATCAATAAGTGAAAAAACATGTGCAAAAGCGATTGACTTATCAGAATCATAACTTTTCCATAAGTTCATCCATATCATTCATGTTTTGGTCGATTGTTGGTTTAATTTTCCATTCTTTGTTATCTCTTCATGACTTGACCCTAATTGTCTCTTTCACATCCATTATTTTCAAATACGAATTGGAACGTTCGAATCCATTAACACAACGCTTATGGAGTAAAATTATTTTGAACTACTCGTTCAAGTAAGCTAAGCCTTCTTTTTTTTTTTTCAAATTTCTTTTATTTATTTTGTTAATTTTTTTCTCTATCGTTCATAGGACACCAAGATTGAATCTTTCTTCACTAACCTTAGAGGGTCTACATAACTATTAGCATTAATTAATTTGGGTTAGATAATAATCAAGATTGAATCTTTTTTTATCAAAGCTCATGTAATTTGTTTTTTTTTTTTTTTTTTTTAGTACTAAGAACTACATTCATTAAGTGATGGATATAAGAGATAGATTGGCAATTTAGTGTCAGATAATAATATCTACAGTTAAACATATATATAAAGAAAGAAAATACCTTTATGTTGATTGATAATTGTTAAGTTTGACTTCACTGATGACATGCACACTACGTTCTTGTGAGAAAAATCATGAAAGGTGCAAGCTATGAGTTGAAACAAGTAATTAAAAAAAAAAATAAAAAAAGGGAAAGAAATAGACATGCGAAATACCTATTATTGGTAAGGATTTGTTGGAATAAAATTTTTTGGCTTTTGTTTCAAGGAACTAATGTAGTTTCGTGCTCGACGTTTGTTTGGAAAGAATATCTTTTATTACCTGCAAGAAGGGGATCAAGAGTCTAAGATAAAAAAAAAAAAAAAGAATGAAAAGAAAAGAAAAGGAGGAAACTTTATAATTATCTATATACAAAGTGCAACATTCTAAGCTTTTAACTTGTTTGATAGGTTTGTACTCGACAATGGAAGAAAAGCAATTTGAAAATAGAATGGGAATAAGACTCCACAGCTTGCACTTATATTAATAGCCAAATTGATTAGAGTAGCAAGGATAAGCTTTAGGGATATAATTGAGATTTGATAAATTTAGATTGCTTTGTTGAATACTTGTTATCGGAGATAAGATATTATAAAGATATTACATGCAACTAAGGAGAATATTTATTTTATTATGTGGTCATATAAATTAAAAATTAAATAATAATAATATTAAAAATAAAATAAAAATCACTTCGAAACTCTACTCCACTTCACAAAAGCACTGCTCAATTTACCAATATGAATGAGATATACACACACCCATATTTCTCTAGTAAATATATATATATATATATATATGCATATAACATGGCTAGATGGGATGTTTTGAAATCTTTAGATTCCTATAAATGCTTCAATGGTTTTATTTATTTATTTACTTTTGCTAATGATCATAGAATAAGGAACAAATACCAAGAAAAGCCATTATACACATATTATTTAGCAAATCAATCTCATGAGATCAATAAGTCAATAGTGCGATACAAAGACATGTCGAAGTATGTGTTCTATAGTAACAAAAAAAATACTAGCATATCACGCTTAGCTCACTAGTGATCCAAGAGATACATCGATTTTGTAAATATTGAAAGTAATCAAACAAGCAAAGTCAACATTTAGTACGTTTACATGACAGTTGAAGAAACAATTTCTAGAAATGCCTAAAACCCCCCTTAAATGTATCCAAGGGACTTTTGGTTAGGGGGCAAAATGTAAAGGGCTAAAAATTTTTATATTAGTTATTAGGATAAACCCATTATTTATTTAGGCTTGACTTTTTGGGTCAAGTAATACGGTCTAAGGAGTCCAGTTTATTTTTGAATGATTCATGGAGATTTAGATTGGTGGGCTTAGAATAGAGATTGTTGGATCGGCTTATTTGCCTCCAACCTTTCTTAAGTAGGCTCATACACTTACAAGGAGAGCTACTAGATTTAGGCCTATTAGCTAATTCATTCTAAATAACCATGAATCGAGCAAGCTCCATCTCATCCGTTGATCACCTAGATGATCAACAGATGCCACCAAGTTCAAGAGTCTATAAATATCCAGTATTTTCTTATCATTTAGAACTCTTAGAGAGATTGAAGAAACAATGTTTTATTGTGAAAACTCTGCTCTTTAAAATCAAATCACGTTTAGACAAAAAAATGATCTCATTCGCTCATGCTACAAAGTGAATGCCTGAGGTCCCCTAAGCTGTCTTATCTGTCACTTATACATTTAAAATATTGAGATTGCTTATTCCTCCTCTCTACTTTATTCTCACTTAATTATCTCTTTAAGTAATGGTCTCCCATCATTTCTTTAAAATTACATATAGTACGCTACTCACACAGCACACACGTAACAACTCCAATCGAACCCTCACATCTACACCAAGCAATTTAAGTGGTTGACGTGATTTGAACTTCATCCAAGTGCCGGCCAGCTGCTGGTCCATTCAAGCGGACTTCTTGCTCACTCAAAGACTGAAACCGAGCTGCTCTTGAAGATGAAAAGCTGAGCTATCCACACTCCAATTGATGATATATATGCCATGGCGCTCTACAACAGCCACCGAACAGCAGTAAGTTAAAGAAGCTATAGCAACAACTTTGAACAACACTAGCGCGGTAGCAAGTGAACTTTAAATATCAGCAGCACCCCAACACGAACAGCAGAGCAAAGCACTCATGAGCTGCAAATTTCAGCAACTATAGTCACCGAGAGCTCCACCGATCCGCAGCAGAGTACCAACATGATGCAGCAGCCCGTGATGAACACTCCGAACAGTCCACAAGCCGAGCACTCCGACATTCTACAGCAGAACAAACAACAGCAGTTATAAGCATCGAATCTGTGAAGTGTCTTTTTTTTTTAATTCAATTCATTTTCAGCCCATACATCGAATAACAACAACAGACACAGCCCATTGTCGGGGAATCACTTGCTCTTTTCCAAATTAAAGAGTCTGAGGCAATCCTCAATGCTAGTCACTTTATGTTGTTGGGCGTTGGTCATATATGTGCACACTCTCTTTGGAAAGTTGCGGGTTTAAATTTTAGTGGGCTGTGGCTGATGGAGGAAGCCCGCACGTAAGCATTACTGAAGATGTCCAGTTGTTAAAATAAAGGGGATATTGAGAAGCCGAAAGAGGATAGACAGTAGGGAGGACAGTAGATTTATTTTAGTCGAGTGGCTGAGTGGAAAACAGAGCTCGATAAGTAGTAGCTTAGTATAGAGAAATTGATGAATAGAATTTTGATTTTGATTTTGATTTTAAGCATGTTTCTTTTTAGTTTTAAGTACTAAAACCCTTTGTTCTAGCTATATAAAGAGAATCATCCCGGTCTCCAAATTTACAAAATATATGGATTGTAACTCGAGTGTTAGATTTGAAGATACTTACGGAATTCATTTAAAGTGTTTTCTCTTCCTAGATATTTCATTGCATTATGTTTTGATTCATTTGGGTATTAATTGAGATTGTGTTTACTATATGTTAGGTTTTGTAATGATGAATTCGATGAGTTAATATTGTTTTATAATTTATTTCGATATTGGTATTAAGTATTTGGGTTTTTTTTTTCCCCTTTTGTGTTAATTGTCCATTTAGTTTTTGCTTAGCTAATGCTTTTTAGTTAGACAAAGTTAGAAGATACTTAAAGGGTTCCGATAATTCATTGTGAATATAACTTAAATTTTTAAAAAGGCTCGTCATAGAGATATACAAGTTTTATTTAGATTTATGAATTCACGCTGTTAATGTAGTTAAAAATGTGGTTCAGGTCATGGGGACGTAGTCAGACCATATTTTTAACTAAAATAGTAATTTCTATGTGTGCAAGTTATTATTTACCAGATAAATCATCTTGATGGATAAAGATAAATCATCTTGATGGAATGATTTATGCTATAATTAAAACTCTACAACTTTAGGAGGTAGCGAGTTTTGGTGAGTTTAGTTAAATCACATGTAGTCAATTTTAAATATCGCATCAAAGCATCATATTAATTCAAATGAGAATAAATTTTTTAATCCTAAGTTGATTTTTTATTATCTATTAAACCTAGGATCCTCTAAGTATAGCAAGGACATTTGGTTTGGTATTTATTTTGTTAATTAGTTTTTATTCTATCTTAATTCCAATTTTCAATAGCTTAACTTAGGGAAAAAATTAATTAATTTAGTACTTAGTACTTAGTTCCTTATAGATACGACCTTGATTTACTTTCTATACTACTTGCACAACTTGATACATTTGTCGATTTTCACTCGCTTCAATATAAGTTTCAAGTGTAGGTTAAAAAGTTTGCAAGTAGGAGAAGGAGATATGGATTAGTTTGAATTTGTCTCTTTGGATATAGAATACTATGTTGATCCACTTTAGATGTAGATTTATGTACATGCTTTTGACTTTACATGTATATATAGCAAACATTATATCGGTGATGATGATAGATATAAACATTCTTCCTGATGTAAAAAGTGAAATACTCATGTTTTTACTAAAAAGTTAATGAAGTGGAGTAAGTATTTATAAGAAAATATGTATAATGATAGATTATCTTATCTTTCTCTTATTTATCTTACATTAACCTATATATTACTTTACGTAATTGTTCTTCACAGTCAAATTGCACGTCACAGATGTCATCCTAAATACTTCACAAATACTGCACTAAGCTTATGTATCTGATGAGCGTATGCTTAATAATCTACCCCAACAGCTACAGCGATATTGAATTAGTGAGGTTCTCGAGGCCATACCGTAAACAAGCCAAAGTTAAAATGAATTTATCAATTCATGGTTATCAAATTCGTAAATTCGTAATTCTACTTAGAAGTACTAAAAACTCTATAGAATCGAAACATAAAATTGAAATGTAGAAATATAAGTTTTAATAATCTATATTAAATAGTTTTAAAAAATTATAGATATACTTATGGCAATTATTTAAAATTTAAAACATATGATGGAAAAAAAATGAAGAAATTAAGTTCTTTTTGCATAAAAAAAAAACTTAATATATAATATAACATGTATAGAAGAAGGATAAATAGAGTGAAAACTAAATTTTTTCCCATTTTCTTTAAAAAGACAATAAATTAAGGAAAATCAAACATTTCAATTTATTTTAAGTTATTGATGGCATAAAATAATATATATAGTTTTTTTTGTAAATTTTATTATTGAAGCTGGAACTTAGATGAAGGCTATGAAAATAAAATAGGAGACTAGTAAAGAGAGAAAGAGGAAAAAATTTGGAATAGGATAAGGCAGATTGTGTAATGATCTAATGGTTGATGGCTTGTAAAAGCTTATTGTATTTTTTTAAAAAAATTTTTAGCTTATTTAACTTAAATATATAGAATTGATAAATTTGGTAAAAAATGTAAGTTTCTATTAAGTTTATATGACTTTTGTATTGAATTTATATATAAACTCAGTTAAAAAAAATAACTTTTTATTAAAAAAAATGATTTTATACTTGAGTTAATTTAGAAGTGTCTCCTAAAATCATAAATTTATAGAAACACACGTGTCAATTGCGATTTTGACAACTATATATGTAACTCTTAGTAAAAAGGTTACAACAACCTAAAACAGCACCAATTTCAACGTCGTCACTTGTTGTAGTTGATGAGGTTGTGACACCACCACCACCAATCATTCCAACAATAGTAGCATCATTTCCATCACTAATGCACAAGCCATGGAGAGGTATGTTGCTACAATTTATTAAGTGCCATAAATTCTATCATGATGCCTTTAGAAAACTTGATGAGGCAAAAGATTATTTGGCATAGATAGAAAGGTCTTTTGAAGCACCTTGACACCTATAAGTTTCATATGGCACTCATTTGATGAAACTGAAAGCTTAGACTTAGTAAGAGTCTAAGAAGTGAACTTTACTACAACCAATACTTAAAATATATTTAGGTAAGAGATCTTGGAAGCGTATTTTTCGGCAACTTAAGTGTAAGATATAATGTAGAGTTGTTTACTATCACAAGAAGTAATTGTAGCATTGACTATATGAAAGTAAGTTCATCTAATTACTACAATTTGCCTTAGCTACATACAAGCACTATGATGAGTTGAAAATCTGTGTATTTATGAGTGGACTTGAGCCAGAGATGCAAAGGAGATTGGTAGAGCATGAAATTTGCACATTTAATAGATTGGCGGTAAAAGCTAGAGTCATAGAAGGAGTTAAGAAAGGAGAGAATGAAGAATAGAGATGCTAAGGCATAATGCTTAGGAAAAGAATATTTGATGGAACCAGCTTAAAAAACAAACAAAAAAAAGGTCCATGATTCAATAGGTAGTAGCACACCTAACCTACACGGCATCAATACAAAATTATTGGAAATATTGAGGTAAACATTACCCTTGAGAATGCTTGCAATTGAGAAATAAATGTTATTTCTACAAATTGGATAATCATAGAGATATGGACTATTTGAGGAAAACTACTACAATGTACTTTATTTATAAGCAGTAAGGTGTAAGGCATCTCTCTACCTAAGATGGTAGAACTTACCATAACAAAGGATGTGTTTACCATAAAGTTTAGCAAGAAATCTAACAATTAATAATAAAATAGGGCAATCTAACAATGGAGGAAACCGTCCAATTATTTTAACTAGAGTTTTGCTCTTAAGAGTATAATAGAGGAAGGGAATATGGATGAGTTTGAATTTGTTGCTTTGGATATCGAAGAATATGTTGATATGAGTTTGGTAGCAAGTATATATCCAAAACTTATCTTACAAGTTAGAATAAAAATAATAAAGAGATAAGCATAATAGTGGTAAATAAGATTTAAAGATCTGAAGTATGACTATAAAACATTAAATTTTATGTTTCACAAAATTTTAAAAGATTTTGCATAAGAATTGTCTTAATATTTGATCAGCTAGCCTATACCTTGTTTAATATGGGAGTGCTGCATTCTTTTATCACTCTAAAAATAGCTAAAGAAATTGGAATTTTGACAATCACTATTGCTTTGAGCTTTAGAGTCAAAACACTAATAGAAGGCATAGTAATAACTAAGGAAATAGTGAAGGATTGTCTAATCTCAATCAATAATTAAGAGATGAGTACAGACTTGATAGTGCTTAAGATGAATAAATATGAAGTCATTCTAAGATTGAATTATTGGATGTTAGTAATACAAGCCACTATACATTGTTGAAAGAAAGTAGTAGTTTCCAACGCTCTTAATAGATCTAAAGTTATATTTGTGGGAGAGATTACCATAAGCAAAGACAAAGAATTGAGATAAGTAAAAATAGTTGCAAGTAATGAGCATATAGATTGGAATCTTTGCTTAGTTTACACAATTGAAGTAGGTACTAAAACACGTAATGTCACAATGGTGCAAGTTTATGAATTTGAGGATGTTTTCTTAGAGGAACTACCTAAATTGCTTACAAGGTGTGACATATACATTGTCATTAACTTAGAGCTAGATGGAACCTATCTCCAAGGGATGGTATTGATAGAATTGAAAAGTTAAAGTGATAACTACAAGGGTTACTAGATGAAGGGATTCATTAAACAAAATATATCACCTTAGGAAGCTTTAGTGTTATTCATCAAGAAGAAAGATGGATCCACAAGAGTCTATACGGTTTATAGTGAGTTGATTACTATAAAATATAAATATCCCTTACATTGTATTAATGATTCATTTGATAAGTTATAAGGAGGTAATGCGTTCTTACGAATTGCTTTGAGATCTGGATATCATCAACTACAAATTAAGCTAGAAGATGTACCAAATTTAGGCTTCATGACCCGGATATAGCCATTAAAGGTTTTTAGTCATGCCATTTGGGTTAAGAATTGCCTTGTTTTGCCTTTATGGACTTAATGAACCATATATTCCAACCATTGTAAAATAAGTGCTTGATTATCCTTATAGATGACATCCTAGTTTTCACTTCATCACTAGAGTAGCATGAGGAGTATTTGCAAATCACCTTACAAATTTTAAAGGAAGACTAGCTCTATGAGCGTGGCTTCTAGTTAAGTAGTATATTTTTTCAATGTCACATTATATTTGGAGATGGTATCTTAATTGAACTCTAAAAGATTAAGTCCATCATTGAATGGAAGAGACATGAGAGAATCACTAGCATGAGGACTTTCTTGGATTTAGCAAGTTATTATAAAAAATTTGTCAAGGATTTCTTTAAATAGCTAGATCACTCACCTAGTCGATGTAGAAGAAGGAGAAGCTTGAATGGATTACAAAATCAGAGCAGAGTTTTTACGAATTAAAGTAGAGGTTGGTTTCTATATTGATTCTTATCCTACCCAACATTGATGAGTCATTTGTTGTATATAACGATGCTTCAAAAAGTGGTTTGGGATGTGTGTTAGCGTAGCGAGGAACAGTGATTACACGGCCTCCTAAAGACCAGACAAGCTAAATCAATTAGACACAGGACTTGGAGCCTGCAACCATTGTATTTGCCCTTAGGAGATTCATTGACTTGGCGATTATGAAGAGGTAAAGAAATCGCAATATCTAGATAAAATTGGGTAATACTATTAACATGTTTTTAAAAAACTCATGTCTGATAGAAAAGTCAGTGAATGTTTCAAGGCGCACACCTAATTCTTCTTTTCTTTTCTTTTCTTTCAATTTTTTTTTTTTTTCCTTCCTTTTTGGCATCTACCTTAAGTAAAAGTAATAAAATGTCAAATCAAAATTGGACAAATCAGGCCAATAGCAAGTGGCTGATAAAAAGGTAAAATTCGACTATTGAAATTTGAACTAATCATATCATAGTTAAATAGCTTATATCAAAGCTTTTATAATATTCGTGCCTAGTCATGTAACGGCCAATTTGCGAGTTGACTTGGAAATTCAATGTTGAACACTCAATATCCTGAAACTAATATACGAATGTCAGGAATACCAATCGTATGAATGGTTTTGGACTCGAAAATGATGATTTATAAAGTCAAGCAATCGCCTCCGGATTTAATTACACTAGTTCCTTTCAAAATGCCTTCCTAATGTTGTACTTAAATTATAGTACTCACTGGCGGCAATCGAATCTCTGATGCGAAAGTATCAGGTAGACCATAAAAAGCTAATATATGATTTTTATTTAAATAGATTTATTTTCTTATTTATGTAATTTAATTAGATTGATATCCTATTTAATACACAAATAGTACACCATAAATTTTGAGGTGCATATTATTGTGTATTCACTTTTTGTCCCTAATGGTTAATTTTTATCATTTTTTTTTTCTTAACTTATTTCGCTATTCGTACTTTTCAATATCTTTTAATTAAACAATATTTAGAATTTTTATAAGGTCTTGTCCTTATTTTATAAATGATAGGTAACGAGGATGGTACCATAAAAGCAATATTTTAATATGTGAACTTTTCATTGATCTTTCTTTTTTCCCATTCCGTCACGTTAGAGAAAATGAAAAATTAACAATTCCGTTGATTTGCATGATGGTTTTCAAAAACGAATGGGTCCTACTCTCTCTCTCTCTCTTTACATCTTTTGGAAGAGTATGCGGGAGGAGACCGATTCCACAGCAATAATCACACGACTCCCGCTCGGAGGAATCAACATTTCCCATGTAGTCTGAGATACTACTAAGGATATGTATATGGACAGCTTTCCGGAAACCATTCATCCTTGGCCTAGCCCAGGTGGGACAAGCAAAGGCCATTCCTAGGAATACGAAAGAAGATAAAAGAGACACTCATATTTAATGTTCCACGGCCAACAAGTGATAATGATAAAAAATGGATCACGCATTGGGAGTATATCCAATTCAGTTAAGCTACCAGCCAGCATATGAAATTTTGAAAATGGCCAGTTAGATTTTTACCAGAAAAATTAATATTTTATACATGATATTATGGACCCATCAGCCGAATGCAAGAAAATTGGCATGCTATAGCCATAAAAGATACCAATCCTCTATTAAATCTTGGCTAACTTCACAAAAATGTTAATTGATATAAAGTGATGTAAAAGAGTATTGTAATCCATCGAATCCTAATATCAACATATCTTTAATGAGTAGAACCTATCTTTCGAACATTGAGTTTTGATAGATATTTCAAATTGAATGTTATTTGTCACATTATTAATTCATGTTCTAAATTTTAAGAACATACAATCCATAGGATTGGATATAGAGTATGACCATATACCCTATATCATATCTAGTCCATGTTTAATATTATAGGTATCCTATAATTTTTTTCAATATTGTATAGGTTTTACTTGTAAAATATCAATAAAAATATAATTAAATATCATAAATATAAAAATATCCAACCAAGTTGGCTTTACAAATCACTTACTATTTTAGACCAGCAATCAATCAAGCAATTAAACTTATATCACATCTCTAATCCAAGTAATTTTTTTTAATATTGTATTTTCCTATTATTTTATGGTTTTTGTGTTCATTATAATTTACATTTAAAAGTAATATTGACTTTGAATTTGAATATCACAGTGTTGATTATGTAATATTTGAAAAAAAAGAAAAGAAAAGAAAATATATGCACTCACATATATAGGTTGCTAAGGATATGCTTCAACATTTTGATTCTGCAGGTACATATTGCAAGGCGATTCCATGAGCACGTAGGTTGAGTTCCGGTTTCAAATTGTGGAGTTTATACTTGTAGAGAGTAGAGGTTTCTATCGTACGCACCTTGATTGCTCAACCCAACTATTAAAGCAATGATACAAACAATTACAAGCGGTACTTTGCTACATGGTACCAACTAAAATCGTGAACGCGAGCCCAACAAGATCACAAGACCGTGAATGAGACTACAGAGATAAAAATATGAAGTTGACATGATACGTAATATGAAAAACATGATTACAACACAAATAATCGCGATCATAATGTAAAACACTTAGTTTGTATTTTTCATTCAAGTAGCACATTTTAAAACTAATATATGGACAGCCATGCCCATGCGGACTGCAACAATTGCGCAGTTTTATGTTCGATGGAAAATTCGCGAGCGCAATTACGAGTGAGGATTAAAATTTTGGGATGAAACTAGGAGGATTAATTTATCTTTCCTTTTTCTTTTTTCTTTTTTTTTTTTTTTTTAATAATGTCTCCAACAATTGCTTTTCAGTTAGATCTGAAAACCGAAAGATTTTAGTTACGCTATTGCTTTTATTTTGGGATACGACGACGGTGGCAATTGACGGTGAAGAGGTGCTTTTCTGTCGGTACACTCTAAAACCCATAAAAAAAATCCAAGGATATCAGTGCTATTGACTGAATATTTCTGAGTTAAAACTTATTTGTTCTCTTTGGATTTAACACAACATGGACATGGAGATGGACAGTACACCTCCCTCCTTTGTAATTTTCTCAGAACAGGTATGGACTAAAGTGATGGACAGAAGCATAAACGTGAACATGGCTAGTTGCGTGGACCGGTAGTTGTGTATCCAACCTTCATACCAACTTTCGGTATCCAAACAATATAAAATGAAAATATTAAAAGGTATCTCGAAACATATATATCTTTTGTTATGAATTTGTTTTCTCATAAAGTATCGATTCAATATTTAAAAGATAAATATTATTTTAACTTATTTATGAATATATTATAGATATCCATTAACGAGATTCAGTTGTATTAATTTGTAAATGAATGGTATAAGACAAGAGAAATTGATGATAGCCAATGAATGAGTTGTGGAGTATATGATGGATCGGGAAGCATCTTACAAGTTTTATGAACAGAGAAGCTGCTCCGCTGTTCCACCATGGATAAGGTTTTCAATTTTTGCCTCTTTTAATATTGATGTGGCAGTGTATCTGTTGCCCTCAATCAGAGGAAGCAACAAGATTGGATGAATTTGGCGACTGCACATGCTTTTGGCAGGCACTCCTATAAACTAAGAAAAAAGCAGTCATTATTGCAGTTCTCAAGATACTTTTGCAGATAAAGCATTTATTCAACTAATTTCTGCTACATATGAGGTGAAAATAAAAAAATAGGAAACAGAGCAATATTACTATATTATTTTTGTAATTAAAAAAAAAAGTTAATAATTGGGGTCCTTGTTTCCATCTGTTATGATTTTAGTAGTATTGATTTATTACCCATCAAAATATATGGTATATTAATATCTTTACACTATATTTGGGAAGGGGAGATGGATTGCAAAGAAAGGAAAGTAAAAGGAAATAATTGGGAAGGAAAGAAAATAAATGAAAAAATAATAAGTTTCATTATTTGGATAATAGAAGAAAAGAAAGTTGATAGTATAATTTCTTATTTTGTTAAAATACCGTTAAAATCCTTATATTTTAAAAATATACATTTATTCTAAGAACAAATTAATAATTTTATTACATTTCTCTTACAATTCTCTTCGACCCAAAGGGAAAACATTCTCTCGCAAATCTATTCTCTTCCCTTTCCCCTCATTTTCCAATAAGGGGATTGTACTATTTTCTCTTTAAATTCCTCTCCTTCTATTTCCTTTGCTCAATCCAAACATAGCGTTAAGGAAAAGATAAACAATTTTTTAAATATATTTTATATATTTGCTTTTTTGTGAATAGTTAAATCAATAAAAATCTGACTTTATATCGTCTACTATTGAAATCCTGTCCATGTACACATTTGATTGATATAATGAACGTACCCAACCGTTTTTGGAAGATAGCACATTACTAAGTTGATGGTAAAAAGACGATAAAAATCACTGGATTAGAAAAGATACTGCTTTTGGAACTCCAAAACACCTTTTGAGATTGGAAGTAAGATTCGTATCCTCAGGACTACACCATAATAGAACTAAACAATCGCATCAATTACGAATCATAATTGCTTGATCCATAAATAAATAACGAGAATTGAAGGGGGAAAAGAAGGAAAAACAAACTAATTGAAATATCTACTATTAGGTTCACCAATAATCTAATGAATGGTAGGTCTTTTCATGTATGTTGTTAAAAAAGAAGAGTATTTAGAGATGTAATTGAGTTGAGTCGAGTTAAATTGATATAGTATTAGGTTTCAGCTGAGCTCGAGATCGACTTAAAAACTTAAAGTTTAAGCTAGGCTCAAGTTGGATCGACTTTTAAATTTTGAGTCTAAGCTTGATTCGAAGATTTAGTTAAATTAATTCAATTATGCTCAAATTTTTTATAACTAATCACTTATACTTGAAGAAACAAAAATAAATTTAAAATTATATTAAGCTCGATTAGGCTCACAAACCTAAAAAATTTAGTATTCTAAAGCTCGAACTTGGTTTGATTTATCACTCAAGTTACTTGAGTTTGAACTTGACTTAACTATCATCAAATTGAATTTAAGTAAAACTTAAGCAAAACTCAAATAGTTTGTGAATGGACTAGATTCATTTACAATCCTAAGAGTACTTAATGGTCAATCGTTCATTAGAGCCGGGAAGTAAAAGTTTTGGTAGACAAAAATCATATTAACTTCTTTCATGGAATAGGTCGAACCAAATTATCTTTCAAAGAACGATAGTTAAGAGCCTTGATACTTCCACTTTCTATTCATGTGGTCATGCTCATGGTTCCAATATAACCAACAAGAAATTTAGAGATTTTATGAAATTTATTTAGTGTATATTTCCGCCAACTCTCCATTTTATTTATGTGTGTATATGAAACATATCTCCATCTAATTCATTCCTACAATGATGGAGAATGGCTAAGCTTGCTGGTTTCTGGCTAACAGAAAGCATTCTAATGTTTTTGAGTAATAAACTTGAATACCGAAAAACCATATGCCCATGTAATCTGCATGGGTTCATGTAAATATATTTATTCAACATATGTTGAATCAGGTCAATGAGATACTTATCAATATTGATATATATTTAAATATAATTAATAATTACATATTATATATACATACACGTAGCGTATACTACTTATTGAATCTTTTTTTCTTTAGTTTACCATTGCAAAAACAATGTCACTCTAGGCATATAGTTTAGCAATATTGATAAGGTACTCGACATTGAAAAACTAGCTAGTGACTAAACACTGCCAATGATCCAATTCAATTAATGCCAATATCTCCATGTAATATATATATATATATATATATTACATGCCATGTGTTATACATATTTAGTGTGTGAATACTAATAAAATATTAACACGTATAATAATTGCATAAGTAATTTTCAAATCAATCATCACTCGTAATTTCTATCCGTCATATATGGTAATATTTTATTAGTATTTATATACTATATGGGTATTACACGTGGTGGTTAATACCTATTGAATCCTTTCTCCTCCATGTAGCACTCCAGAATTCGAGATGCCACAACCTTACCATGTGTCCATCCTAGAGGCAAATACGTTAAGGCATAAAAAGATCCATAAACCTGTCTACAGTCTACAATTTATCATAAAACCTACTAACTCACAAATAATCTATAGCATACAAGCTTCATCATGATAATAGTAGTAGTCTCCCTCCTTATCATAATATCGATAGTCATAACTAATATCCTCAACATAAACTTAATCAAATACCTTATAACTTGAAGCAATAGTTGAAAAATAGTAATCCCCATAGGGTAAGCTATTGCTTAGTACATGATATTACACACATGCGCGTAAAACATAAGTAACCAGTTAAGTACACACATGAGTACCATCATAAATGCAACAAACACTCATTTTAATCTTATTATTTAAGTCCATAAGCAACATAGTCTCAGCATCTTAAGACTCGAGTTATTCATGTTCCTTAACACACAATATATAAGTATTACATAGGTATTAGTATTGGGTAGTCCCTAACACTTAAGTATTGAAACTATACTAAATCTACTTAGATCCTTTCAGTGCCAAACTTCATAGGGGATAGCATTGCATAAAAATTGCCAGGTGTCTTACTAATATCACTAAACTAGTAGGTGGTCAAAACCAAGCATAATCAATAAAACAATTAAGTTCAAATTTCAATTTATTTTGGTATATATACTAACCTAACATACACATCCATCAAACATGTATCCCCTACCTAAAACTTCAATAGTGTTTGATGAGTAATTGGATGCTCTATAACCTAATAAAATAAGAAAACATCACCTTAGCCCCTAAACTAAACTCAAGAGTCACTAACCAAACCTATGCCTTAACCCCTCAACTAAGCTACGAGATCCTACAAGTACCCTTGTTGTGATTCTTAAGAAAAACAAAGTTTAGTTGCTATTTTGGTTTAAAGAACTTATTTAAAATCATGTTGAAAAGGTTTTTAATCGAAAAAGAAGGTTGGAAAAGTCACAAAATATGAATTGGAAAGGTTCTGTACACTACTATACATAAGATGTCCGAATGCTAGGTAGATTAGCGTTCGAATGCCAACCTAAACTTTCGTTCTATAAGTTTTTGGGGGGTTGGGTGTCCAGATGCTAGGCATAATCTATAGATTTTTGTAGACTATGTCAAGTGGTTCCTCCTTCGCCTCGCTCCAATCCCAAGCCCAACACCCAACTTCGATTCCATGGTGTTTTTCCACCCTACACGCACCACCAACAACCCTTAACACCCTCCAAACAACCCACAACAAAAATCAAACCCACATTCTAGCTAACCCTAAACTCTAGATAACAATAACAAAAATGGAACATTTAAAGGTAAAGAGGCTTAAGGATGACTTACTCAATGATTCTTGGCACAAGAACACTTCAAATCTACAAACTCCATACTTTACTTCTGTAAATACAACAACTCTTGAGTTTTCCTTCACCAACTTAAGGGAAAAACGAATTTAAATGGTGTTTAAGTGGTAACTTACCTGGTTTTGCTTATCTTTTTGCAAAACTTGAAGTTTTGATCCACCTTAGGTACCCTAAATCCTTGAATCTAAATCCAAAAGGTCTTCTTGAGGGAGTTTTTGTGGGTTTTCTATTTTGCTATAAAAGAAATGTACTCTTTTGGTCATAGAAAAGTGGGGGAGAAGGATACAACGTAGTAGGAAAGGGAGCTTTGAAACTTTTCTTTGGATAAGATTGCCCTTAGCACTTAAAGCTTATTTACATGTCATATTGATGTCTATAAATCAATAAATTCCTTCATTTTGTTTAATTATTTAACTTGGGTTTTACAACTTTTCCCCCCTCAATAAAACTTTTGTCCTTGAAAATTTATATACCTAACTCCTTAAATAGCTTTAGATACTTGCTTTTAATCTCTTATAACTCCTAAGTTGCATCTCTTTTCAATTGGTTTGGCCCCTAAACCTTAACATAAGGAATCACCCTTCTCCTTAGCTGCTGAACTCTAGTGATAACTATCCCTACCGGTTGTTCCACCATCGATATGTCTGGTTATAACTCCAACGACTCTAGATCTACTATTTGCACATGTAGTTCTTTCTCATGATCTAGACTAGGCTTCTTATACTCCCTCATCATGGATACATAAAATACATTGTGAACCCCCTCTTAACATGGATCTAAGTACGTAGTAAACACAAGCCACGAATGGGTATTCAAAGTTCATTGGGAATGAGGAAATAGTAAGTGGAATGGGGTTTTGAATGTGAACATGTATAGATATTACACACCAAAACATAAACATAATCAAGAAGATGAGCTCGAAATAGTGTTCAATACGACTTACAAACACTAAATCAACATTCAGGTTTTAAATGGGAGTTAGATGTGACTTACTAATTCACTCAAATGAGAGGTTCACCATAATCTCAAGAAGAAGAATGATAAGAACATAAGAAATATTAAGAAGTAAAACAATACTCAATGATCTAAGATACAAGGTTGAACAACTCACAAAAATATTAAGTATATTCTTGCTTCAAAATGTTTAACTATGTTAGCTACTAATTAAAATAGTTGCTATTTATAGTAAGTCCTAAAACCCTAGTGGCAACTATAAATATTATATAAGGCCTTAAATCCTAAAGTAGGTGCATAACTAAAGTTAAGGAAAATATTTACAAACATACAAAAATGTGCTAAACGGTGCATTTAATAAGAAGGTTAGTATGTAGGGTATTTAAGCTGTTTTGGGGTAGGTTGGGTCTAAGCAGGATCAGGTTGGCAAGTGGCTATCCGAGTTGGGGTTGGATTTCGTGAAGTCTTATTGTGCTCAGCCAAGCTCCTAATGAGATTGGCCCATAGTTACTGAACTTGTAGATTACTCAGCATTAGATTCCTCGTATCATGCTAAGATAGGCTTTGGACTTGAGACCTTAGCTATTTAGTCCCTGGTCTTCTTGATAGCTAACAAAGCTATTTCCAAGCTATCTTTCTTTCCTTTCTTGTCTTTCTAGCATCAACTTGGTCTTAGGTAGGGTAGGTTGGCCTTGGCTAGGAACAAGTTTGTGAGGTTTTTAGGGTGGTTAGAGGTTAATTCCTATCATCACTGCGGGGTTAAAAAGAAGTTATCCTCAACTTTAGGCAATGAGCACAAGCATAGATACCGGATAAGCTCCTCTTCCCTTTTCTTTTAACCATGGGTGTCGGGTTACTTTGAATCTCCTCAACAGTCATGGGGGTTAAGTAATAGCTCTTCCCATCTTTCCCAACTGTGTAAATGTTGAAGAAGCCATCATAGATTACTCTTCAATCATACTCCCAAAGTCAACCAAGAATTAAATTTGCTGCATTCATAGGTACTACATCAAAGTTAAGCTCATCCTCATACTGTTTTGCCTCGAATGCTATTTGAGCTCTTTTATATATATGGACCATACTTTTGTCATTAAACCACTTTTGTCCATAAGGTTAGGGATGCAAGTAGGTCAACAGTTTCATTCTTGTGATTAACTTAGCGGAAATGATGTTGGTGCAACTATCTTCATCAACAACTAAGGAATAAGTCTTCCCATTCACCAGAATAAGTTTTCCCTTTAACCTGAGTCTTCTTTCAAGTTGGCTCATCATGACTAAGAGTCCATCCATATCTAGATAGATATTCACTTCTTACAGGTCACTTCCTGAGCTCTTGTCACTTTGACTCTACTTGAGTGTCTAGTCCTTCTCTTTTGAAAATCATGACCCTCTTGTTTGGACATTAAGAGGTAATATGTCCATATCCCAAGCAATTGAAGCATTTAACTTCTCGGGATTTGGTGTCAAGCACTCTTTCCTTCTCCACTTTCTTTGTCTCAGTCTGGTCGGGTTGGTTATACTTTCCTTTCTCCATCTTCTTCTCGAGCTTTTTCTTCCCCTCATACCTCTTAAGCTTAGGGCTGCCATATTGAGGTTGGTTGGTCAGTCTATAGTGCCTTCTTCACCTCTATCTCTCTACCTTTAATGCCATATTGAACAAATTGTCCAATGAGTTGAATGGTTATAGCTTGACTACTTCAACAATGTCATCTCAAAGTCTACTCAAGAGCCTAGCAATAGTGCGGTCTTATGGCTCGGCAATCTCATATCTAGTCACCAAGATCTTAAACTCTTGCAAGTACTCTTTAACAGTGTTTCGACCTTACCTTAAGTGCTTGAAAGCATGGAGCATCTCTTACTTGAAGTAGGTCGATACAAATAACTGATTCATCAAACATTTCATTAGTCTCCAAGTTTTGATTAGCTCTTCTCCTTCAGCGTCTCGCTTAGCAATTAACTTGTCCTACCATTGCATATTCAATAACGGACAGTAAGGCTAACTTAACTTTTGTCCGATTATCACACTCATAATACTCAAATAACTTCTCTACTTGAAGAACCTAGTCAAGGAACTCTTCAGGTCAACTATTATTATTGAAGATCGACAGCTTAAGCTTGATATTACCAAGTCTTCGATTATATGTTTGGGGTTCATCCCTTACATTCAGAGTTGGTCGATTCACCTTAGATCGGCTACTTCTATTGAACCTCTACTCAACCAAATCTCATCTCGGCTTTGACTCTCATCTTTGAGCTCCTTGGTTTACTTCAGAGTCAATACTCCTATCATTGCTTCTCTTCGGCTTTGGTTGGTCTCTTCTCCTTCTTAGCTTTGTAGCTCTTCCGAGCTGTTGTTCATCATTAATAGGCTCATTGGAGTCATTTCCATTGGTCACTGCTCATTCTCTTTTGTTACCTCAATTAATACATCAGCGGCCTCTAACTAAACTAGTAAGCTCCTAAATAGAATCAATGAGATTTTGAATATGATATTCTAGATTATCAACACGTCACCTCAAACTTCCATGGGGACTATCACCACTAATATTCATACTATCTTTAGACGTTCTCATTCGTATAGTAACTCTCACTAAGAGATTTGAACAAACACATAATATACTCAACTCGACTTAAAATCACCATAACTTCAATTTCTATAGCTACCCATGACTTCCAAATACTACTTTAGCTACTATAACACTACTAAGGATAAATTATAACTAGAAACAATTGCCAAAATCACTACTACTAACCAAAATATAGTTGACAGCAACTCAAAAACAATTAGTACTCGACACAATGTACTTTGAGAACTTAAGTACCATTACTACTATTACATAAAGTACAGTAAACCACAACATAAATAGCAATTCATAGAAGAGTGAGAACTCATGAATCAAACTTTGAAGAACACTAACTCGTGTGTCTCTCTAAAGCTTTAATACCAAGATGATACGAATCAAAGTATGTAGCAAACACGAGCCACAAATAAGTATTCGAAGTTCAATGGGAATCACGAATTAGTAAGAGGAATGGGGTTTTGAATGGGAACGTGTATGGACATTACGCACTAGAACGTAAACATATTTGGGAAGATGAGCTTCAAAAAGTGTTTGATACAACTCACGAATACTAAATCAACACTCGACTTTCAAATGGGAGTTAGATATGACTCACTAACTTGGTCAAATTAGAGGTTCACCATAATCTCAAGAAGAAGATTGATAAGAACATAAGAAGTATTAAAGAGTAAAACAACACTTAATAATTTGAGACACAACTTTAATGACTTACAAAGATATCAAGTATATTCTTGCTTCAAAATGTTCAACTATGTTAGCTACTAATTACAATAGGTGTTATTTATATTAGTCTTAAAACCTTAGTGGAAAAATGGTAAATAATATATAAGGCCTTAAACCCTTAAGTAGGTGCATAAATAAATTTAAGGAAAATATTTACAAGTATACAAAACTATGCTAAATGATGCTTTTAACATGAAGGTTATCATGTATGGTATTTGAGCTGTTTTGGGGTAAGCTAGTTTTGAGCAAGATTAGGTTTGTAACTGGCTGTCCGAGTTGGGATTAGATTCCTTAAAGTCTTATTGTGATCGGCTAAGCTCCTAATGAGGTTGGCTCACAGTTGCTAAACTTGTGGATTGCTTGGCATTAGATTCCTTATGTCATGATGAGTTGGGCTTTAGACTTAGGTACTCAACTGTTTGGTCTCTAGTCTTCTTTGTAGCCAAAAGAGTTGTTGGTGAGTTGTCTTTCTTTCCTTTTTAATCCTTCTAGAATAAACTTAGCCTTAGGTAAGGTAGGTCAGCCTCGGCGAGGAATAAGTTTGCGAGGCTTTTGGGGTGGTTAGAGGTAGATTCACATCACCTCTAATTGTGGGGGAAGTTCTAATCTATAAGCCATGTTGCCAATCTTTTCTATGATTTTAAAAGGGCCTACATACCTTGGTTTCAACTTACCCCTCAAGCTAAATCTAGCCATACCCTTAACTGGAGAAACTTTCAATAGTACTTCCTCGCCCACTTAAAAATATAAAAGGTGACACCGCTTATAATCATTACTATTCTACTTACTTTAGGTGATTTACATCTACTGTCTAATCAGTTTGATGTTATCTACTACCTCCTGTACCAAATCAAGTCCTACCAACTGTCTCTCGCCTACCTTATGCTAATGAATAGGCAATTTGCACTTCCTACTGTATAGTAACTCAAATAAAGCCATTTGAATAGTAGCTTGGTAGCTATTATTATAAGTAAAGTCTACTAAGGCTAAATGCTTATCCCATTATCTATCGAAGTCAAGTATACGTGCTATCAACAAGTCTTCTAGAATCTGAATGATGTGCTAATTGACTATTTATCTATGGATGAAAAGTGGTAATGAATAAGAGTTTGGTACCCACAGTATTTTGCAGGCTTCTCTATAAATGATTGACAAACCAAGTATCTCTATCAGAAGTGGTGGATACTGGTAGCTCATATAACCTCACTACTTCTTGAATGTATAACTTAGTTGGTTTTCCCAACTGATACTTGATGTTTATATGAATGAAGTGTGCAAACTTAGTCAATCTATCCATTATCACCTAGATGGCATTATGCTTCACCAAAGTTTTAGGTAGTGTAGTGAAAAAGTCCATATTCACATGTTCCTACTTCCATTCGAGTATCAACAAATGTTGCAACTCACTAGCCTGCCTTTGATGCTTAATTCTAATCAGTTGGCACATCTAACACTTAGACACATACTTTACTATCTCTTTCTTTATATTATTCCACTAGTAGCGATCTTTCAAATCCTTACACATTTCCATACCCCTTAGGTGAGTAAAATAAGTGGAGTAGTATACTTCTTTCAGAATCTCGCTTCTTAACCCTAGTTACACTAGCACACATAATTTGCCCTTAAACCTCACAAATCCTTTAGCATCTACTACAAAGTTTGAAACTTTCCTTGCTTCTATCTTACTTGATCTCCTGGATTCCTTAATCCTTTAACTATATAGCTTTGATTTGATCTATCAGGGTAAGTTGTATCCTCAAATTTGCTAACCTGGTGCCAACTTGGCACCAACCTCTCTAGTTAATACCTCCAACTCAATTCGGCACATTTGCTCAAGAAATGGTCTTTGTGTAGTGATCAAGTTGGCCAAATTTCCTTGTCTCTTCCTACTTAAGGTATCAACTACCATATTGGCTTTACTTAAGTGGTACTGAATGTCTAGGTCATAGTCCTTAATTAGCTCTAGCTAACACCTTTGCCTCATATTTAAGTCTCTTTAAGTGAAAAAATATTTGAGACTCTTGTGATTTGTATATGCCTTGCACCTCTCTCCTACTAAATAGTACCTCCACAACTTTAAAGCATGTATTACAACTACCAACTCTAAGTCATGAATCCAATAATTCTTCTCATATGGCTTGAGTTGGTGAGAGGCATGTGCAATTACCTTACTGTCTTACATAAGGACAAACCCCAGTCCCTGTATGAAGGCATCTCTATAAATAACAAACTCTTCCCTGCTATGGGGTAAGGTTAATATTAGAGTCGTCACCATCCCATCCTTCAGCTACTGAAAGCTTGCTTCACAATTGTCATCTTATTCAAACTTAACCCTTTATAAGTCAATTGAGCTAAAGGCGCTACAATTTTTGAAAAGCCCTCCATAAACTTTCGGTATTAACCAACTACCCCTATGAACTTCTGACTTATGACAACATTATTGTAGGTCTAGGCCACTTAACAGCTGCCTTTATTTTCTTTGAGTCTATAGCTATATCATCTTGATTCACAATATGACTTAAGAAAGCTACTTGCTCTAACTAGAAGTCGCACTTACTAAACTTAGTGTATAGCCTCTCTTCCCTCAACTTGCCTAATACAATCCTTAAGTGCTCTTCATTTTCTTCTCTACTCTCGGAGTAAATGAGGATGTTGTTAATAAAAACAATGTCAAACCTATCAAGATACTCCCTAAATACCCAGTTCATGTGGTCTATGAATGTTGTAGGTGTGTTTGTCAAACCAAAAAGTATTACTAGAAATTCATACAACCCATACCTCATTATGTAAGCTATCTTCTCTACATCTTCAGCTTTGATCTTCAACTAGTAATACCTTAAGTGCAAATCTATTTTAGAAAAGACTTATGCATCTTATTAGCTTATTAAAGAGGTCATCAATTCTTGGCAAGGGGGTACTTTTTTTTAATCGTGACCTAATTTAAATCCTAATAGTCAATGCACATACGTAGACTCCTATCCTTCTTCTTTACAAATAGTACTGAAACTCCCTAAGGAGATGACTTGGGCTTAATAAAACCCTTATCTTATAGTCTTATGATACGATTTGTACCAAGGATTAGCAAGGCCATTCTTAAGGGGTAGGACTAAGCTTATAGAAAGCTTGAAAATGAGGATAGAAATGTACGAGAAACAAAGGACCAACAAGAAAACCTCAATCTGCTCCAAGGATATTATGCACTAGGGAACTACTGAGGACTCACAGCTCGACTCCATATGATGCACAAGCTAGTTTGATGTGGGTACTTACTACCTAACTTTACTTAAAGATTAGGATAAGAGTAAAGGAAGTAAGCAAATGAAGAGCAATTCTTACGAAAAAAGGGATATATTCAATGTTCATGTACGATGTAGCTATGTGTTACAAAAGGGTATTTATACTTGAAAGTTAGGGCATCTTACCTAAAGTGGAAAAGATTAAATAGGGTAATATCTAAAATAAGTATGATATAAGGAATGTTTGAAGGGTATAAATGAAAATTTAGTAAAATAGGCATTCTGTATGAAAGATTCTATCATAGGGGGTGCTTGGACACATGGTAGATGATTTATGGTTATACGCCTAGTAAAAACAAACAAATTGTATGGCTAGAGCTGAGCTGATAGTTTAGTAGTGTTGAGCTGAGCAAGTAACTGTTTTGAGGTGAATTCAACTCCGACATATTTGGTATAGCTTAGATTTAGGTTGGATGGGCTGAGCTATTGTTTGAGTGTATATAATGACCCTAGGAGGGGCCTAGTAGTATTGCCTAGAATTTCCATATCACATGTGCACCTATAATAAGAAAATCGCCTTGTAAGTCAGAAATTGCAAGATTCTAAATAGTTATTCACTAAAGTCTTCAATTTTAGTTCATTGACTCATTATATAATATAAATAATTATGGATATCTATTTTTCCACAATTCTTTAGAACTGTAGAAAATCGGCATCCCCTACTAAAATGGTGAAATAAGACAGAAAATTCCAGAAAATTCTAAACTTACTAAAGATACTAAACTTAATTGAGATATTAGTCGTTTTCTGGAGTATTCCGAATTAACTACATAAGCTTTTCATCATACTTATTCAATGGTAGCACTTTGCACTCCGTTCCTATCCTTATCCCAACTATCGATCAACCTGTAAGGAAAAGAATTGTTGGGGTATAAGCTTACGCTTAGTGAGATAAATACCCTCATCAATACTGTATGACAAAAATTTATTAGATGCACAATCATATAAATGCATGAACAATCAGTATGTCAAACAACTCATGTAGTAGCCTAAGAACTGCATACGACTCAAAATTACATCCCCTATAGTCGGGGTTTGGATATAATTAACTGACCCAAACTGAAATCCGGGTTTTAGACCTTAGGTTTTAATTCATTTGCACTATTGTGCTTAAGTAAAAAATGAAACCATATATATTTATGTATATATATATATATATATATATACGTAGAATGTATATAATATACTTTCTTTCCAAACAACAAATCGTATTTTCAAAATCTCAAGTCTAGCGATGTAGCGGCCCCCGTAATCCATAAACACACACCCTAAGTAGAAGCTACAAGATGCAACCCTTCGTCGACGGTTGGCGTCTCCCGGCACCTAATAAGCCTATTAACTAAAGACAGAGACTCAATAAAAATGATGACATAGTTAGTGCCCAATCCTGTAGGAGGCTCATCTTCTTGTGAGTCCCTTCCCATCTTTTACGTAAAGTGGTAGTTGGTGTTATCCGAATACAATATGGGGAATGCATGATTCATTTTATTTCTTAATCATATAGATGGTTAATCCAATTTTTAAAGGTGATCAGACAATTTCATTCCATACAATTGTACGTATAAATTTATCACAACAATTCCCATTATTATATAATTAACAAGTCATAGCATTCAGTTCACAAATCCATATACATGCATTTCTCATATCCTACAAGCATCCAAATTTATATATATATATAAGTTTAGGTACATCTATTCTATAAGCAAAATTAAGTAAAGAGTCATCGGGAATTTACTCATTCAGTAATGCGAGTCAATTAAAGCAGTCTAAGGTTAGGTCGTCTTCGAAAGCCAAGTCTCTTAGACATCGCAAATATGATACTATAAGGATTTGAAATAAAACTTAGAAAACTAAGCTAAAACCTTTTAAGCTATACTTTTGACTTGGTTTCATAATTTTTCCTAGTTTTACTTAAAAGTTCTATTGCATATAACTTTCTCGTTTTAAATCTAATTTTTATGATCTTATAGTTAATCTTCATCTTTTTCAAGTGTACTTTGATGTGATGAGGCATGCAAAACTGCCCATAGGTCAAAACAGTAGTGATCCTCATGATTTGGAGTGCTTTTGGGCTTTATTTGGTTAATGGGCTTTTTGGTCACTTGGGAAATTCTTTGAGCTTGGGCTTAGGACTTTATTCTAAACTTAAAATACTCCTTAAGGTCAAACTTTCAACTTTGGTTTACACTCTTGGTGCTAACAACAACTCCTTGGGCTTTTATGTGGGCTTAAATTATCAAATTGGCTTGTTTTTAGTTCAAATCGGCCTGTTTTTGGTTCAAATCAAAGTTAGTGATTTTGTTGAGCTTATGGAGTTTTAGGTGGACTTCTTATGGGTTTCAAAACAACCTTTCTTAATATTTTAAATTGCTGGTCAGAATTTTAATGAAGGCTCAACTTAGAGTTTTAGGCTCGTTTTAAAAGTTTTAGGCTTGGTTTTGAGTTTTAAGCTTTGTATACTTGCTATACTTGCTTTGGTTGATCTTTTCACTTTGTTCACTTGGTTTTATCATATTTTTAAGTAGCTTTTACTTATGTTCCAGATCTGGTCGTGATGAATCCGAGGGGTTCTCACTTGGTTTTTCAACTTGTTTTATCATTTCTTTAAGTTTATGGGTTAGATCATGAACTTAGGTTACTTATATTCAAATCTTAACTTAAATTCTCTTCCATAAGATGATTACTTAGCTCATACTTTATATGAAAATAGTAGATCTCATACTTATCACAACTTCCATATCATAGTTCATATCTCACAAGGTTGGTTTCTTCATAAAAGCTTCATGTAATGGATTTTCCTTTACTTAAGGTTAGGTTTGAGTATCTTTAACTTAATAGAAATGGAAATAACATCTAAATGACTCACATACACTCCACGTCTAGCATGACATCTCCTCATTCATGTACACATTTCATGATTTTCTTAACTTAAAATCTTTCATTCTAAGTGTTAAACATATATCTTCACATAATACTAACTTAGCATGTTCATATTTCAACTTTTATGAAAAGGGGTTTACAAGCTTACTTCTTAAGGTGATCTAGCTATTTTATCATCTTATGATCATGCTAATATCTTCATAAAAACATGGTCTCCTAACATGTAATACTAAGCCACTAATACAAAGAAACAACTTACTTGTCCTTAAAGTGAAAAAAAAGTGGTGGTACAACTAAGTATCCTCTTAGCTTGTTGTCTTCCTTCCTCTTCTTGTAAGTTCTTTTGAAAACTAGAGTCTTGATCTTTGAAGTGGGTTTTTGGAGACATTCTAAAGTTCCTAAAAGTGGTTTTTGAAATTGACAAAAGGAGGCAACAAAATCAAGCTTTTGTGCCGTAAGTTATGAAGCAAAAAGGGTGGCAGCAATGTGGGGTTTTATGGGGTTAAGTTTCTTCTTTTGATTTATGTTTAAAGTGAGAGAAAAGGAAGTGAAAATGAGAGTGAAAGAGGGAGAGAGTGGCAGATTTTTGAATGGGAGGAGAAGTGTGTGCAAGAAGTTTTAATTGATTGTCTTTTAGTATGCACAAATGCCAACTTTTTGACAAGACTAGATGATGTAAACATTAAGAGGTAAATAGTAAATGCGTAAGACAATTGTGTGATTGAAAGTTGACAAGGCATGGCCTCCCTTAGGCTCTCTTCCTAACCGGCCGTAAGGTATCCTCTTTGGGCATTGAGTTATCTTGTCACTTAATTAAAAGTTGAATACATAAAATAATATGATAACTTGTCCATATATAATATAAGTAAAGGGGTGATAAGGAAAGTGTCTTATCACTAGTTTTTGATAAGTTATCAATTGATAAATGATTCCAAATTTCAATTGATTTATCAATTGATAAGTTATTTAGGGTGATTGGTTGGTTTACTTATTTATGTGCACAAGTCTTATGCATGAAGATAAGAAGATTGTCTTATATGAAAATCTTTTGGAGTTTGTTTCTTAAATTTATTTGTATGTTATAATTTAATTCTTATAAAATTATGAAAATTTCTAGAGTTTGAATAAAATTATTCAAATTAAATTATCAATTAGTCGTTTAGGGTTATAAGTCCTTAATTGTTTTAGGGTTTAAAGTTTTGAGTGACTTAAAGTCTGCGGTTCTCGTAGTCGAGTTTTATCGATAATAGACATTTGAATCGGAAAATTAAATTCGTTTTTAAATGCAAACTTAAATCCTTAACTTAGTTTATCCTTGGGAACATTTGGGAAGTACTCTTAGTTGAATCATAAGTTCGCTAAAAAGTAGGGTTTACAATTTATCTATATGTAACATGGCTTATAAATGAAAATAAGGGAATTATCTTATATAAAATTCTTTTAGGGTTTGGTTCTCAAATTAGTTTGTAGGTTGTGATTTGCCTCTTAAGAAATTTTAGAATTTTCTAAAGTTGAATAAAATTTATTGAAATTATATTTTTAATTATTTATTTAGGGTTATAAGTCCTTGATTATCCCAAGGTTTAGGGTTCGAGTAAGTTTAAGTTTGTTTTAGGGTTTTTCACCAACTTGAGAGTAATTGATTTACACTTAGGAGCTTAAGGTTCAATTGGCTTAGTTATTTCGAACCATCACTTTATTATGCAATATATATATATATACACACATATTGTGGAGCTACTTATGTACACAAGTAAAATAATTTTTGTATATTCATTAATTTATTCATTTTAACTAGCTTAGTTTTGTTGTTTATTATTATTTGAAATAATCCTTTATTCGTTCGCTATCAATTTTATATAATTTCACAAAATTATTGATAATTTTATTGATTTATGGCTTTTCAAGCATTAAGATAATTTTATGGAGTTTTAAAAATTTTTATGATTTGATATTTACGGTTTCTATTAAGTTTAGGTTTATATTTTTAAAAATACACATATGTAAGGATTGGGGTTTTCTTGTATAATTAGGATTTTCAAATTGTATAATAGGGCCTTTTAAGTTCGTTTTAAGTTCCGAGTTTAAAATTTTAGTCATTTTTCATTTTATGTAGTCTTGTCAACTTAGGAAAATATCTATGATACTCAAGTTCGACATCATGTTTAGAAAGTTAAATTTACGGAGTCTACAATGTAACCCTAGTCAGCAACTGGAGACTATTGATAAGCATAAGAGGGTTCAGTTTGGGAAGGGCATAAAGTCAATAGACTGCAGCAGGTCAGAATCTTTAACTATGGGGTGTAAAGAAAGAACTCACCTAGCTATACTCTTTAGTCCTCGAGCTCAAGCTTAAGTCAAGGGTCCAGTAGCCTAATTCCTATCATCCCAGCCCTAAATCCTGTTAGTCCTCATCTAAGTTCTCTTTGGGTCAATAAGGGTTAAGGTTAGCAACATTAAATGTGTTAGACACTCCAAAGTCTTTTGGTAGTGTCAAGCCTGTTTTTTCGGTTTTCTTTTATTTAAAATTGATTTCCCCATTTCCAATTAATATTAAACCCTAACCTATTTAATATTAACCATCAACTAAAGAAATCAGGAAATTTCGATTTTTTTATTTATAAAAATTTTTGGAATTGCCACCCGACCGAAGTCAAGAGAAAGAAAAGAAACCATAATCAATTAGGTAGATTGATTACGATTTGGCTATCGGTCTTTGATTTCAGTTTGAAGGAATAACTAGAGAGTTCCGAGTTCGGAGGCTAACCTATTAAACCCTAATGGGTACCAGTATTTATTTACCGAAATTAAGATTATTCTTTTAATTATAATATTTAAAAAAATCAAAAGGAAAGAAAAACCTAAGTTTATATAGATTTTATCATCACCCTGAAGGTGCCTACATACCCGCTAACTGGGATCAGATGATCATAGTTCTTTCAGAAAATCTTAGTGTGTTGATTGATTTTAATTTTTGAAAACCGGTTGAGTTTACGTTTTAGTTGATTTAGTTTAAAAAAATCTAAAGGGTCCAAACTCGTGAGTGATTTTTTTAAAAAAAAAAACTCTTTAAGATACTATAATCTTTTTGTAAAAATTTCTTTTTTTGTCAATTTTTATTTCTTAAAAAATAATTTTTCTATATGAGAATTCCTAAAAAAAACTTAATCCTAAAAAAATTTCTAGACTAATAGATACATATGTATATATACACATTATTACTACTAATAAGTATCTACCTAAATAAATTAGTGATATCATGTAATATATTCTAATATATAAAATCAACACTAATAAATCTCCTAAACTAATATATTCATATATTATATCACTAATAGATAATGTAATAAGGCATATATACAATAAAATAAAATAAAATAAACAATTTTCTAAGATCTATATATCCCTACATTATCATAATATACCCTATCTATATTAAAGCTAATGCTAAAAGAAGTATTTTAAACTATTATATATAAACTATATTAAATCACTTAAAACTCTAATAAAATAAAAATATAATATAACATAATATTGTATAATATAATCAAATAGATAAGAACACGCCGAACCTGATCGTTGGGATAATATTTGTCGGACTTGCTGTTCACAAATGGAGTGTTCTCGTTGGTGGTGAATCTGTGTACAACAGTGAAGTGACTTTGCGTGTATGTGGACTGATCGGCCGAACGTGTGCAATAGACTGTTGTCGTGGTTGGATTGGCCGTATCTTGGTCTTGTTCTATACTTAAGAAGTGCTATTCGTGTTCGGTATTTAGGGTAGTACTGCTGTTTGGTGTTGATTTAGAGTATAGGTCAGTAGACAGTGTGGCTGTTCTATACTGCTGCGATGAACGTAATGCGGTGGGCGATAGAGAACAAAGCTGCTGTCGTAACTGTTGCCGTAACGATAGCTGTTGCGATGAAGTGCTGCTGGGTTGTAGAGTCCAATTATTACAGTTGCTGTTGGTGGATGGATGTCGCAATACTGCTGTTGTTCAATGTTGCATCAGTGGTCAAACGAGGATCTTTTATGATTGGAGATTAGATGCAGCATCAAGTTATTTTAGAGTTGAAAAAACTTTTTTCTTTTTGGTGTGATGTATATTTATAAACCCAAAACAAATCACATCAAATTGTATCCATTCATATCTATTGTATCTAATTTGATAATAATTAAACTAGATTCAAATTAATTTAAATCTGATTTAATAAAATCAAACTAGATTCGAATATTCTCTAACTATTCAAATTCAAATGGAGAAGATTTGATTAGATATGATTCCGCTTATTTTTCTCGCTTTTTGTAAAAGATAGAAAACTAAAAGACATAGATGCCTAGCGAGACTCGAACCCAATACCACAAATTAAATCCAATCCGATACTTTAATGCCTATCTGTTAGGCGGTTGGCCAATGCCTTGATTTTTAGCATAACTAAATTGTACTTAAAACACTCGACTGCCTAAAATAATTTTTTTGAACTAAGCTAAACTAAAATGATTGACTCTAAAATAATTTTCTTCTTATAAAAATATTTATATATTTTTTATTTTTTCATTTTTTTGTATTTTCATCATTTTTTTCAAATTTTATTATTATTTTATTTTTGAATTACGATCCTTTTTGTAAAAAATAAAATAAAATAAAAATAAAAAATTAGAATTACAAAAGGGTAAAAATTAAGTGTCTATAGGTAGTTTTAGTTTGTATGCGTTGTCATTTATCTTCTAGTGTATCTTGAATGGTCCTTTAGCTTTGGCAGACAACTTATTCTTCCTCTTATTAAGAAACCTCTCCTTACTCAAGTGTAGCCACACTTGGTTATTAGGTTGAAATTGCTTGGTCTTCCTTCCTTTACCTTTCTCTTTTAGTTTTATGGTAGCTTATTCAATGTGTTGGGCGACTTGTTGGTAGATCCACTAGATGGATTGCGCTCTTGCTATTACTTCTAGATCTTTTTGGTCAGTGGTTAGCATTAAGGTGTGATCAAGGGGTAGTTTGGGATTGAAACTGTAGATGATTTCAAATGGGGTATATCCAGTAGTGGTGTATGTTGCTTTGTTGTAAAAAAATTCAACCACAAGTAGGTAGATGTCCTAGTCAGCTAAGTTTTTCCCTACTACAGGTTAGAGCAGTGAGCTTAGGGTACGGTTGATGACCTCTGTGTGGCCATCATTTTAGGGGTGATAAAAAGTGCTGAACAATAATTTGGTTCCCATCCAATGCCAAAGGATTTGCTAAAAATGGCTCAAGAACTTTGGGTCTCTATTTGACACCACATTCTTGGCACTCCATACCAACTATTTCTTGCAAAAATAAAGAATCAATGGGCAAAGCATAATTAGTTTTATTATAGGGCATACCTTTTTGCTGAACCTATCCTCAACAATTATTACAGAGTCTTTGCCTTGAGTAGTTTGGGGTAATCTAAAGACAAAATCCATACTCAGGTCAACCCATGGTTTGGTTGAATAAGTAGAGGCATTGCCTTTACTCATTTAGCTTGGCCTTTTACCTTTTTATATATGGCACATCCCTTAATCACATGATACACATTACATTTCATTTTAGGCCAAAAGAACCTATCATTCAGTAGCTCATATGTCCTTCGTTCTGTAATGTGTCTAAAGAGTCCTCTACTATGGCCTTCTCTTACTAATAGTTCTCTTATTGAACAAGTTAGCACACATAATTTTCCTCCTTAGAATAGATAACCATCCTTTACATGGTATTCATCCATTATTCTTCCTTGTCTACAATATATATATATATATTGAACTAAAGTAAGAATGATGTTGATACTATACTTTTATACTTGTAAACCCTAATAGTCTGGTCTGCAACTCAGTGAGAAGAACATGTCTTCTTGACAAAACATCAACAACTACATTATTCTTGCCTTGCTTATATTTGATGATGAAATTAAATCCTTCCCAAAATTTAATCCATTAAGCTTGGTGTTTAGAAAGCTTTGATTGGCTTTGTAAATATCTTAAGGACTTATGATTCATATATACAATAAACTCCTTTGGTAGATGATAATGCTGCTAAACGTAGAGAGCTCTCATAAATGCTAAGAGTAATTTGTCATATATAGAATAATTAAATTGTGCACCTTTGAGTTTTTCACTATGATAAGCACTAAGTCAACCTTCTTACATCAGTACAACTCTGATGCCAACACCTGACGCGTTGCATTCTAGCTTAAATACTCCATTAAAGTTTGGTAGAGCTAAGACCGGGGCATATGCCAACCTTGCTTTCTCCTTGACAAAACTCCTCTCTTCTTTCTCTCCCCACTTAAACTCTACATTCTTCTTTGTGAACTTAGTCAGAGGTGCTACTATAGTACCAAATCGTTGGATAAAGCATCAATAGAATGATAACAATCTATGGAAGCTCCTCACCTTCACACATGAAGTTGGGGTTAGTCACTCAACAATAGCTCAAACTTTCTCTTCATTTACTCTTAATCCTCCTCTACTAACCACTTAACCTAGTAAGATCAGTTCTTCTTAATAGAAATAACATTTCTTCATGTTTCTAAACAATCTCTCTATTTGGAGGACATAGAAAACAGCTCGAAAATGATCAATGTGACTCACTATGTCAGCACTGTAGACAAGAATATCATTCAAGTAGACAACAAAAGACTTCCCAATTAGGTCCCTTAGAACATGGTTCATCAATCTCATAAAAATGCTTAAGGCATTTGATGACTTAAAGGGCATGACCATCCAATTGTACAAGCTATGTCGGGTCTTAAAATCAATTTTCCATTCATCCCCTTGCCTCATTCAAATATATGGTATCTTGATTTCAGGTAAATCTTGTTGAATAACTTGGTACCACTCAATTTGTCTAACATATCATCCAGCCTTGGAATGGGATATTTGTACTTGATTGTAATCTTTTTGACAACTCTGCTATTTGCACACATATGCTAAGTGCCATCCTTCATAGGCGCAACCAATGTAGGCATAGTATAAGGGCTAAGACTTTTTCTTAGATATCCTTTCTTTAATAACTTATTGACTTCTCTTTAGAGCTCTGTAACTTGCTTGGGATTCATTTTATAAGAAGGCATGTTGGGTAATGTAGTGCCAGGTATCAAGTCAATGCAGTACTCAATACCTTCAAATGTGGGGGGGGGGGGGGGGGGGGGGGGGTACTCCCTTGGGCAGTTGCTTTAGAAACAGGTCTACATACTTATCTAACAACTCCTTAATCTCTAAGGGTAGTTCAAATTGCTCCTTTAGGTCTAGTGGTCATCTAATCAATAAAAAGGTCAACATGTTGACCTTAATAACTTCTCAGAGCTTAGCTATACTTAGAATCAACGTCTTTCTTAGATCCTCGAGTAAGTTTAGCTTGCAACTTGCTAACTTGACTTGACATCATAAGGTTCAAAGTAATCTTCCTACTATCCTTCTCAAACACATGTGTTTTTGAAACCGTTATGAACAACCCTTTGATAAAAAAAGCCAAGGTCTGCCTAGCAACACACAAGACATATACATGGGCAACACATCATAGAGAATTACATTAGAATAATTTCTAATAAAGATTAACAGTAACACCTACTGAGTGACATGTAGTGCTTCCTTCTCATTTAACCAATGCAATTTATATAGCTTTAGGTGTAAGATAGTAGGCAACTTAAGCTTCTTAACTAGGTTAGTAGATACCATATTAGTGTAGCTTCCACTATCTACTATTGGTGCACAAACTTGATCATTTACTTTGCAAGTGAAGTGGAATAAGTTCTCTCTTTGCTCCTCCTTGGTAAAGGGTTCTATACTCATCGCACATTAGACAACTAAGGTCAATTTGCCTAAATCTTTGGTGAACATGTCCTCTTTAACAAGCTCATCCCCTTAGGTGGTATCCTTCTTAGGAACAACCTCCTCCTTGAGCTCCTCATCAGCACTATCTACATCAAGTTTTAGAACATCTCTTTTGATAATCATAGTTCTTTAGTTTAGATACTGAGTAGCTATGGACCCAAACCCTTGATACTTAAAGCATTGGATCTGGCTCATCTTCCTCTCAGATCCCTATCCCTTCTCATAAGTTCTCGGTAGAACTTCACGGTCATTTGGTTGACTCTTTTGTTCAGCTTTAACATCTATTCTTCTACTTGACTAGGCGTTTTGCTGAACTCGATAACTTCCTTGAGCTGGTCGACTTAGTTATACAAGCTGGCTCATTAGAGGTCGGTTTAGCCTATTCCTCTTTTGTCTTTCCACTCACTAGGCTATTCTTATAGCTTCATCTAATACAGTAAACTATTGAAGCTCCATGACATCTTGGATCTCCCTTCTTAGTCCAGTGAGAAATTTAGATATCATTCGGGTTAAAGGTTCATCCACTTCATATCAAGTCATGAGTATTTGGAACTCTTGAACATACTCATCAACAGTTCGGCTTCCTTATCACAGCTCTTGAAGTCAAGCAAAAGTATTTTGTAAATATGTATCCAACATAAATCTATTTCTAAGTATCCTCTTCATCTCAAGCCAAGTGTTTACTTCCCTATATCCTTCTCTTCTTCTCATAATTTGGAAGTTCTTGCACCACATTATGGCATAACTAGAGAACTCTATATTAGCAATCCTTACTTTCTTGAGCTCTTCATACCAGCAATAGTAAAAACCATGCTTTACCTTCTCTTCCTAGTTTAGACAGTCATCAACACTTCTAGAACCATTAAAGCTCAGAATCTAAAGCTTCACATGGTTAGCAGCTTGAGGTTCTCGAGTTCGTTACCCCTTCCTCATTGTACTCTTCTTCTTCTTCTTCATCTAAATCACTTAAATTAATTCTTCTCCTCACATGTCCTCCTAGGGAGTATTCTGCATGGCTTTGATAGGTTGAAAGGCTAATGTATGAATAGCTCTAGTTAGATTTACTATAAGGTTAGCCATCTCATTAATTCACTCATCTATACTTCTAGGGATGTTATAGGGTTGTCACCCATGGTGGAAAACACTACTATTATCATATCTAATACCAACGTTGACCTTGGATCCATCATACTCTATACAAACCTTGGTAACAAACTTTAAATCCTCGAAACAAAAGATACTTGATAGAAATCAGACCATCGGACCCTTGACCCCAACCTAAGCTTAAGCTCGAGGACTGAAGCATGGCAAGATGAATTCTTTCTTTATGCACCACATTTAAGGAATTTGAACTGCTACAGTTTGCTAACTTAATGCCCTGGTCAAGCCAAACCCTATTATACTCATCAACCGTCTCAAATGAACTGCACCTGAATAGCAGCTTGGCTCATCCGACCATCTCTTCAACCGACTTGAATCTAAGCTATTGTGAAGAAGTCCGAGCTAAATTCACCTCGGAAGAGTCAACTACTTACCTCATTGCAATTGATCTACTACTTTTGCTCAATAGGCACTAACCTGATTGTACAATTTGTCTTTTTTGCCAAAAAGACACCCATCTATTAAGAGTTATGTGTTTGAGCAATCATATGATATAATCCTCCATACAAGATACCTCTTTTATTGTATTTTCAATTGTACCCTTTATTATTCCTTGTACATTACTTATTTTAGGCATTACTCTTTGTCTTTTCATTTTAGGCAGGATACCCTAACTTTTTTAGTATAAATACCTACTGTATGTGTAGCCACAAATTATCTTACTCTTTATGATATTGAATATATACTTCTCCTTTCATGAACATTGCTCATAGTTTGTTTGCTTACTTTACTTTTATCTTAACCCTTAAGTAAGGCTAAGTGATAAGTACCCTCATTAGATTAGCTCATGCATCATATTGAGTTGAACCGTAAGTCTTCGGAAGTACCTTGGTGTGTCATTTCCTTAGAGCTATTTGAGGGTCTACTTATTTAGTTTTCTTATCTTTCGCACAATTTCCCTTTCTTTCTTCGAGCTTTCTACAAGCTTAGACCCACTTCGATACCATTACCCCATCAGCTTTCATTGCAACATATCATCTTGGTATGAAAGTGGAGGTTTCATTTAGGTACGCTGACTTTGAATCTTCTTGAGTAGTAGTGTATTGAGTAGAATTTAACTATTAGTGTTTGAGTAAGTAGAAGTAGTACTAGTTCACTATGGTTATATACTCTGTTTTGCCTTATTTTAAGTATATGAAAATAGAGCAAGTTTTGATTGGATTTATTGTTCTTTGAAGACATCCACTATGTTGATAGCTAGCTTGAACTTTTGTGTGAACAAAAGTGTGTGTGATTTGTTTAAGTTAAGAAGGCAATTTTTGTCATTTTTGTAGATTCTGAGTTTGTTTATTGAGCCTTATCAAAAGAATGATGGATCTTAGTGTCAATATCGGTATTAGAGATGATAATAGTGGTGTTGTCCACTAAGGGCAACAACCTTAAGGCAACCCCAAGAGTACAGACGAATTACTTAATGAGGTAGCTAACCTCATAGTTGATTTGACTAGAGTTGTTCATGTAATGGCTTATTTACCTACTAAGGCCGTACAGAACACTCAACAAGCCACTTAACCTATTAAAGGATAGATCTCAGCTCGATAAGTTCAAGGTGGAGTAGGAGGATGAGTACGATGAAGGATTGACTTAGGAGATATGGATGTAGAAGAAGATGAAGAATACAATGAAGAAGAGGAGTGACCTAAAGCCCCTCGCGCTGCCGACCATGTAAAGCTCTAGATTCCAGGCTTCAATAGTTCTAAGGATGCAGACAGCTATCTAGATTGGGAGGAAAAGGTTGAACATGTCTTTGACTGTTATTAATATAAGGATCATGAGAAGGTGAAGGTTGCTACTATAGAATTCTCGGGTACGCTATATCATGTTGGAAGAACTTCTAGATCATGAGGTGGTGAGAAGGGTTTAAAGAGATTAATACCTAACCTGAGATGGAACGGATTCTTAAAAATAGGTTCATACCAGATACCTACCTATAGGACACTTTTGTTAAGCTTTAGTAGCAGTGACAAGGGGGCCGAACTATTGATGATTATGTTTGGGAGTTCCAAATGCTTATGATTCGATGTGAAGTGGATGAACCATTAACTCAAATAGTATCTAGATTTCTTACTGGATTAAAAAATGACATCCAAGATATCGTAAAACTTTAGTAGTTCACCACATTGGATGAGATTATAAGAATAACCTAGCAAGTAGAGAGGTAAAGGAGGAACTAGCTGATCCGACCTTTGATGAGCTAACATGTTTGGGGAAGTTACCGAGCTCAACAAAGTTTTGATCTGACTCGAAGGGTAGAAATCAAAGCCAAAGTGAAGGACTGACCAATTGATGGTGAAGTGCTGACGAGAACATATGAAAAGGGACAAGGATCTAAAAGGAAGGCAGGTTAGATTAAGTGCTTTAAATGTTAAGAGTTTAGGCATATGATTGCTTAGTGTCTTAACCAAAGAACCAATATTATCAAGGGAGATGTCTTGAAGATTGAAGTAAATAGGACAGACGAGGAACTAGACAAGGAGAAAGAAGTGGGAGATGAGGTTGATGTTAACACCGACCTAATTAAGGAAGATGTGTTGTAGAGGACTTGGATAAGTTAACCTTGGTTGTCCAACGTGTAATGAATTTGGAACCCTTTATTGAGGAGGAGTAAAGAGAGAACTTATTTCACATCACTTGCAAAGTGGATGATTAGGTTTGTACGCTTATAGTAGATAGTAGAAGCTAAACTAATGTAACGTCCGTCGACTTGATTAAGAAACTCAAGTTGGTAACCATTTCACATCCAAAGCCATATAAGTTACATTGGCTGAACGAGAAGGGAGCACTACATGTCACCTAGCAAGTATTGTTGCCGATCTTAATTGGGAACAACTTTGATGAAATTCTTTGTGGTATGTTACTTATGTATGCATCTCATATGTTGCTAGAACCTTAGCTTTTCGATAGAAGGGTTATTCATGATGGTTTCTAGAACATATATGTGTTTGAGAAGGATGGGATGAAAATAATGTTAAACCCTATGATGCTAAGTCAAGTAAACAAACTATAAGCTAAACTTGCTCGAGGATCAAAGAAGGCTTTAGTATTGAGTAAAGCTATACTTCGAGAAGCTATTAAGGTTGATGTGGCAACTTTTTGTTAATCCAGCGACTACTAGAATTGAAGGAGCGAAATCAACTACCCTTAGAAGTCAAAGAGTTATTGGAAGAGTATATCGACTTATTTCCATAAAGTTGCCCAAGGGATTACCCCCTTTCAAAGACATTAAACATTGCATTGACTTGATACCTTATGTTGCCCTACCAAACAAACCAACTTATTAAATGAACCTTGAACAAGTTGCTGAACTTTAGAGATAAGTCAATGAACTACTGACAAATGGATATGTAAGGGAGAGTCTTAGCCCCCGTATTGTACCTACATTGCTTGTGTCGAAGAAGGATAGAACTTAATGTATGTGTATGTATAGTAGAACTATCAACAAGATCATAGCAAAGCACAGATACCCCATCCCGAAGTTAGATGATATGTTGGATGAATTGAGTGGTGCACAGGTATTTAGCAAGATTGATTTGAATTCTGGATACCACTAAATTTGAATGAGGTAAGGGGATGAACGAAAGACTGCTTTTAAGACCCAGCACGACTTACATGAGTTGACAGTCATGCGTTTTGGATTATCAAATGCCCATGTACTTTCATGAGATTGATGAATCATGTTGTAAGAGAACTGATTGGAAAGTTCATCATCATTTAATTTAACGACATCCTTGTTTGTAGTGCCAACTTGTCAATACATGTTGACCATGTCATAAATGTTTTCGATGTCCTCTAAGTAAAGAGATTGTTTGAAAACTTGAAGAGGTGTTGTTTTCGTTAGGAAGAAGTGTTCTTCCTAAGCTATGTGGTTGGTAGAGAAGGATTAAAGGTTGATGAAGAGAAGGATCGAGCCATTGTTGAGCAACCAACCCTAACCTCATGTATAGAGGTGAGGAGTTTCTATGAATTGGCATCATTCTACTAACGCTTTATCCAAGGGTTTAGCACCATGGTAGCACCTTTGACTTTGCTACCAAAAAAGAACTGAAGTTCAAGTGGGGAGAGAAGAAGAGAAGAGTTTTGTCAAGGTGAAAGCAAGATTGACATATACTTCAATCTTGGCTCTGGCCAATTTTGTTGAAGTATTTGAGCTCAAATGTGATGCCTCATATGTTAGCATTAGAGCCGTATTGATTTAAGAAAGCTGACCTATTGCTTATTATAGTGAGAAGCATAGAGGAATGCAATTAAACTATTTAGTGAATAATGAAGAACTTTTTGGCCCCTAATCTAAGCTCTTTATGTATGGCAACATTACCTTCTGCTAAAAGAATTTGTCATATATATAAACTACGACTCTTTGAGGTATTTATAGAGCCAATTTGAGCTTTCTAAACTCCAAGCTTGATAGGTTGAATTTCAAGAAGTATTTCATTTTGTCATTAAATGAAAACAAGGAAAATATAATGTAGTTGTTGATGCTCTGTCAAGGAGACATATTCTACTTACTAAGTTGCAGACCAGGTTGTTAAGGTTTGCAAGCATTAAAAAACAGTATCAAAATGATTCTTATTTTAGCCCTATATATAAGTACTGTAGAGAAGGAAGAGATGTAGATGAGCACCATGTGGAGGATGGATATCTATTTTGAGGTGGCAATTCTATGTATCGACATGTTCAATTAGAGAGTTACTGGTGAGAGAAACCCACAGTAGAGGACTTTCTAGACGCTTTAGAGAATGGAGGACATATGAGCTACTAAATGATAGATTCTTCTAACCTAAGATGAAATGTGCCATATATCATGTGATCTAGAGATACACTACTTGCAAGAAAGTAAAAAGCCAAGCAAAATAAGGGAAGGTAATGCCTCTACCTGTTCCAACCAAATCATGGGCTGATTTGAGTATAGATTTTACCATAGGATTAACCTAAGTTGCTTGAGCCAAAGATTATGTAATGGTTGTCGTAGATAGGTTCAACAAAATGACACATTTCATGCCCTACACCAAAACTAACAGCACTTTGGCTATCACTTCTTTGTTTTTGCAGGAAGTAGTTCACTTGCATAGAGTACTAAGGAGTGTATTGTCAAATAGAGATCCAAAAATTTTAAGCCATTTTTGGAGAACCCTCTGTTGTTAGATGGGAACCAAACAACTATTTAACACCTCTTACCATCCCCAAACCAACGACTATATTTAACAAAATGGGCATTCTATATAGAAGATTTTGTCACAGGGAGTTCTTGAATACGTAATGGATGATCAATGGTCGTATGCCTAACAAAAACAAACAAACTTTACAGTTAGCTTGGCTATTGCCAAGTAATGATGTCAAGCCAAGCTAAGTACGTGATTGGTATAGCTTAAATTCAAGTCGACTGGGCAAATAGTCAGATGGGCCAAGCTGTTGTCCAAGTGTAGCTTTGGTCGGCAATTGGAGACTATCTATAGGCACAAGAAGGTTTGGTTTAGGCAAGGCATCAAGTCGACAGATTACAACAGCTTAAACTCTTTAGTTGTAAGGCATTAAGAAAGAACTCACCTAGCCATGCTCTCTAGTCCTTAGGCTCGAGCTTGGTAGCTTAATTCCTAACATCCTGCAATTTCTTCTTAAGTTCAACTAACTCTATAAGCACCATTTGGTAGGTCGGTTTTGAAATAGGTTTCATTCCCAGCACCAAATTGATTTTGAACTCAACCTCCCTATTAAGTGGAATACCTAGTAAGTCTTTTCGAAACATGTCTAAATACTCTTACACTATCAACATCTGCTTTAACTTCGACACAATTTTGTTTGCTTCCACCACTAAATTAGTTATAGTGGGCCTTTCCTACAACTCATATGAAACACATCGAGTCAGCCTCTAAGCTTTTACCTTGTAATTGATAGGTACTTCTCCTAATGGTTGAAAGAATACCACCCGATTGTGATAATTAAGTGTAACATGGTGCTTCGACAACCAATCCATCCCTAGAATGACGTTGAAATTCAATAGCTCCAACACCAACAAGTCTACTTGATGCAAATTGAATCCAAGAACAAATAAAGTCAATCATAGGGGTAAGTCTAAGCTTGTTGAAAACTCGAAATGAGTGATGGAATGTGTACAAGAGGACAGAAAAGGGAAGATAAGCAAATCCACGAATAGCTTTAAAGGATATGATGCACTAGGGGAACTTTTGAAGACTTATGGTACAACTCGATATGATGCACAAGATGGTCTGATGAGGTTACTCACCATCTAGCCTTGCTTAAGGGTTAGGATAAGAATAAAAGGAAGCAAACAAGCTAACAAAAACAATGTTCACAAAGGAGACTTTCCAATATATTTAAGATAAGATGATTCCTATGGCTACATGTACAGTAGGTATTTATACTCAAGAAACTAGGGCAACTTGCCTAAAAATGGAAAAGACAAAAAGGGTAAGGTCTCTAATAAGTAATGTACAAGGAATACAAAAGGCTAAAAATGAATATTTAAGGAAAAATGTTAACTAGTGCAAAATGTTCTCTAAGTGGGCCTAGATATGTGGCAACAATATATTGGTGTCACCTCTAGAGGATACAGACAAAACTGTATGATCAGGATGGGTAGCTGAGCTAAGGTGCTAAGTAATTGGTGTTGGGAAGACCTAGGTTCATCCAAGAAGGAGTGCCTACAGACGAATGTTGGATCTCTCATCCTATTGGCACCAATGTTGCTGATTTAGGGGTTGGCATGGACATGTAAAGTAAGTGTAAGTGAAAGGCCAGGTGGCAAGCAGAGCATTTGTTCAGTTGGTAAATAACTTCCAAGAAACATGAAGTCATTGGGCTTAATATTAAGAATTGGTCAATAGCCAGGGTCAGCTCAACCTTGGCAAGAGTTAGTTAGAGTAGAAGAATTCACTACGTTAGTCCTTCGAAGCCTTAGACTTAGCTATGAGTTAAGGGCCTAGTAGCCTAATTCCTATCATTCCTTTCTAGTTGATTTGGATTTAAGATCAAATTCAGCTAATGCTCTTTTAGTGTTCCTTTAGGATGATAGGCACTGAGGTCGACAATGTTGAAAGTGTTAAAGACTCCATAATCTATAGGCATTATCGTTGATCTTCTAAAGGACCTTAAAGGTGCCTTTAGCCTAGGTGGATAGCTTATTCTTCCTCTTGCTTAGAAACCTCTCTTTACTTAAGTGTAGCCATATTATGTCTCTAGGTTGAAACTACATCTTCCTTCCCTTAACCTTGTCTTACATTTTCTAGACTACTTGGTTGATCTGTTGAGTAATTCTGTCATAGATGTGTTATAAGGACTTTGCTCGAGCTCTTGCATTAGGGTCTTCTTGCTCAGATGTGGGTATAAGGGTGTGATCAAGGGGTAGCTTAGGTTTAAAGCCATAGACAACTTCGAAGGGGGTATACTTAGTGGTGTCATGTATTGTATGGTTATAAGTGAATTCTACCATAGGCAAATAGATGTCTAAATCAACCAAGTTCTTACCCATTGCAGCTCGGAGTAATGATCCCAAAGTACAATTAACCACCTTTATTTGGCCATCGGTTTGGGAGTAATAAGAAGTGTTGTATAGTAGTTTAGTCCCCATTTAACGCCATAGAGTTCTCCAGAAATGGCTCAAGAACATTAGATCTTTATTAGACTACCCTTTTTAGTATGCCATGTAACTAAATAATTTCTTGCAAAAATAGAGAAGTAATAGTTGAAGCATCGTTAGTTTTAAAGTAAGACACAAAATGTGCCATCTTACTAAATCTATCCATAACCACTACTATAACATCTTTGCCTTAGGCAATTCTAAGTAATTTGAGAACAAAGTTCATGCTTAACTTAGTCAAGGGTTAGGTTGATGTAGGTAACAACATCACTTTCCCTTGTTCAGCTTGGCATTTGGCCTTCTTACACACAACACAACCCTCAACAATTCATCTAAAAGAATCATTCAGTTAACAACTCATATGTAACCTTTCTCTAAAATGTCTGGAGAGTCTTCCAATATGGGCTTATTTAATAAGCAATTCTCTTAAGGAATAGATCAGTACACACAACTTTCCAATTCAAAATAAGTAACCATCTTCCACATGATAATCATCTATTATCCTTCCATTGATATGACACCTAAGTATGGGTTTGAAATGTGGGTCCTTAGAATACTGCTCTTTGATAGTTGCAAACCTAAACAACCCGGTCTGTAGTTTGGTCAAAAGTGCATGTCTTCTTGAAAGAGCATTTGCTTTTATGTTGCTCTTACCTTGTTTATACTTAATCATAAAGTTGAATCCTTTAAGGAATTCAATCCACCTTACTTGTAGCTTTAGTAGTTTAGTTTGACTTCTAAGATATCTCTAGGGCTCATGATTAATATAGATGACAAACTCTTTCAACAATAGATAGTGTTGCGACACTTGGAGTGCTTAGATAAAGATCAAGAGTTCTTTGTCATATACAAAATAGTTCAATTGAGGTCCCTTAAGCTTCTCACTATGGTAGGCAATTGGTCAGCCTTCTTACATTAAGAGAGTACCTATACCAATGCCTGACATGTCGCATTCTAGCTCAAATATCTTCTCAAAGTCAAGTAAAGCTAATATAGGTACATAAGTCAATTTTTCTTTCACTTTGCGAAAGTTCTTTTCTCTTTTTCTCCCCATTTAAATTCAATGTTCTTCTTTGTCAACTCGGCAAAGGGTGTAGCTATGGTACTAAAACTTCTAATGAACCTTCAATAGAAGGATGCTAGGCCATGGAAACTTCTCACTTTAGCATAAGTGGTTGGAGTTAGCCACACGGCAATAGCTTGAATCTTTTCATCATCCACTTGTAAGCCAACTCCACTAACTATGTAACTTAAGAATACCACTTCCTCATGGTAGAAACAACACTTCTTAAGATTACCAAATAATCTCTCAGCTTGGAGTACATCTAATACGGTATGGAGATGTTTACGGTGACTTAGCATGTCGGCACTGTATACTAAGATGTTATCAAAGTACACTACGATACACTTCCCAATCAGATTTCTTAACACATGGTTCATCAGTCACATGAAAGTGCTTAAGTCATTTGACAAACCAAAGGGCATCACCATCCACTCATAAAGTCCATGCTGAGTTTTAAATGCAGTTTTCTACCCGTCTCCCAGCCTTACCTAAATCTAATGGTAGCCAAACTTCATATCAATCATGCTGAAGACCTTATCTCCACTCAATTAGTCCAACATGTCATCCAATCTAGGAATAGGATACTGGTACTTAATCATAATCTTGTTCATGGCTTGGCTATTAACACACATTCACTAAGTACCATCCTTTTTAGGCACTAAGAGCCCCTGAACAACACAGGGATTGAGGCTCTCCCTTACATACCCTTTCTCTAGTAGTTCCTTAACTTGTTTTTGGAGTTCAACAGCTTGTTCAAGATTCATTCGATAAGCTAGTTTGTTTGGCAAAGTAGTACTGGGTATTAAGTTAATGCAATACTCATTACCTCTAAATGGTTACAAAGCTTCCAACAACTGTTTTGGAAATAGGTTGGCATATTCACCTAATAGCCCTCTCACTTCAACAGGTAGTTTAATCTATTCTTTCAATTCTAATAGCCTCTTAACCAACACAAAAGTTGGCATATAAGCCTTTATAGCTTCTTGGAGCTCTACTTTGATCAGTATTAAAGCCTTCTTGGATCCTCCAGTAAGTTTAGCTTGTAACTACTAATTTTACTCAGCATCATTAAGTTCAAAGTGACCTTCCTTCCATCTTTCTCAAAAACATAGGTGTTCTAAAATTCATCATACATAACCCTTTGATCAAAAAACCACGGTCGGCTTAATAGCATATATGATGCATACATGGGCAACATGTTGTAAAGAATCTAGTCGAAGTAATTTCTAATTGAGATTGACAACAATACTTACTGAGTTACATGTAATACGCCTCTCTCGTTCAGCCAATGCAATTTGTATAGCTTCGAAAGTACTATAGTTAGTAACTTCAACTTCTTGATCAAATTTACAAATGTCACATTAGTGCAACTCCCATTGTCCATTATTAGTGCATAGAGTTGATTATTTACTTTATAAGTGATATAGAATAAATTCTCTCTCTACTCCTCCTCATGTGAGGGTCCTAAACTCATTATATGCTGAACAACTAGGATTAGTTGATCAAGTCTTTGACAAACACATCTTCCTTGACCAATTCATTCCCTTAGGTGGTTTCTTTTGTCGAAAACGGTCTATTCCTCTAATTGCTCATTAGTACTATCTACTTCAAGCATCAAGAAGTCTCCCTTAATGACCATGGTTCGTCAATTTAGACACTAAACAACCATATTTCAAAACCCCTAACACTTGAAGCACTTGATTTGGCTTGTCTTCCTTCTAGATCCTTATCCTTTCTTGAATGTTCATGTTAGCATGTCACTGTTAGGTTAACCTTGACGTCTATTCGTCTGCTCAGCTAGGTACTCATTTGAATTTGAGATCTTCCTTGAACACGTCGGCTTGACTGACTAAGTCGGTTTGTCGGGGGTTGGGTCAGCATTTTTCTCTTTCACTGGCTTTCTATACATTGGGCTATTTGTATAGCCTCATCTATTGTAGTAAATTGCTAGAGTTCTACAATGTCTCGGATATCACTTCTCAATCAAGCAAGGAACCTAGAGACTGTTTGTGCTAATGGCTCCTCTATTCATAGTGAATCATAAGCATTTGGAATTCTTGAATATACTCATCAATAGTTTAGCCTCCTTATCTCAACTCTTGAAGCTGGGCAAAGGTATCTTATAAATAGGTATCCGGCACAAACCTATTTTTGAGTATTCTCTTCATCTTAAGCCAAGTATTAATCTCTTTGTATCCTTCTCGTCTTCTCATGACTTAAAAGTTTTTCCACTACATGGCTACATATCTTAAGAACTCAACAGCAGCGGTTCTCACTTTCTCATAGTCTTCCAATTGATAATAATAAAAAACATGCTCTACCTTTTCTTGCAACTCTAAATAATCATCCTTACTTCCAGACCCATCGAAACTCAAGATCTGGAGCTTCATATGGTTGGTAGCTTGTGGTGATCGAGCTCACTCTTCTGCCTCATTATACTCTTCCTCTTCATCATCACTTAGATCTCCCAAGTCAATCCTTTTTCTTGCTCATCTACCTACTCCTCCACCTCAAACTTTTCAAGCTAGATTCTAATTTCTAACAGGTCGAGTAACTTGTGGGGTATTGTGCATGGCCTCAATAGGTCAGTAGACCAATTCATGAACACTCTAGTTAAATCAACTAGGAGGTTGGACACCTCATCAAGTGTAAACCCTACTTTTAGTGGGCTTGTGAATCAACTAAAAGTACTCCCTAAATGTTCCTAAGGATCAACTAAACAAAAATTTAAGTTTATATTTAAAAATGAATTTAATTTTCCAATTCGAAGGTTCAGTATCGATAAAACTTAAATACGAGAACTACAAACCCTAAGTCACCTAAAACCCTAAACTTTAAAATGATTAAGGACTTATAGCCCTAAGCAACTAATTAGTAATTTAATTTGAATAATTTTATTAAAATTTAGAAAATTTCTTAATTTTATAAGAATGAAATCATAACTTACAAATCAATTTAAGAAGCAAACTCTAAAAGAATTTCATATAAAACAATCCCCTTATCTTCATCCTTAAGCCTTGTACATGTGAATGAGTGAACTAACGAACCACCTTAAATAATTTATCAATCGAGAGTTGAAATCATTTATCAATTGAGAGTTGAAATCATTTATCAATTGATAACTTAATAAAAGTTAGTGATAACATACTTTCCTTATGTCACCACAACTTATACCACATATGGACAAATATCACATTATTTTATGTGTTCAACTTTTAATTAAGAAGGCATGACAACTCCATGCTGAAAGGAGGCCTACATGGCCGGTTCTATAAGGCTAAATAAGGGGGTCATGCATTGTCTTTCATCAATCAATCAACTGATCTTATACACTACTATTCACCCTTTAATACTTACATCACTTAGTTTTGTCAAATGTTGGCATTTATGCAAGCTACAAGACAACAAATCAAAGCTTCTTAAGCATACTTCCTTTCCCTACACAACTGGCCACTCTCTCTCTCCTTACTCTCACTTTTACTTTCATTTTCACTTCCTTTTCTCTCACTTTAAACTTAATACAAAAGAGGAAACACAAACCCCACAAAATCCGAACAATTGCCGCCACTTATTTGCTTCATTTCTTATGGCACAAAGCTTGTTTTGTGTCTTCCATTTGTTAACTTCCAAAGCCACTTTTAGGAACTCTAGAATATCCCTAAAACCCCACTTTAAGGATCAAAACTCAAGATTCCAAAAGAGTTGCAAGAAGGAAAAGGAAAAACGAGGAGCATAAGTGGATACTTAGTGTACAATCACTTTGTTTTTACTTTGAGGATGAGTAAGTTGTTTCTTTGTGTTAGTAACTTAGTATGCCATGTTAGGAGACCATGATTTCATGAGGATATTAGCATGATCACAAGTTGATGAAATAGCTAAGACCACCTTAACAAGTAAGCTCATGAATCTCTTACATGAGAGTTGAAATATGAGCATGTAAAGTTGGTGTTATATAAAGATATATATTTAACACTTAGAATAGAAGATTTTAAGATGAGAAAATCATGAAATGAGTACTTGAAAGAGGGGACATCATGTTGGACATGAAGTGTTTTGTAGGTCATTAAGATGTTATTTTCACTTCTATTATGTTAAACATGCTCAAACTTAGTCTTAGGTAAAGGAAAATCTATTACATAAAGCTTTTATGAGGAAACTTACTTTATAAGATATGAACTATGTTGTGGAAGTTATGATAAGTATGAGATCTATTATGTTCATATAGAGTATAAGGTAAATAATCATCTCATAGAAGAGAAGTTAAGTCAAGATTTGAATATAAGTAACATAGGTTCATGATCTAACCTCTAAGCTGAAGGAAATGATGAAGCAAGTTGAAAAACCAAGAGAGAACCCCTTGGATTCACCATGACCAGATCTAGAACTATGTTAAAAGCCACTCAAAAATATGATAAAAGCAAGTAAACAAAGTGAAAAGACCAACCAAGGCAAATACGATCAGTGTATAAAGCCTAAAACTCAAAATCAAACCTAAAACTTTCAAAACGGGTCTCAAACTCCAAGTTAAGCCTTCATTCATTTTCTGACCAGCAACTTAACTCACCAACAAAACTTGTTTTGAGACTCTTAAGAAGCCCACATAACACTCCTTAGGCCTAACAAAGTAACTATCTTTGATTTGGATAAAAAAACAAACTCATTTAACAACTTAAGCCCACATAGAAGGCCAAGTTGTTGTTAGCCATAGGAGAATAAATCAAAGTTGGAAATTTGAACTTAAAGAGTATTTTAAGCTTAGAATGAGATCTTAAGCCCAAGCCCAAAAGATTTCCCAAGATATCGAAAAGCTCAATAACCAAACAAAGCCCAAAAGTACTCCAAATCATGAGGATTGCTATTGTTCTAACCTATAGATGGATTTTCATGCCTCATCTTGAAAATATAACCTTACCACATTAAAGTATGCTAAAAAATTATGAAGATTGACTATAAGATTATAAAAATCGGATTTAAAATGAAAAAGTTATATGCGATTGAACTTTTAAGTAAAAACTAGAAAAAATACGAAACCTAGCTTAAAGGTATAACAAAAAGGGTTTTAGCTTAGTTTTCTAAGTTCTATTTCAAATCCTTATAGTATCATATTTATGATGTCCAGGGGACCTAGCTTTTGGAGATGACTTGCCCCCGGATTACTATGATTGATCCGCATGGCTGAGTGAGTGATTCCTGATGACTCCATACTTGATTTTACTTATAGTGTAGACGCACTTAAACTTATATAACGAACTTAGATGCTTGTGGGTTATAGGAAATGCATGTATATGATATTGTGATTTGGTGCTATGATTTGTTAATATGATAATAATATGAATTTTTATGATAATATCTATATATAGTTGTATGGAATGAAATTGTCTGATCTCTATGAAAATTGAATTAAGTAAATATTTGATTAAGGAATTCAATGAATCATGCATTTCTCATAATCGCATCATGTTATACCGATTGCCACCTCATGTAGAAGATGGGAAGGGACTCACAGGACGAGGGCTTCCTATAGGATTGGGCATTAGCTATGCCATCATTTTATTATTGAGTCTCATTCGAGAAGGAATGGCTACAGATGTGTACTGGATCTCTCATTCTGTTAGCTCTAATGTTACTGATCTAGGGGTCAACATAAACATGTCAAGTAGGTGTACGTGAAAGGCTAGGATGCAAGTAAAGCATCCATTCAGTCAATAAATAACTTCCAAGAGACATGAAGTTACTTGACTTAGTATTAAGAATTGGTCTATAGCCAAGATCAGTAAGACTTCAATAGGAGCAGGAGAATTTGCCATGTTAGTCCTTCAAGGCCTCAAACTCAATTGTAGGTTAGGGGTCAAGTAGCTTAATTCCTATCATTGCTGGTAATACCTTTCCTTGGACTATTAGCTCCACATCTCAACAGATTTGGTTTAGAGCCATTCCACTCCTAAAGGAGTATTCACAGCCAAGTAAGCATCTAAAATAGAAACATGTAGACCATACACATGTACAAAAGATTCAACCATACAAAAGTGGCAAGCGCTGATATCAAAAAGTGCATAAACATTATAAGATGTGATAGAAAGCATACCTGCCATGATGTTTATGACATAGGTAGTGTCCTGATATTAAAGTGCAAAGACTTGGGCCGAGGCACTTTAACATAGGCCTACTTACTGAGGATGAGTCACTTTAGGAACTGCAGAAGGTCTCACAATTAGTATCCTTTAGGCTACTTGGTTCCTTATATCCTTGCAGTCTACCATACGATATCTTCTCTATTTACATCCATAGCAAAAGCCCTAGTGTAGAATAATGGTCTCTTAGAAATCCTTACTCACATGCCCGGTCTTCCCATATAGAAAACACTTCCTTACTACTTACTTATAAGTTAGCACATTGTAAAGCCCAAGATCTAGTTTGAATTATGACATATTTGCAATACTTCATGGATGGTGCAATCACTCTAGTTTGAATTGGTGCTAGCAATGCTACAAATCTAAGCTACATTACTGTTGGCTTGTCTCTACCTTCTTTGATAACTACCCTTAAAATTAGCCTCTTCACCCTATTTGGCCCTAGCAAGACATAACCCGACATAGGCCTTTTCCCTAAGGCTACCTTGCCCTACGAGCCAGTGACTCTTGCTTTCTCTTTATGAGCTACTCAAAACACTTAGCCTTATCAACCGTTGATGGTTAAACTATAAGCTAAAAGGCTGTGACCTTCTCCTATAGCTCAAACTTCAACCAATAGATGAACTTGTTAACCTTTGGCTGTTCATCCTTCCTAGAAGCCTCAAGTATAAAATGGGTCAACCAATCCAACTCTGCCTCATAGGCTACCATAGTCCTATTCCCCTATTGTTGAGTTTGGAAGGCCAACTTATTTGCTCTCTCACACTAGAGAGAATGAAGTGCTCGAAAAACCTATTTGTAAACCTCTCTTAAGTCCAGGTCCTTACATCAAGCTCTACGTGATGGGAACCATCCAACCATTTCAATGCATGACCTCTCAGTAAGAAAGCAGTATAATCTACCTTCCTGTCTTTCAAGAACTCAAACATGGCAAAAGCCTTCTTTATCTATCTAATCCACTCCTCAGCAGCAACGGTGTAATCAAGCTTAAGGTCAAACTCCTTAGCTACCTTCAAAAAGCAGTCCATACTTGGCTACCTAACCACTTCTCTCTCCTAATGCTAAGCCTTAAAGTTAACTTGGAGCATCTGCACATCATCTCTAATATGCTCTTACTGTTGAACCATGGCACCCATCAAATTATTCATGGCATTCAATAGTTATATAGTATCAACTTCTACAAGCCTATACCCTTACTAGCCTTGCTGCCTAACCCCCTATACACTAGGTAACTCAAAACCTCCTTAAGCACCCTCACCTCCCTACACATTCTAACCAACTTAAGCATCTAACCCTTTAGTTGGGTTGTCTCGAGGTTAAGAAGAACTAAAGCTTACTCTCCTAAGTTTCATTTTAAAGAAAAGAAATCAAAATAAACAACTAGAAAAGAGTTAAAAGATAAGCAGATAAGTGAAAATGAAAGATAGTAAGGTAAACTGGAAATGCTAAAGGAAACAAAGGCAACTCAAAATTATTACTTAAAAACTTGTTAATCCACTCTTAGATTCAAACCTAAACCTTCAACTACTCGTGCCTTTGATGCCTTACCACTACAAATCATTATTAAACCCTATTTTGATTTTCTTTAATTTATTTTATACTAAGCCTAACCCACTTAATATAAAATACTCGACATTAAATTAAGGAAAAAAATGTTTTGAAAATTTCTTTTGAAAAAGAAAGCAATTAGAATTGCCGACCAATAAAATTGGTGAAAAATGGATTAGGGTTCCTTAGGTGGAATAAACCTTAATCAAGTCGCTACCTTAGTAATTTTCTAAAAAAATATATTTAAAAAAATTTTTAACTAAAAAAGTTAGTTTGGAGGCTAACTTATTAAGACTTTTATACCCATGTAAAAATTAAGAGAAGTAATTAAGGGGTTTTTTTTTATAGAAAATATGTAATAATGCTTAAAAAAAAAAAAGAAAGGACATAAATTTTTTATTGTTTTTATTGAGAATTTTTCCTAAAAAATGAAAAACAAAAACAAAATATTTTACAATTTTTTTACCATTGCCCTAAAGGTACCTATGTATCTACCAATCAAGATTAAATTGATTGCAAGACTCATTTCTTAGAAAAAAAATTTGGTGGGTTGATAAGTTTTATTTATGAAAAAGGGCTAAGTTTACATTTTTAATCAACTTACTTTTATCAAGGAAAAAAAATCTCTAAAAAACCTAATTTTTATTCCCTAATTAGAAAAAAAAAACCCTAATTTTTGAAAAAAAAAAAGACCATAGATTAAGTTTTTTATTTTATGAAAACAACTAGGTGACTCAAATAACTTATCTAGAAAAAATCCCTAAAATACTTAATTAATTTAAAATGTAAATCTTATTCAAATTCTCTAAGATATGTCATCTAGATATGAATCTTTACAAAAAAGATGTAGTTATATCCAAAAGATGTGAAATCGAAATAGTAATTTTTATTTAAAATGCAATTGTGTCGAAAAACATGCAATTTTTACCAAAGAGATGCAATTTCATCTTAAAAATTCATTTTTATCTAAAAATGCAATGCACTTTTATCTAAAAGGGAAAATTTATTCAATATGCCTAAAACGTGTTTTTTATGATGAATATGCAACACATATAAACACTATTAACACATGAGAAATATAAAAACCTGTAATTAAAAAAAAAAAAACTCTAGTTAGTACTTATTCAATACTAATAAATTGATTAAAAAATTGTAAGAAAAATTAATTATATACATATATATGCTAAAAAAAAAGTCATAAACATGATTTTAAAAAATGTCAATAATAAAGAATTACTACTAAAAACTTGCAGAAGAAATAAAATAGGTTAGTACACTAAATTCAATAATATAATGAAAGAAAAAGTGACTAAAATAAAATGAAACAAAAAAAAAAAAAACAAAAACAGAAGGAAGCTCTACCTATTCTAAATAGTAATGGATTAGACTTGCTAAATCAGGTTTCAAGGTCATGGGTACTCCAACTGATTCTAGGTCAGGTTGCTAAGCATGAACAATTATAGCAACAATCTATTGATTTATGGAGTGTTTCATAGACCAAATTGCATGGGAGTTTTGACTTTCATGATAAAGTGATTGGTAAAAACTCGATTAGCATAAACGTCGTAACTTGTGGTGACTGATTGAGGTGTTTGGACAAAAGGTAGTGGTAGTGGGTTTCGGAGGTCATGGTCTTGGGTTACATGTAGGCATAAGGGCATTACATGAGGATGGGTCATGCGCACTTAAGAGTGTGGTGGTCTGTACTGTGAGGTTGCATAAGACAATGGTTCTAGGTTGGGTTGTTGCAGTCATGGGGTTATGGACTCATGGTGTGTTGCACGATAGAGTTGCTAAGTGGTGTTGGCTATGCTGTTTGTTGTTGTGAGGGCTTGTGTTTGTTATGTGCGTGATAGTAGGGTATGTCTAATACAGAAAGAGAGGGTTGGTGTCGAGTAGCTAAACTGTACATGGATGTTAGGTCTTGTCATGGGGGTGTTCTATATAAGTGTAGGGTATTGGTGTTGGTAAGGTTGCTAGCTACAATTGGTTTTAGTCTGTAGTTGGGTTGTGCTTACTATAGCATTTCATGAGGAAGAGAGAGGGTAGGTCAAGTTATGGATGGGTAGTAGTTATACAGTTGAGGTTCACGAGTGGTTTGGTCGATAATGAAGGATGGAGTGGTTTTGCTGTGTTAGGGATCGGTTGCAGTTATAGATGGGTCCTTTTGACTGACATTGTTTGCCTCCTATGTTTGTTATCCAAGCTTCATTTATATCTTTTCAAATTGAATCTCAATTGAAGCTTTTTATCACCCATGGCCATATCAAAATAATGATTCATCTTTATCAAATGGATATCAGCTAAAAAATCCATTTAAGATTTGGTGGTTTTGATATTTACTTAGTAGGATTGGAACTAAATCCATATAAAAATGATAGACTTGATAGAATTTTTTTGTTAAAATCGGATTCTAGAAGTTTTCTTCCATTTTCCTCTTGTTTCTCGTGTCTGACCTGTTTGGATAAGGAAGAACACACGACCTTAATAAAACAAAAAGTTATGCACAATGCACACAATAAGGATCGAACATACAACATGCTAATCCTCTTTCCCAGGTCCATGTACTTGGCCAGTTAAGCTATGCTCAATTTCTCAACATTTTATGTAAATTAAATGTACTTAACCTATCTTTGTTGGGCCTTACTTTAATTTAACCATTCAAACTTAAGCCTAATTCATTCTAAACCACTTTAAAATGACCCGAACTTATTAAATGAAAACTAAATGTACATGGTAAAGAGTTTTAATACCCTTTTTTTTTAAATTTAATAAAGTCTAAGCTTTAGTTTAATTTCTAGTTTAAAAAATTTTAAATTAGACTAAGACGCACTTCCATGAGTTCAAATTTTACTAGGCTTCTCTCAAAAAAGTTTTTAATAAGGCTTAAAACTTTTTAAATTGCATGTATATTTTATTATTGCCTGATTCGACCATAAATGACTCACTAACTTATCTAAGACTCCTTTGACACCTTGTATTTTTCAATTTTTAATTTTCAATTTTTTTATTTCTTTATTTTTCAATTTTTTTGGACTTTTTGTATTTTTCAATTTTTTTTTTATTCTTTTGGCACCTTGTATTTTTCAATTTTCATTTTTTTATTTCTTTATTTTTCAATTTTTTTGGATTTTTTTTTTGTATACCTAGCCCAAAATAAAAAATAAGAGGGCAAAAATAAGATATTTATAGCTACCCTTCATTGTAGTAAAATTTGATGAAAACTTTGCTACAAAGATAAAAAGATATGCCCATTTTTGTTCAATCCAGACTTGAACTGATAGGGTAAGAATTAATCACTTGATTGGTCAACTAAAAGAATCTTGACTTAAAACATTAGCTAAACAATTATTGACTTGAAAGGTCTGATTACTAGTATCTCGACTTGACAGGTTGAGGTAAAAATTTTGAACTTAAATTGTCAATTAAATAAGGTACCAACTTAAGAGGTCGGGGTAGGTAATTTTTGGTTGACAAGTTGGGGCAAAAGAAATAAGGTCCCGATTTAATAGGTTGGGGTAAAAAGACTTTAACTTAAAATGTTAGATAAATAGCATTCGAACTTGAAAAGTCAGGTATCATTAAGAGGATAGCTCATTTAAAAATCTAAAGGATAATCCTAGCTTGAACTAGTGGGCATCCATGAGAAGACAAATCTCTTCAAGAATCAGTTGCTTGAAAGGATAGATCTTTTGAAGACAAGATAAGGTGGTGCTCTTGGTAAGCATGCAAATCCAATAGAGATAAAATAAGACAACATTCTTATGAGCATATGATCTAACAAAGGAGAGGATAGCACTTTAATGAGTAAGCAATCTGATGAATGATAGGATAATGCTCTTATGAGCAAGCAATCCTAATAGGTGATCCAACAAAGATAGGATGATTCTCTCTTGAGCAAGCAATCCTAGAGAGGACTAGATGGTGCTCTCATAAGCAAGCAATCCAATAAAGATAAGATGGTGCTCTCTTAAGCAAGTGATCCTAGAAAGAATTAGACAGCGCTCCAATGAGCATACGATCCAAGAGAAGATAGGATAACACTCCTTTGAGCAAACAATCTTAAAAAGAATTGAACAACACTCCAATGAGCATGTGATCCAAGAAAGGATTAGGATAGCACTCCTTTAAGCAAGCATTCTAGAAATTTCAAGGACTTCGATTAGTTTTGACAAATTGATCTAGACTTAAGCTTGGTGGATTATGATTTAAATAAGATCTCAACTTGACATGTTAGGGTAAAAAGGCTTAATGTTGAAAAATGGGTGTTCTTGAAAGAGTTTGTATCTTCAAAATTGGTTTCTCAAAATGATAGATCTTTTGAAAAAAAAAACTTACCGAAAGGGTTTGGAGAAATGGTTAATGTTGTTGATCTTAGGATAACTGATGTTCCTTAATGTAAGATGACAAAAATTCTTATAGTGAAACTTTCTAAATTTGGAACACAAGATAACTAAAGTTCCCAAAACTTAGAAAATAGTTAAGGTTAGCCAATTTTTCCTAATAATTGCTAGGATAGCCTAAGTTCTTGGCATGATGACAAAGGCTCCAAAATGATTAAGCTTTCTAACTAAGGATGATGAAGGTTCCTAAACTTCCCTTTTTATAGGATAGCTGAAGTTCCTAGGTTCTAAGGATGATCGACGTTCCTTGAATTTTCTTGTCATGGGATAACTAAAGCTCTTGAATTTTCCTCATCCCAAAGGATGACTAAGATTCCAAAGCTATAAGGATGACTAAGGTTATCAAAACCATAAGATTACCAAAGCTCATAAGATAAGGATAACTAAGGTTCATATTAAGATGACCACAGTTTCGAAAGGATAACTAAGGCTCCTAAATCATAAGATAACCAAAGTTCTTAAGAAAGGATGACTAATGTTTCTAAATTATTAGATAACCAAATTTCCTAAAAAAGGATAACTAAGGTTCCAAAATTATTAGATAACTGAAGTTCCTAAGAAAGGATAACTAAGGTTTCTGAATTACAAGATAATGAAAGCTCCTTAAGGATGGCTAAGATTCTTAAATATAAGATAACCAAAGTTCCTAAATTTATGAATGACTAAGATTCCTTAAGATGATCAAAGCTCCTTAAGGATGGTTGAGATTCCTAATTATAAGATAATCAAAGTTCCTAAATTTAAGGATAACTAAGGCTCCTGAATTATAAGATATAACTAAAGTTCCTAAGGAAAGATAATTAAGGTTCTCGAATCATAAGACAATTGGAGTTCCTAAGATAAGGATAACTGAGGCTTCTGTTAAGATGACCAAAATTCTAAAAGATAACTAAGGTTCTTGAAATTTCCTTGATGGATTATTGAAGTTCGTAGCTTCAGGATGACTAAAGTTCACGTTGCAAATTCTTAAGTTTTCACTTTTAAAAAATTGAAGGAAAAAGTGTGCTTTTATTAAAAAAAAACTGTTCAACTTTTTCTTTCTAACAAGTAAGGAAATTATATCAAATATGAATACTACAGATAAGCAATATGCTCATTGTTTTAGCCCATTGGCCATTCGTTATATATCCTCGATTGTCCATCTGCTATGATACAAAAAAGCTTCCATCGAACCCCTTATTCTTCTTGTTGTAGGGAATCTCACTTAAATTTTGGAGCGAAATGCTTTATGTGCCCTTGTGGCATGCTTAACTCTTGCTTTATAAATTTAATACCTGGAAAAGCATCTCAATTACTTGAATTATTTAGTCTAAGAGAACTTCCTCACACTCTCAAATGGTTTGTTTTCACTCTCAAGTGCAATTGTAAAATTTTGGTCAATCTTGTAAGTGATATATTTGATTGATCTGACATGTCTTTTTCCTTAAGGTTACAACGTAGGCTTTTGGTAATTGGCTTAAACAAAAAGAGATATTATTGTATTGGCTGACTTTGAAAAGTTAATATCTCAACCTTGGGTTCACAAGTCAAGAACCTTAGTGGGAAAATGCTAAGATGAGCTTATCCCAGTTTCACTAACAATCATTACTTAAGATAAATCAATTTCCTTAGTTAGAAGAGTTTCGTTTGGAGGGGTATAATAGATGGGGCCATAAACTTAGGGCTTCAATTTCAGGCTTGAAATGTTGCTCATTTTTTGTGCTTTAAAGGATACTAAGAAGACTCATGTCTTTTATCTTTAAGTTCATAGGCTCAGCTTTTCTAAGATATTCAAGCCATAACCCTTTAGAAGTTTTGAGCTGCCCTTTGAGATATGATCACCTTTCTTTTATTTCTTTTTTCTCTTGCTTTTTTTTCTCTTTTTCCTCTTTTTTCTTTTTTTCTATTCTTCTTTTTTTCTCTTTTTCTTTTCTTGTTAAGGTGATCAATCTCCATATGTCTAAGTTCCTTTTGAAGAAATTAAAGGCCCTAAAACCATGAGCTCAAAGTGTATAAGCCTAGTGAAGTAGGTATGGCTTTGGGAATGTTTGAGAAAAATCTATGGTCTTGAGGTGCTTGAATGAGTGTGGGCTTAGGTGAAGTATGTACAGTTAGAAACTCTTTTTCAATATGAAGAAATTAAGTTATCTATAGCAATTATTACTTGTGAATTAACACAACTAAAACAAGCACAAGTTAGTTTATCCATTTTCTCTAAAATTAATGGCCTTAACCTCCTAACTGCCTTAGTGTGGAGAGGTTCTTAAAAAGGTTTTTCTTTTTTTTTTTTTGAAAAACTTCCCTCAAAGGCTCTGTTAAGTCTCCTAATTTGGTTTTGATGTTAACAAAATATGTGATAAGTTATCTAATATATTTATGAAGTGTATAGATATATCATGATATAACATCGATTAATTTTAAAAGAAACCACAATGGAAAAAGGTTAAAGTGTGTTTAATAAGAACATCAAATGTGTAGGTTAACTTTAGAATGAAATCAATTTAAGAAAGAAAATTAAGTTTAAAATTGTGCTGGTTAGATTGTATGTCAGCATGTGTACCGGAATATATATCAACAAGTCAGAATGTATATTAGCAAAACATCACTGTATGCATTTGGAAATATGTTCAGTATGTTAGAATGTGTACCACAGTATATATCAGCAACCATCATAACATTAGAATGTGTATTAGAGTGTATATCAGCAAACATTAGAACATTAGTTAAAATGTATATCAGTAAACAATAGAACAATACTAATTGTGTACAGTATCAACATCAGCAACTATTCTTACACTATTTTATGAATATTTTAAACAAATTAAGTTGGAAAAATATGTAGAAGGCCTAGCTCCACTTTATTAGGCATATTTAGGTAATGTGTTTAATTTCATTTCACTAAGATGCTTAAGTCTATGGGGATTTTAAGTCGGATTAGTTTCAATTTTATAGAATGGTTGAGTAATATATTCAAATAAATTTTCAAACATATCAGGAAGCTATGTTGAACAAGTTTTTGCTAGAATTCTATAAGGTTTGATGCATTTCTTTTAGCTCATTGTTGATAAAATTCTCAAGGATTGTAAGGTAGCTTGTAAAGGATAAAATGGATATTTTGTCCAGATTTTTAGGAGTTTTTCTAATTCAAAAATTCAAATAAAGATATTGAAGAAAGTAATAGATTAGTTCGTGGAAAATATCAAATAAGCTATGATTAGGTGTTGGACTATTCTTGAAGAGCAAGATATATGAAGATTTAACCATATCTTTTCATGCTTATCCATAATACTTGAAGTGTGATTTTTGAATTTTTGAATTTCCATGAAGTTAATAGAGGATTGAAACATATCATCACATACAACAACTGTCAAATGACTCAAACTTAGCAAAGAAACAAATCCGGATCATCTTGATTCATGTTTTCAAAAATTCAAACTTTTGCTCCCTATTTTCATGGGATATTTCCCTAACAACAAAACCAATTGTGTTTGAATAAAGATATCTTGAAAAAAAATATGGAACTAGGCATTTTTAGCTATTACATGAGAGTTTATTTAATTTAGAGATGATGCTAATCAAAGGAGAATTGCACACTCAAATTAGAACCGAATTTTAAAAACTCTCTTGAGCAAATTGTCAGAAACTGAGCAAAAACAATTTTCTTATTTCATTGTTATTGTATTTGTGTGAAAGTTGCAAAGAGCTTTTTGATTGTATTGTTTCAATTTCGTTGTAAACATTATTGGAATTGTATTTGAGTATGAGAGGGTTAGGGAGTTCTTTAAATCTTATGTATAGCTTAGGAAGAAGCTAGTGAGATAGGACAGAGAAGCGACTAGATATCTTTATAATCTTTCATTGATATCTATTTATTGAAAAGTTTGGACTAGTGGAATGACATCGGCAAGGAGAATCTGGTCCCCAACAGTGGAGCTAGAAGAAAGTAGTAGGCAAAAAGCCGAAGCTCTATAAATCAATTGCCTAATCTTCTTTCTCTCTACTCTATTTAGTTTTTTATTTTTATTTGTGTTGCATAATCAATCTTCAACTACTATCATGCCATTTAAGCTATTAAGAGGGGTTTGGTTTTCAAATCAAAAGTTTTAGTTTTGCAAAAGATATCAATTCAACGCCTCTCTTGATATTTTACTAGGACCGACAGGTTTATTGGGATAATAAGAGACAAAAGTGCTTAGGGTAATGAAATGAATGCCTATCATCCTTTCAATTCATATATCACATGCAAGATAGACCTCTTTTAAGGAATAAGTCTTATCCTCACTTTCATGTCATTAGCTCTCGTGAGTGTTTTTGGAACATGTTTAGGATTAGGGCATGCCTCTTATCATTCTAAATGCATTAAATAATGAAATACTTTCCTGTTAGAAAGACTTGAAGCATTTTATTTGTTTGCCCCTATCTTATTTGATAAGACTATATATTTTATGATGCCTCAACAGGTCACATGCCCCTTTGTCTTTAAAAAACTACCCCTATTAGTCCCTTAGCCCAAGTTCAATAGGCTTATTGGTGGAGTAATTCATAGTAGAGACAAGCTTTGTACTCAGTTTTAGGGTTAGAGTGGGTGGGCCAATTTTGTGAAATGAATGCTTAGGACCTTTTAGACTTGGAAATGATTGCTATTGATGAACAAAGCTTTAGGTGAAATCAATAGGCTACGTGTTTAGGTCCTTTTGTGGGTTGAAATAGATGGGAAGATTTATTGTTTGTGTTTAGGCTTTAATATCTAGGGCTTTTGAAAAGGTTTGGTAATAGGCTTCTTTTTGAGAATCGTGCTTGGTTTGGGCCCTTCTTAGGGGAATTGAAAGGCATATCTATTTTAGGGATAGATCATATACCCACTATTTTCATTTATTGATTTCTAATGTACTTTCCTTTTTTTGCCCCCTTATTTTGGGCTCGGAATAAGAGACCACCAAAATTAGGCTTGAGTGGGAATTGTCATTGTTTTCAGTTATCTTTCTTCAAAATGAATGGTTATGGGCTTAATCACTTAAAAGCAAGAACCTAAAGCTTGTAAATTCCATACTTGTTTGCAAATTTTTTTTTTTTTGGAAACTTTATGATTTTTTCTTTTTTGAAAAATTGTATTCTAAAGACATTCGAAAAAGCTTATTTTACAAAAACTTATGTTACAAACAAAAACACTTGCTTCTCCCTAATTTATTGATGATCAATGGGAATGAGTAGCTATTTTACAAGGTTGACAATCAAGGACAATGATTTATTTACATGTAAAAGTTTCTTTTTATTATTATTCTCTTGAAAAACTTTTGAAAAAACGGAAGCTAAAGGGAACCTATGCTATGGATTATTGGATTGTTAACATTGCCTAAAGAATAGAAAAAGTTAATTACAAAAATAACATGATGAGGATGATAAAGTTATAAAAGGACTTGAAAACCATACTGATTAATGGAACCAAAAAGAAGTTATTTTATAAATGACTAGATTTCCTATGCTAGACGTTATGAGGATGACAAAGCGACCAAAGGACAACAACAATTAAAGGGTGATTGTTTTACAAGAAGGGTGCCTAGTATTACAAAAAAATGATTAAGAGACACTTTGGGGATGACAACTATTTATAAAACATTTATAAGTTGAAGGATTTTTTTTTATTTATCCTTTTTCGTATACACGTATTATTGAACAAATTTTCAATACAATAAATACATAAGTAGCATATAAGTAAAGCAAATCCATGTAGATGCAAGATTGGCAACTAGATAATAGTGCCATAATTTATAAAAAAAATTTAAAGATGCAACTTTATTATAACCCTACGATTACACTAATTGAGTACAAACGAGCTAAACCCTTGTTGGGTTTATAATTTTTTTGTGATTACAGATGTGGACAAAGCCTAGGGAAAATTTTACAACAGCAAATATCCTTCAATATTTTATAGGGGAAATCTTTTTCTAAATGGAAAAAAAAAGTTGAAATATTGTACAATCATTATGCTACATAGGAAAACAATAAAATTATGACTCTTTATTAATGATTGCTATTTTTTGAAAAAAAAACGTCTCACTATTATTTATTTTATTTCAAATTTCATTGCACAACCTTCACTTATAAAATAAAATGAAAATGCAACACATAATATGTTACAGGATTAGAAGCACTATGAAACACATGCATGGAATGCAATAGAGATCAGTAATTAGTAAATTATACGAATTGAATTATTATAAACTTGCGGTCAATATTCATGCACACTTACATATATAGGTGTATGAGTTTCTAAAATTATTTTTTTTTTAAATAAACCACTTATATATATATATATAAGTGGGTTAATTAATTTAGATTTTAAAAATAGAGGCCCAATTAGTCACAAGTTATGAAAATTCTTTCTAAGTTCCTATTAATTTAAAAATTAATAACCTTTTTTTTTTATTTTGAAATTATGTTGGAGGATAGTGTCTATAGGTCTGAAGCTTTGCAGCCTCATATATTCTTAGAGAAATTATTTATGGATTACATCAAAACTTAAGTAGACTCGCCTATCATCGCTAGGCTAAGTAAAGACCCTAGTAACCTAAGGGTCATACAATGGTAGTCTATCCTAGTTTCCTAAGGTGGTGTAAGTCTGACCACACCAAAGCATACATATGATACATTTAAAAATCATGTCCCCCCCTAAGTCCCTAAATGTTAAGCCTATTAGGTTGACTTCCTTCTAGTAGGCCTGTATTAATAAAATCCAATTAGTATAAATATAAACAATAAAATATAATAAAAAAATAAAACTAAAGGCCTATTAATTAATTTCTTAAAATTACTACATGGCTAGCCCTACTAAATATCCTTAGTGGAGTTGCTAATTCTATTGAGCTCTATCTTGTTTTTCCTTAGTTTGTTTTATATTAAGCCCTACCCACTTAATCTAAAATACTCAATATTAAGTTAAAGAAAAACATTTTTCTTTAAAAAATTATTTAAAAAAATTCTTTAAAAAAAATTGGAGTTACTAACTAGTAAAACTAGTAAAAAATAGATCAGGGTTTCTTAAGTAGAAGAAACCATAATCAAGTCACTAGCCTACTAATTTTTCAAAAAAAAATATTTTTTAGAGAATTTTTAACCAAAAAAGTGAGTTTAGAGGCTAACATATTAAGACGTTTGTCCCTGTGTAAAAATTAAGAAAAGTAATTAATGGGCTTTTACTTTTTTTAAAACAAAATTTTCTAAGGATATGGAAATATGCAACAATGCAAAAAGAAAAATGTATGAAAATAAATTTTTAATATTTTTATTGAGATTTTTCCTAAAACAATGAAAAAGGAAAACAAAATATTTTACAAGTTTTTATAATTGCTGAAGGCGCCTACGTACTCGTTAATTGGGATCAAGCTGACTATAGTTCTCATTTTTTAGAAAAAGTGAGTTGACAAGTTTTATTTATGAAAATGGGCCAGGTTTAAGTTTTTAATCAATTTGCTTTTCTTAAGGAAGAAAATCTATAAAAACCTAAGTTTTATACCCTAATTAGGAAAAAAAAAAAAAACCTAATTTTTGAAAAATGACCATAGATTAAGATTTTTATTTTTGTGAAAACAACCAAGTGACAAAAAAAAAAAACTTGTTTAGAAAAAAACCCTAAAATAATTAATTTATTAAAAATGCAAATCCTATTCAAATTCCCTAAGATATGTGACCAAGATATGAATCTTTGAGAAAAAGATGTAGTCGTATCCTCAAGATATGAAAAAAATGTAATTTTTATTTAAAATGCAATTTTTTCTATAAACATGCAATTTTTACTAAATAGATGCAACTTCATCATTAAAATGCTATTTTTATCTAAAAATGGAATGCAATTTTATCTAAAAAGGTAATTTTATTCGATATGCCTAAAAAGTGCTTTCTATGATGAATATGCAACATATATAAACACTATTAACACATGAGAAATATAAAGACCTGCAATAAAAAGGAAAAAACTGAAGTTAGTACTTATTCAATACTAATAAATTGATTAAACAATTTTAAGAAAAAATAATTAATTATACATAATACATATGCTAAAAAAAGTCATAAACATGATTAAAGAAAAGTCACTAATAAAGAATTACTACTAAAAACCTGCATAAGAAATAAGATAAGTTAGTATACTAAATTTAATAATATAATGAAAGAAAAGTAACTAAAATAAAATAAAAACAAAAACAAAAGAAAGCTCTACGTACTCTAAATAGTAGTGGGTTGGACTTACAAGATTGAGTTTTGTGTCTTAGGTGCTCTAATTAGGTTTGAGTTAAGTTGCTAAGCATGAACAATAATAGCAACAATCCAATGACTTACAGGGTGTTTTGTAGATCAAATCATGTGGAAGTTTTGACTTTTGTGATAATGTGATGGCTAAAAACTCGATTGGCGCAAACATCATTACTTGTAGTGGTAGTTTGAGGTGTTTAGATAAAGGGTAGTGGTGGTAGGTTTTAGAGGTCATGATCTAAGGTTACGTATGGGCACAACTGCGTTACGTAAGGATAGGTTGTGTGCATAAAAGAGAGTAATGGTCTACACTGTGGGGTTATGAGAGAGGATGGTTCTAGGTTAGGGTTTGCTACCGTATTTTGGCATTAGGTTCAAGATGGTTAGGATGCCACAATTATGGGGTTATGGACTCATGGTGTACTATACGGTAAAGTTTTTGGGTTGTGTTAGCTGGGTTTTTTGTTGTTGCGGAGCCTTACGTTCACTATGTGTATGATAGTTAGGTATGTGTAATAAGAGAAAGAGAGGGTCGGTGTCGAGTAGCTACACTGTACATGTATAGGTTAGGGTATTAGAGTTGGTTGGGTTACAAGCTATGATCAATTTCAATCTGTTGTTGGGTAATGCTTGCTGTAGCATTATGTGAGGAAGAAAGAGAGAGGGTCATTTTATAGATGGGTTGTAATCGTGTGATTAGGGTTTACAAGTGGTTTGGTTGACAATGTAGGATAGAGTGGGTTTGTTGTATTAGGGATGAGTTCCAGTCATAGATGAGTCCTTTTGAATCAAAATAATGATTCATCTCTATCAAATGAATATCAACCAAAAAATCCTTTTAAGATTTGGTAGTTTTGATATTTACTTAGTAAGATTTGAACTAAATCTACACAAAAACAATAAAGACTTAATAGGATTTTGTTCTTAAAATCGGACTCTAGAAGTTTTCTTACATTTTCTACTTGTCTCTCCCATCCAACCAGTTTAGATAGAGAAGAATACATGACCTTACTAAAACAAAATGTTGTGCATAATGCATGTAGTAAGGATCAAATGCATGACTTGCTGATCCTCTTTCCTAAATCCATGTACTTGGCCAACTGAGCTATGCTTAGTTTCGCAACATTTTATGCACATTAACTATTCTTAATCCATCTTTGTTGGCCCTTTAATTTAGCCTTTCAAATCTAAGCCTAATTTATTCTAAAACACATTAAAATGACCTAAACTTATTAAAAGAAAATCAAATATACATGGTAAAGAGTTTTAATATCCTTTTTTTTTAATTTAATAAATCTCAAGCTTTATTTTAATTTCTAGTTAAAAAATTAAAATTAGATCAAGGTTCACTTTCACAAGTTCAAATTTTACTGGACTCCTCTTAAATATTTTTCTATTGAGACACATAACTTATTAAATTGCATGTATATTTTATTATCACCTAATCTAACCTCAAACAACTCACTAACTAGACTCAAACTCCTTTGATACTTTGTATTTTTTGCTTTTCCAATTTTTTTTATTTTTGATTTTTTTAAATTTTTTTGTATTTTTGATTTTTTTTAGATTTGTTTTGTAGACTTGACCCAAAATAAAAAATAAAAGGAAAAAAATGGGGTATCTACAATCATCAACTTAGTTTTCCTAAAGATCTTAAACTTATACTCTAACACAAGCTATAACACCTTAGAACCCGAGACACCATAGTTGTTAAAATTACGAGTCAAAAATACAATTCCAAAAGTTTATAATTTTATAATGTTTTTTTTTATAGATAAAATAGATGTAAAATCATTTATATACATATTTCTAATAAAATTATTAGCTTTTATGTATGATTCTGCGAGTTTATGATTTTACCGATTTCGTATCATTATACCGATTCTATACATTCAAATGAATAATAAAATCACGATTTTGATAGGACACCATAACTCTGCCATGTATAGGCCCTATAGGCAAACGCACAAGGCATACAAGGATTTATGAATCAGTCTAAAATTCACAATTTATCATAAAACCTGCCAACTCGCAAATAATAACCTCAAATCTTTCATAAGAGCATAATGTCAACCACTCAATCTCCATGAATACTATACAATATCATAGCTATAACCTGTCATAAAGGGAAGAACTTAAACATTGATAGCACAAAACCCAATTATTTGAAGTCTCACAACTTCTGTAAAAGTCAATTCAAAAGACATCAATAACAAGAGTCACACGCAACTTCATAACTAGAAAAGTCTTATAAATAAGTAAATTAAGTGGAAATAAACATGCATTCTCAAAGTCCAATCCAAAAACTATTCTAAAACATCCAAGCTCCATTGTCATAATAGTAATAGTCTCCATCCTCGTCATAATATAGATAGTCATAATTGAAACCTGATTCGTTCAAAATATATATAAAAAAATATCATGAATACTCCAGTAAGTGTACCAGGTCTAAATCAAGTAATAAAGAGTGAGTAAGGTTGTCGATCCCTCAAGGACTATAAAATTACTAAACTTATGATAGCTCTTATCAATATATAGGCAATCAAGATTGAATTGTTAATTAACTAATTTTTAATTACCCTAAAACTATCAAAAAGAAAATTATGTTAATATATCTAAAACGAAGCAATCAATTGGGAATGAAGGAAAACTAGAATCCACCCTAGTTATGTAAATCAAATTGTCATTATATTATATAGATTAATAGCATATGGTCATTTAAGTGAAATTATCATGCCTTAAAATTGAGGAATTAAACCTCTAATTAATTAGTCAGCTCTTGCATCTTCAATTAACAGTTAACTCTAAATTACAATCATATGATCGTCTAATGCTTTAAATTAACTATCCCTAATGTCTTAGCAAATAATTAACTCGAGACATTGTATTAATCCCAGGATAATTTCTCATTAATCTAATTAATACTGCTCCCACATTGGCCAATCAGTTTAATTAAGAATTTCTAATAAACCCTATATCAACTCCCATATCAATAGTGTTTTTAACAATTACAATCAATAGAGAATTATAATTAAAATCATAGAAATTGTAATCAGAAATTAACTGTACATCTATTAACCCTATAACATAACTATAATTATCATCTTAGCTTTCTAGGATTTCATCAATTCCCATAATTAAAACTTAGCCAACCATGGAAATTAAATAAAAGCACATATAACAATAGAATTTGCAAAGAAGTTTATGATTAGAAATAAGAACAGATCACAAAATTGCAAAAATAGAAATATGATAGAAATCACCAATTATGTAATTATGATAAAGAAACTTCAATTGCAAACTCCAAGGATGATCTCCATAGCAAGAGCAAAGTTTTCTCAATGATCTACAAAATTTCAAAAGAAAAATGCTTCTAAAATAAAACCTAACTTCTTGTAAGACTCTCTAAGTAAAAGAAAGATGTAAAAGTCGTCTAAAATATCAATCATACGACTATTTATAGAGAAAACAGGGGCTATCTTTTGATTGGTTCGTTTTCATTCAAGGCTGGCCATGAAGGCCAGCAGTAATAAGTATAGGCCAACCCAAGGTTGGTTGTCTTCAATTCCCAAGTGTTACATGTTGATTCAGGCTTCATTCACTTGCATAAAACTCCTCTAAATTATTCGTATTTCCACTCTAAATCCTTCGAGACTTGAAATATTCAAATGAAAATACTTAAGTACAATTTCTTAAAGATTTCTAGAAAGTAAATAATAATTCAACCTAATTCACACACTAAAATATGAGTATAATATGCCTTTATCAACTCCTCCAAAAATAAACAAAACTAAAGAAATCTATCATTGAAAATACAAATTTTTCAATTGCAAATCTAAGCATCTAATATTTCATACTTTCAAACTCATTAATTTGTAATGCCCACCACTTAAACCAAATCAAAATATGTGATTAGAGTACTACAGTCGAAATTAATAAGTCACTCTAAAGAGAACAAATTTTAATCTAAGCATTTAGCCTAAGGTTTCTATTTCAAAAATAGATACTCGATCCTAGAGGCAAAATTACCCATTTAAACTTCATAACTATTAGCAAGCATATTATCTCTCTAATTATCCCAACAAAAAAGTTAACAAGGTAGTGAAAGCATATGGTATTTACTCTATCCTTAGGTTTGCTTCCTCTTTATTACAAGCCTTAATTCATTTCTTGAATTGCATTTAAAGTTTCCATGTTTCATTTCCATTTTTTCTTTTCCTCTTTTTTCTTTTATTTTTAGTTTAGATACTGAACTTTGCCTTTCCGCCCTTCTCATTATAGTGAGTGCATTAAGTCAGCACATCCCGTGCTCATCACCCAAATGACTAAGTTTTAAAGGGACCCTTATGGACTCTTTTTCACTCTAACATTCAAGTTAAGATACTCTTAACTCAATTACTTGAGTTATTGGAGTAGAGGCTCTAATTTCATCACTTTTTGAATGCTCTCTAAAATTTTTCAATCTTCTTTTATAGGAATCACTAAGTATAAAGCTTCACTTACCTCTTTCACTAAGTGTTAAAGTATCGTTAGAATAACTAAAAAGACGATATACTAACTAACCTTGCATAGAAGTGAACCTGTTTACCTTTCACTTAAGGACTCGACCGACTCTTAAACTTCGAATTCCAAGGCTAAAAACTAGGTAAATTAAGTTATTAAAGGTTTGACTAATTAATTTTAATTAAGTACAAAAATCACAATAATGGTGAGTAGGGCTCCTTAGTAAGTCAATTATTTATGCTAATCACAATTAGATGCTATTAACAATTTTCTTTGTATAATCTCTAGATTTTAAACAAGAAATTCAAAAATTTGGCTAAATATTTCCAGATACTTAAGGATAAATAAAGTTCAAGGTGATAGGGAAGTATAGTCATTTATAAGCAAAAACCAGCATCAAATGTCATGATATTCAATTCAATTCAAAATCGATTACCTATATTCCCTTCCCCACTCATTAGAATAGATAGTGTCCACACTGTCTCCAATTCAGCTTACAATAGGAAATGAAGAAAAAAAATTGCAAAAAAGGAAATACTAGTACTTCCCTGGTTTTAATTTTCAACAGCAAGGAGAATTCGAACCATGATATCAATTAGAGGATCATCTAGTTTAGATCAATACTGTCTTTATAAGCACGAAAAAAGACAAAAGAGCAAATATAGGATAAAAGTGTACTCAATTTTTCTTTTGTTTTTTTGCAATAAAATAAAAATAAAAATAAAAGAAAAATTAATCTGATTAGACATGGGTTGTCTCCCATGAAGTGCTTAGTTTATAGTCGCTAGCCCAACTTTTCCAGTCCTTACAACAAGTTTACGCTTGCTACAATAGTGGTGTCACTATCCATGTTTTCCCCTTCAAAATAGTGTTTGAGAAGGTGATCATTTACCTTGAAAGTGTGGTTATCTCTTGCCTTTAACTCAATTGTACCATAAGGAAAAACATTAACTATTTCAAATGTCCTAGACCATCAAGATTTTAACTTACTTGGGAACAACCTCAGTCGAGAGTTGTATAATAAAACTTTTTGACTAGGCATAAACTTTTGCTATTGGATGTTCCTATCATGCCATCACTTGGCTCTCTCCTTATATATCATAACGTGTTCATATGCTTCTTCTCTAATCTCATCCGATTGGTCCAATTAAAGCAACCTCTTTTCACCTGCAGTTTGCAAATCAAAGTTAAGGTATTTTATGGCCCAGTATGCTTTGTGCTCAAGCTTTATAGGTATATGACATGATTTTCCAAAAACAACTTTGTATGAGGACATTTTTATAGGGGTTTTAAAAGTTATTCTATAAGCCCACAATGTATCATTAAGTTTTAAAGACTAATTTTTCTTAGATGCACTAACAATTTCTCTAAGATACGCTTTATTTCTCTATTGGACACCTCAACTTGTCTACATGTTTGTGGATGATACGGGGTAGCAATTTTGAGTGACTCTGTATTTTGATAATAATTTTTCAAACTGCTGATTGTAAAAATGCGATCCCCCATCACTTATAATGGCTCTAGGTACCCTAGATTTGGAAAATATGTTCTTTTTCAAAAATTTAATTACAACCTTGGTATCATTAGTTTGTAAAGCAACTGCTTCTACCCATTTTGACACATAATTTACAGCAAGAAGTATATATTTGTTTGAAAAAGATATGGGAAAAGGACCCATGAAGTCTATTCCCCAAACATCAAAAAGCTCAATTACCAAAATGCTATTTTATGGTAATTCATGTCTCTTAGAAATATTTCTAGTCTTTTGGCATTTAGCACAAGATAAAACATTATTTCTACAATCACTAAACAAACTAAGCCAATAAAATCCACAAGATAAAATGTTACATGTAATTCTTTCCACACTAAAGTGGCCTCCTGCTTCTTTAGAATGATAGTGCTGAATTATACTAAGTTATTCGATTTCAGGCATACAACATCTAATTACTTGGTCGTCACAACATTTAAACATATACGGTTCATCCCAAAAATAAAATTTCACATCATGTAAAAACTTCTTTTTCTTTTGAAATGAGAAACCATATGGTATGATATTGATAACCAAGTAATTGACTATATTAGCATACCAAAGTAATCTTTAGATCTCTACTACATACAACTGTTTATCAAGGAACTTTTCATTAATAGGTGGCTCTAAACCATCAGATTCTAAATGAGATAAATGATCGGCAATCACGTTTTCAATTTCCTTTTTATCTTTGATTTCAAGGTCAAATTCTTGCAGTAGTAAGATCTAACAAATTAACCTAGGTTTAGCATTAGCTTTAGTAAACAAATATTTCAGAACAATATGGTCTATGTATACTATGTTCTTGGAACCTATTAGATAAAGCTTAAACTTGTCACTTGCAAATATAACCACTAAAAGCTCTTTTTCTATTGTGGCATAGTTTCTCTAAGCCTTATTTAAGGTTCTATTAACATAGTATATAACATGAAATAACTTACCTCTCCTTTACTTAAGTACTGCTCCTACAACATAGTCGTCAGCATTACACATCAACTCGAAAGAAAGCTCCCAATCAAGTGCAATGATCACTAGAGCTAAAATAAGCTTCTCCTTCAATAAATTAAACGCTTGCAAACAAATGTCGTTAAAAATAAAGGCAGAATTTTTTTCAAGTAAATTATAAAGAGTTTTAGAGATTTTAGAGAAGTCCTTAATAAATCTCTTATAGAAGTCAGTATGCCTTAGAAAGCTCCTGACTCCTTTGATTGAAGTGAGTGGTGGTAACTTCTCTATTATCTCCACTTTTGCCCTATAAATTTTGATCCCCTTTTTTAACACTTTGTGACTTAAGACTATTCTCTCTCTTACCATAAAATGGCATTTTTGCCAATTTAAAAGTAGATTAGTCACCTTACACCTTTTAAGTACATAGCCTAAATTAGTCAAACATGAGTCAATTAACTTCCTAAAGACCAAGAAGTCATCCATAAATATTTCAATAAAATCTTTTAACATGTCAAAAAAATATAGACATCATGTATCTTTGGAAAGTAGAGAGTGCATTACAAAGACCAAGGGGCATTCTCTTAAAGGCAAAAGTACCATAAGGACATGTAAAGGTAGTTTTCTTTTAGTCCTTGAGTGCTATATGAATTTGATTATAACCATAATAACCATCTAAAAAACAATAATAATCATGCCCTAAAAGTTTTTCTAACATCTGATCTATGAAAGAGAGGGGGAAGTGGTCCTTATAGGTGACATCATTCAATTTTTTATAATCTATACAGATTCTCCACCCAGTTACAGCACAAGTAAGGATTAACTCATTAGCCTTATTTTTAACTACATTCATACTACCTTTTTTTGGCACTACCTGAACAGGACTAACCCACTTGCTATCTAAGATAAGGTAGATAATATCTGTATCCAGCAATGTGAACACCTCTTTATTTACTACCTCCTTGAGAGTTGGGTTATGTTGTCTCTATGGTTATATTATGAGTTTGCACTCAACCTCCAACAATATCTTATGAGTGTAAATTAAGAGACTGATCCCCTTAATATCAGCAATGGTCCACCCAATGGCTTATTTATGCTCTCTTAGAACTCCTAGAAGTTGTTGCTCCTAATCAGTTGTCGCTCCTAATCAGTTGTCAAAGAAGAGGAGATGATTATTGGCAAAGTATCATTTGTTCCAAGATAAGCGTATTTCAAATGACTAGGAGATGGTTTAAGTTCAAACACCGGGGGTCGTGTTAATAAGGGTATTGGCTTCTTCTCACTAATGCCTAGTGTAAACCCCGCGAATTTAGCCTTCTAAGTATAGAAACAAACGTCCAAACTGTAGATGATTTCCTAAACTCAAAAGAGCCAGTGAGATTCAAACCCGATTAAAATCTTAATCTAAAACCTAAAGTAGATACGAAAAACCTTAAATCATTAATTGAATCCCTAACCGCATACGAAGACCCTAAAACCTCGAACCTCATTAAAACCCTAAGATGACAATCGAAGATTCAATCACGTAAGAATATATGAAACCCTAAATGTGTAAAAACATTAGAGATTGTGCCCTAAAGTAATAAGAACCCTAAAACCATAACTTTAAGGATATAAAAGCACTAATTCACCATAATTTACCTTAAAACCCTAAGTGATAATATATCCTCCATATTTTGCCATTTCATCGGTAAATGACTGAAGATAACCCTCAATCATGCATAAACATTTAGAATGCATAAACATTTAAATGATCCCTTAGAAACTAAGATATTGAATCATAGATTACATTTATTTCTTAAGTGTATGATTCAAATAGTCTTACTTAGAGTTAGAGGTATAGTTAGAGATTAGGTTAAATGTAGTAAACCTTAATACCCTAAATGCTATTTTTCATCTCAATTATACCAAGTAGCTTACCAAATGGTGTATATAGGATATAAATACCTAATAGAAGATCTCATTATCTATTTTTATTAATCACTTCATATTTCCCTTCATTTCCTTAATCTTTCTCCAAATTTTTCCTAATTAGTTCTTTATGTACACAAAAGGGGCTTTATTTTTTTGAAAGTTGACCAAGTCAACACATGTTGACCAAGGTCAAAATGTTGACCAAGTCAACACTTTGAAAAGTCAACAAAAGACCAAAAGATAAAGAAAATATCTACTCCTTCATGATGGCTTTTCTTATCTTTTCTGTTGATTTTTTTCTCTTCTCTTTCTCCTCAATTGTTGCCGTCCATACATCTCCCCTTGTAGACCCCACCATTCTTCTTCTTCCATAAGCTAAACAAAGAAAAAGAAACAAAACAAAAACATCCTCCATGCTGTGAGCTTCATTTCCCTTTCATTTTTCTTTCCTTTCCAACCATTTCATCCATAATCAAGGGCAACTTAAGGTATGCTATTTCATTCTTATGTCTTACTTCATCCTCTTTATTACTTAGAAGGAGAAAAGGTTAGGTTATGTGTTGTGTACAAATATATATGTATATGTTGATCTAGGCTTAAAGTTGCAATCTTTACATGTTGAAGTGTAGAAATCATGGTGAAGAAGAAGGATATGCATGTGCATATGTCCTTAAGTATATGTATAAAAGGATATGCTAGAAGAATACATGTATAAATCCCTTTGTACATAAGTATACAATATGTACATAACCTAAAATAAGGTATATACTAACTATACATACATATATCATGTCAAATATACTCTTAAAATACAAAAAGAATGAAATTGTGAAGCTTTCTTAAGGGGCTAAATAAGGCATACGAAAATATGTATAAAAATACGTATGTCACCGTATGCGTCTATGGGTATATGTATTAGTATATATATAAGTACATAAGTATACATATTAGTATATTATGAGTGTAGGTAGGTATATAACATATGTATATGTATAAGTACTTAATGACATATATATTTACATGTAAAAAAATGGATTACATAAGCCATGATATCATCTAAGCATTACATAAGCCATGACATCATCAATTGGTTACATAAGTGATGATGTAAACATAAGTTTATAATAGAAGAAATAATAAGATTACATAAGCACATAACATAGGTATATACGTATATCTAGAAGTCGAAAATCCCTCAAAGCTTAATACACTTCCTAGATTGAATTAAACTTAATCAAGTATGTAAATTAGTAGCACTAATGTAAAATTTCCTGAGTGTAAGAATCAAATAGCTAATTCAATCATTAAATCCTAAACTAGGGCACAAACATAAGCAATAAGAATAATTAAACTTCAATAAGATAAAATTTTAATAAATTTAGCCCATATCATAAAACACGGGTTTTAATGTCCAAAACGGATATCACCGTGTAAATGTACATTCGAAAACGATGAAAAACGACTATAAATTCGTAAATATTGAAAATAAAACGAAAAAGTTATATACGATTAGCAATTAGGTTTAATCGAGTAAGGGCTGATAGTAATCTAAGTAGAATTAGGTAGATAGATATCTAGAACCCTTAGTTGAGTCAACTACTTATTATCTCTGTTATCTCATAATGATCAGGTGATCCCGACGAGGGCGAGGATCTCCCGATCGATTATTACAACTAGAGCAAGTCGTCGTAGTCAAGTGAGTACTCCCGATGACTCTATACTTGTTTGTGCTTGTAGTTAGTGCACTTAAATTGAATATCAATAACTTGATGCATGGGGTTTTCAGGATATGCGTGTGCTTGATATTGCTTGATTGTTGTGAGAAATATTACTAAATACGATAATTGATAATTTGATGGTATGATTGATTTTTATATGATTTAGATGGTTTGTTGATATTGATTGATCGCCTCATAATCTGACCTAATTATATTTGGCTTATTTTGAATCAAAAGGGTCATGCATTATCCATGCATCGCATTACTTATTCTGGCCATCACTTCACGCGGTTGGTAATGAAGGGCCTTGGAGGGATGGATTCCCACATGATTTGATTAGTACCGTGTAGGAGCATGGGTACAGCAAGACCCTACCCTTGGCTCGCGGGTTCTATGGGTGCCGGAGACGCTAACCGTGGGTGGCTGGGGGTCGCGTCTAGAGACCACCGCTGTAGGGTATGAGTGTGGACTACGGGGGCCACCTCACCGCTAGGCTTGGGACTTTGTGAACTATTGGATTTTTAGAAATGGGAATGTATTTTTGTGAAATACGGGATTCCAAGTTATGGGTAAAAACCTAGGTGCTAGAGCTCGGTCGTGATTGGTGCCGATGAATCTCCAACCATTATCTCGGAGGGCATTAAAATCTGATATTATATGCAGTACCGGTCAATTGCATATATTGTTTGGCATTCTGTGTGTACATGCATTCATATGGTTGTAATAATTTGTTTGATAACTTATTTGCCAGTATGGTATGAGGGATAGCTCACTAAGCTCTTGTAGCTTATTCCCCAATAGTCTTTCTTTTGCAGGTTTACATGCGATGGGATTAGGATAAGTCTCGAGTGCTGATGGCGAGATGAAGATATGTACATTAGTGTTAGGATTAGTTGAGATTTTTATAGATAATACATAAACACTCTTTGTAGAAAATATTTACATGTTACAATTTAATATAATTTAATTCTACCTACAGTTTTATAATGTTGGTAATCCTGTCTTATTATTTGGTAGGGGATATCGATTCTCTGCGGTTCTGAGGAACTGTGGGATATCGAACATCCATAGTTATTTATAATTATATATTATGTCATGTTATAATAAATTATTTACTTGAAAATCATTAATCTTAGTGATTTATTATTTAGAGTCTTGCAATCTCTGACTTGCAAGACGGTTTTCATATTATAGGTGCACACATGTTATGAAAATTTTAGGTAATCCTACTAGGCCCCCTTTAGGGTCCTGACACCTAGCTCCTCATAGTATTGAGCTTTACCTTCTGACACCTATTCCATGGGTTCTTCCTTAAGCTCGTCATCATCACTCCAATCATCTAAATCCCTAAGAACTAATTCCATAGTATCCAATCTTGCTTTCTCTTCTATGGACTCACAGGTAATCTCATTAATAACATCAATAGTGTAATAGGATTTGCAATCATCAAATTGTTTTATGGCTTCATGAACATTAAAAGTTACTTGATTGTCCCTAACTCTTAAAGTAAGCTTACTTTATTTTACGTCTATCAATGCCTTACCTGTTGTAAGAAATGGTCTGTCAAGGATCATGGGTACCTCTTTATCCTCCTCTATTTCCAAGACTACAAAGTCAAATGGGAAGATAAATTTATCAACCTTTACTAGGATATTCTCAATTATACCCTTTAGGTATTTAATACTCCTATCAGCAAGTTGTAAGGTGACATGGGTCTCCTCGTAATCTCTAAGTCCTAACTTCTTGAAAATAGATGAAGGCATTAAATTTATACTTGTACCAAAATCAATAAGAACCTTATCAAAATGAAAATTTCCTATAGCGTAAGGAACAATAAAACTCCCCCAATCTCTTTATTTTCTTAGCAGGCTAGATAAATTTTTCTATAGGATCATGAAACACTCCAAGTCCTAGATTCATGGAACACTCCCCTGTTATTGTCATTCCTCTATGAGAAGTTTAGATAATTGCGCCACCTTGGATTGTACGTATTCGAATATGGACCTTGATTACCTTGTTGGAAATTGTTGACAAAGTTCATCTTCTCTCTACTAGCTGAAGTTGAGGAATTCTTAGATAGACACTCAAGAGACAAATGTGGTACTAAACATATCTCATAAAAAGCAATAGGATTAGCATTACAAGATTGTGTTAAGGTGAGTTACTTACTTGGGTAGTGAGAGTTGAGATCTAAGCTGTTAATTGAGACATAGTGTCATTGTCATTAACTAATGCCACTCTTGACTTGCTTCTCTCATTTTGCCAATTATGTGCACTAGAGGCCATCTTTTCTATCAGTGCACTTGCTTCATCATAAGTCTTACCCATTAGAGCACCTTTAGCTGCGGCATCTACTAAAGACCTCAATGTCTCATCCAGACTGAGATAAAAAATCTCAATCACGAGATTATCTGGCAAACCATGATATGGGCATTTTCTAAACGACTCCTTGAATCTCTCCCATGCCTCATAAAGCAACTCATCACTAAACTTGGTATAGTTGGTGATATCGTTCCTCAATGTCGGGATCTTAGCTAATAGGAAAAATCTCCTTAGAAACTTCGATGAGAGGTCAACTAGGTGGTAATAAACTCTTGTGGCAGTGAATGGAACCAAGCTCTAGCTTTATCCCTTAGTGAAACGGGAAAGAGCTGTAATCTAATGATCTCGTCTATAACGTTGTTCATCTTCATTGTATTACAATATTAGAGGAATCTTACAATATGCTCGTCAAGACTCTCATTTGGATATCCTCCAAACCAATTTGTCTGAACCATCTAAATGAGCGATGGTCTTAGCTCAAAGTTGTTGGCTTGAATAGTAGGCCTCATTGTGGCAGAACCCATAACCGTAGATACTATATAGTCCTGAAGTGCTTGCAGGACTCCCTCTATCTGATTATTATCATCATTGCCTACCATCTCTTCTCTCCTTCTTTTGTTATCTCTCCTCAATAAATGCAAGGTGCGCTCTATTTCAAAATTTAGTGGTAGAATTTCAATACTTCTACTCTTACGCATAAAATACCTGCAAAGAGGACAAAAAATAACACACATCATCAAGTGTGCCTAAATTACCAATAAAACTAAAAGGTATAATATCTCTAGTCCCTAGTAACGATGCCAAAAACTTGATCCACTCAAAATATGTATATAAAAATATCATGAATACTCTAGTAAGTATACTGGGTTGGAATTAAGTAATAAAGAGTGAAAGGTTGTCGATCCCTCGAGAACTATAAAATTACTAAACCTATGATAGGTCTTATCAATATTTAGGCAATCAAGATTGAATTGTGAATTAACTAATTTCTAATTAACCTAAAACTATCAAAATGAAAATTACGTTTATATATCTAAAATGAAGCAATCAATTGAGAATGTGAGAAAAACAGAATCCACCTTAGTTATGCAAATCAAATTGTCAACATATTATTAGATTAATAATTATATGGTCATTCAAGTGAAATTATCGTATCTTGAAATTAAGGAATTAAACCTTTAATTAATTAGTAAGCCCCTGCATCTCTAATTAATAGTGGACTCTAAATTACAATCATACATCTCTCGATGCTATGATCGTCTAATGCTTTAAATTAACTACTCCTAATGTCTTAGCAAATAATTAACTCAAGACATCACATTAATCCTTAGATAATTTCTAATTAATCTAATTAACGCAACTCTCGCATTAGCTAATCAGTTTAATCAAGAATTTCTAACAAACCCTATATCAACACTCATATCAATAATGTTTCTAACAATTATAACCAATAAAGAATTATGATTGAAATCATAGAAATTGCAATCATGAATTAACCGTACATCTATTAATCCTATAACATGACTACAATTATTATATCAGTTTTCTAAGGTTTCATCAATTCCTACAATTAAAACTTAGCTAGCCATGGAAATTAAAATAAAAACACATATAACAATAGAATTTGCAAAGAAGTTCATGATTAAAAATAAGAACAAATCACATAATTGTATAAATAGAAATGGGATAGAAATCACCAATTTTGTAATTATGATAAAGAAACTTCAATTGCATACTCTAATGATGATCTCCATAGCAAGAGCAAAGTTTTCTTAATGATCAGTGAAATTTCAAAAGGAAAACTCTTCAAAAATAAAACCTAACTTCTTGTAAGACTCTCTAAGTAAAAGAAAGATGTAAAACTCATCTAAAATATCAATCACACAACTATTTATAGAGAAAACAAGGGCTGTCTTTCATTTGTTTCTTTTTCATTCAAGGCTAGTGGTATCGAGCCCAAGGTTGACGGTGCTGAGTGTAATCGACCTAAGGTCGGCTGCCTTCAATTCCCAAGTGTTATGTGTTGATTCAAGTTGCCTTTGTTTACGTAAAACTCCTCTAAATTGATAGTATTTCCACTCTGAATCCTCCGAGACCTAAAATATTCAAATGAAAATACTTAAATACCATTTCTTAATGATTTCTAGAAAATCAATAATAATTCAACCTAATTTACGCACTAAAATATGAGTATAATATGCCTTTATTAAAATCCTCAGCATATACCTTATCACAGACCTCATAACCTAAATCTATAGCTGAAAAACAACAATCCCCATAAGGTGAACTAATGCCTAATATAAGATACCATACACATGTACATGAAACATAAGTAATTAATCAAGCTCACATATAAGTACCATCATAAATGTAACAAACAACCGTTTTAATCTTATCATTTAAGTCCATAAGCAATACAGTCATAGTATTTTAAGACTTAGGGTTACTTACATCCCCTAACACACAATATATAAGTACTAAATAGGTACTGGTGTTGAGTACTCCCTAACACCTAAGTGCCAAACTCATCCTAAATCTATTTGGTTCCTTTCGATGTAGGACTCCATAGGGGATAACATCATGCAAAGATTGTTAGATACCTCATCAACACCACTAAACCCGACCATTGGGTGGTCGAAGCTAAGCATAATTAGCAAAATAATTAAGTCTAAGTTTCAATTTAGTCTGATTTATATACTAGCTTAACACACACATCCATCAAACATTGTACTTAAAACTTAAGTATTGTTTGACTAGTAACTGGATGCTCTACAACCTGATACAACAAGAAAACATCACCTCAACCCCTAAACTCAACTCAAGAGTCACTAACCAAACTGTATACCTTAACCCCTCAATTAAGCTATGGGATCCTACAAGTACCTTTATTGTAATTCTTGAGAAAAATGAAGTTTGGTTACTATTTCGGTTTAACGAATTTGTTTGAAAACAAGTTGGAAAGGCTTTTGATCAAGAAAGAAGGTTGGAAAAGTCGTGAAATATAAATTGGAAAGGTTTTGTATACTACTGCATACAAGGCGTCCGAATGCTAGGTTGATTAGCTTTCGGGTGCCAACCCAAACTCAAGTTCAATGAGTTTTTAGGGGGTTAAACATCCGTATGCTAGGTACAGTCTGCAAATTTCTATAGATGGTATTAAGCAATTCCTCCCTCATCTCACTTAGATCTTGAATCCAACACCCAACTTCAACTTTATGGTGTTTTTCTACCCTCACACACACCACTAATAGCCCTTAATACCCTCTAAACAACCCATAACAGAAGTCAAGACCCACATTCTAGCCTACCCTTAACTCTGCATAACAATAATAAGAATGAAACTTTTAAAGGAAAAGAGGTTTAAGAACGACTTACTCAACGATTCTTGGCACAGGAACCCTTCAAATCTACAAACTCCACACTCCACTTACTCTTGAGCTTTACTTCACCAACTCAAGAGAAAAATGAATTACTCGCTTTGCTTATACTTTTGCAAAACTTGAAGTTTTGATCCACCTTAGGTACCTTAGCTCCTTGAATTTGAATCCAAAAGGTTTTCTTGAGGGAGTTTCTGTAGGCTTTTTATTTTGCCACAAAAGAAATGTATTCTTTTGGTTATGGAAATGTAAGTAAGAAGGATATAACATAGTGGGAAAAGGGGACTTTGAAACTTTTCTCTGGATAAGATTGCCGTCGGCACTTAATGCCCTTTATTTATTTAATTATTTGACTTAGGTTTTACACTCCATTACCATTACTATTGGACTAATCTAACACATAATTTTTATCATGAGCCAATTTAACTTACTTAGCACTTAAGAGTGAGAAAAGTTTCAAGGATACTAGCATGTTATGTGTATAGATTAGTGATGCATAAGTACCAATAAAATTCTAATATATGAAAATATAAATGGTAATTTTTTAAAAAACCATGCATTATTATTAGTATTTGTATCATTCATTTAGATACTTGACATATTAGTACTATTGTATCGTTTTTCCTTAAGAGCATGTTTATCAAGGATGCTTGATATATAGATATGTATATATGTGTGTGTGTGTGTGTGTATATATATATATATATATCAATGCCATGAATCCCACTTTTATCAATAAACTATAAATACCATGGGATGGTTATCTTTATGGAAGTATTAAAATAAGTATTAAGCACATATTTTAATACCAAGCACTTTAGTTTTAAAAAATGTTTGAAGTAAATCGCATAAAAGTCTCATGTATGACATGAAAGAACGATAGTTTATGCATGTAGTGCAAGAGACACATTGTTTTAGGTAGTAGTTGCACTCAATGAGATTGATGGAAATTTCACATCTCCAAGGCGAGCCATATCAACTGCCCACATCACAAGAGCCCTTGTACACATATCTAGACTGATGTCCCTTTGTCCGTAATAATGGCTTTAACATCTACACATCGATATCATCATCAACATAAAAATTTAATTATAATCATCTCTAATGAGTACCTAAATAAAACCTTAAGAATACAAAGTAACGTAGCACTTTATGTATAAGTTTGGAATTTAAAAAAAAAAATTGTCTTGCAAGAAAGCACTGATAATATCATAAAAAGTATCTCTCTATAAAATAAAAGGATAACAAGCATGTTGTGCCATCATGCTTTCTTCTCTAAGAATTAATCGTTTAAAATATATGTAATCTAAAAATACCCAACTTTAGATTGAAAGAAAAGCTTTCCTAGATATTCCTTTCACCCTCGAGTCTTTGGGCTACTGGAAAATTACAATATAAATTCAAATCAAGATTTATTGTAGATACGAGATTATGACACGTTCATCATAAAGTAAGAGTATGATTGTACCTAAAATTAGAAAGAAATTTATTTTGTAGCAATGGTTTTTTTATATTGAATTGTAAAGAGTGAGAGAAAGCTACTCTTTTTCTAACAAGAAACTAGGTATTTGGGTTAAAACTATTTAATAAGTAAGTAGCTTTTATATTTATGTTAAAAGAGAATAGAGACCTCTAATTAGGCAATAAAGTGAGTAGTTCTACCATCACGAGCCATCTACAATAAAAGCTAAACTATAATATCACTATTGGTTAAGTATTATAATTAAATGATAATTCCATAATTAATTTATTAATAATTTAAGAGAATATATTCTAAATACTTAATTAATGATAATTCCACATAATCAAATAATATAACATTCTCTAACTTGGATAACATTAATCAATTACTAGAAACATATGAATTATTAAGATGGGAATATCAATTATGGTCAAAGCACATATCAACAAAAAATTTAAGAAATATAAAGATTAACATTGTAGATATAATATCCAATAGGATATATATATATATATCTATCATACATGTTAATATGCTTTATTTCACATAAATGAATAATGGATAAAAAAACTCAATTAAATAAGAGAAATGTGCTATATGATAGAATGGTCCAAGCATTTCAATAATGCTATAAGAGATATGATAGTAAGAATAATGTCATCTCATACAAATATGATAATAATCAATAAATACACAATTAACCAAGATAATATGAGTTATATGGTTCTAAAAACTCAAATAATTAAGCACTTAGTCAGTGAATCTGCTAACATATCCTCTATAGCAAGATAATCAATTTGAGTTTGAAACTTCAAAAATTTCTCATTAACAAATAGATATTTTATATCACAATGCTTTTAAGTAAAAAAAGTTTTAGTTATTTTGAGAGAAATGCACAGCAACGTCTAATATATTACAAGTGGCCTAAATATACTTCCAAAAATGTGAAAGCCAAAAAACTACATGGCTTGGTGAGTACCCTGATAGTATGCAACATACTCCACTTTCATGATAGAAGTGGCTATAAGTGTTTATTTTATACTTTTCCATGAAATAGCTCATCTTACCATCATAAGAATAAAGCCACAAGTAGATTTTTAATTGTCGAGGCAACATATAAGATCAAAATCGGAATAGATAATAACCTAAAGTTGATTAGACTTCCTATAAGTCAACATATAATCTTTAGTTCTCTACAAATATCTCAAGACTATTTTATGGCTTTCTAATAATCCAAACCAAGGTTGCTCAAGTATACTCCTATAGCATTAATTACAAAGCAATGTCGAGATGACTACAAACTTAAGCAATCAAACTACCAACAACGAAAGCATATGGGACCTTCTTCATTTCAATTCTCTCTTCATCATTTTAAGGACAATAAGATTTAGAGAGTTTATTATCCTTTTCAACAGGTACAACACATGGGAGCAAGAATGTATGTTAAACTACTTAAGGATCTTTTCAATATATCCTCTTTAAGATAAGCCAAGAATATCATGTTACCTATCTTGATAAATTTGGATGCTTAAAGAAATTGAAGTATTACTAAGGTCTATGTCAAAGTGGCTATTCAAAATCTCTTTTGTCTTTGCCAAAAGTTTAATATAACTACAAGCAAGAAATATGTCATTGACATATAAGACAAAAAATTCTAAAATTACTCCCACTATTCTTTAGTCCTAAAAGTTAGTCCCATTCGAGGTTTAAATAAAATTTAGTTGCATAGGTAAAGATATTGTTATCAAGTTAACAAAGGAAACATTTAACCTGCACATTATTATCATGTAATAAGGGAATTAATGATTCTATATCCATAGTCAAACATGTCCTAAATATGAATTTCTTACTTATTATGAACCCGTTAAAGGGTCCTAAATTATAGTAAATAAAGAAATATAATAATAAAATGCACGAATGTCATGTCACTAAAATGTCAATATTGATAGGGTACTTGAAACAAAATTGACATAAGAATAAAACTAGTGGTGCATTTTATCAATGACAAATCACATCAATAATAACACACTAACATGGTATAATTATTATTAATGTAATATAAAGTACAATAGAAAAATTAAGTTATTTAATTCACAAAAAAATTTGCATAATTATATCTACGATAGATGAGTTCACAACTATACAAAATGATAACAATCATACTCAACAGAATATGATTATTTATATCATACATAATAGGGTATTTAATCAACATAAAATATAATATTTAATTCATATAAGGAATTAAAAGAAATTAAGCCTATAAGCTTACAACTATACAAAATGATAACAATCATGTCCAATAGAATATAATAATTTATATCATACATAATAGGGCATTCAATTAACATAAAATACAATATTTAATTCATGTGAGGAATTAAAAAAAAAATTAAGCCCATAATGATAACAAGAAAATCAAAATAATGATATAGTAGAATATGATGATCATTTCAATTTATAGCTTCATGACATATATCAACCTAATTAACACTAATGGATGGCTTATAGTGCTAAATAAGGTTTTCCTTTAATAGATTATGTTGAACTATAGTACTCCAAAAGTTTTATAGAAAGCAAAAGAAAACAATGAGGACTTTTTAAATTTTTTATACTAAAACATTTAGTGATTCTAGTAAAGTTAATGAATACATTTTAATAAGATTTCTCTATCCTTAAAATAAATGATTTTATTAGGGAAAACTACACTTTTAATCCTTAAACTTTACTACTTTTTCTAATTAAATTATTGAACTTTTATTTTTTTGTATTTCAGTCTTTAAACTATTCAAAAGTTTGTAAAAGAGTCTTTTACTAGTTTTTTCGTTAAAAAATGACTTTTTTGCAAATTTTTGGAAAGTTTGAAGATTGAAATAAAAAAAAAATAAAAGTTTTAGAATTTAATTAGAAAAAGTGGTAAAGTTCGAAGACTAAAAGTATAAAATATAAATTTACTTTTTTTCCTTTTAAGATTTGTATATTTATTTGTATTTTAATTTACAACTTATGCTTATATATATACATATATATACATACATATTTATTCTTTTAGGACATGATTTTTAGTGGTATTTATAACATAAAAAAAAAATAAAAATGATAGTTTTGTTCATTTTTAAGAATTTAGGTCTTCAAATGGAAAAAAATATATAAATATAAAATCCTAAAATGAAAAGATAAAAGAAAAAATTTTGGTCCTTTAGTTGTACTTTTTCTATTTTGATTAACAAATACTTCAAACAATCAATTATCCGATTTAACATTCTTAATAGAATCAAATCACATCTAATTTTATAATTTTTAAAAAATTTACATATAATAATAAATTTTTTCCCTTGCCTACCACATTACATATTACAAAAATTTAGGGAATAGGAATTCGAATTAGGTCTATTTCTTTGAAAAACTAGTGTTAACAAAGTACTATATAAATTATTTGATACTTACTTTAATTGTTAAATTATATAAACAATAGAGAACACAAATAATTATTATATTTAAATTAATGATATTATGTAAAGTTAGTTAGAATATCATTATACATTTGTAAATAGAAAAATATAAATAATGATTATATTAATGATAAGATAAAAAAAATTTTATAAATATTTTATCTAACAACACACTTAACTATCTAATTTATTAAGTTGTAATTGTTTTTTTTTTTTTTTTGCTAGAAAATTTAACAATGGATGAAAAAGAAAAAAAAAATGAAAAATTGCACTTTTAGTCCTTGAATATTACCACTTTTTCTAATTAAGTTCTTGAATTTTTATTTTTTTTATTTTAATTCTCAAACTTTCCAAAAGTTTGCAAAAGAGTCCTACGTTAACAGAAAAACTAATGGTTCAATAATGAAAGACTCTTTTGCAATTTTTTAAAAAGTTTGAGGATTGAAATAAAAAAAAAAAATTCAAGAACTCAAACAGAGAAAAGTGATAAAGTTTAAGGACTAAAAGTATAGTTTTTTCATTTTATTAGAAGACCTAATACATAAAAGCAACAACGTCTTGTTTCTATTCTTGTAAATAGTACCTTTAATATTTTAATGGGAATAATATTTATTGCTCACACCAAAGTTAATTATACTACAAAAAGAATGCAACAAATTAACAAATTGGACAAATAATTAATTTACAAACCCTTTAGAAAAGAATATAACATGCATTAGGATCTTGCTATGTGAAGTGAACTAATAAGATGCGCAAGCTTTTGAAAATTTTTCCTTTGGAAGATGAATTTTCTAGACCCATACATCTTTATGTAATACTTCACTTTGTTCCCAAAAATTAATATATATATATATATATATATATATAACCCCTTTGAGTAGGTAATAATAATAATAATTTAACATAAAGCTGTGATACAAATCATAAGATAACCATATAAGTTCAAATAAATAGACTACTTTAGTGGCAAGTAACCAAATAAATTTTGCTCAAATCAATCTAGTGCATTTAATCACATATATGCACTTGAAATATAATTATACTTAGTGCTCTAATATATATGCATCCTCAAATTTAATTACATTCTTACTATAATTTTAAAACCTACATGTAAAATACAATATTCACAAAATTATAAGCAAATCAAAATAGATATTAGTCATTCTATATCAATAAGAAAAATAATCCTATAGCTATTAATATAGAAATTGATATACTCATAAAATTTAAAAGGAAACATAAATATATATCAGTAAGTAAATAATTATATTGCTACCGATGTATAAGTTAATAAATTCCTTAAGATATCATATGAATTACTTTATAATTAAACATGTAAAAGAATTTAATTTTTAGTACATATTTATTGGAACCTTAGCTATGAATCTCTTAAAAGAGATATCACAAATCAATTTACTTAAAACTTATAGTCCCATCAATTCATGTCACCAGGGGATTATGTTATGCTAGTTTCTATGAACACAATAATATATACATCATGAACACAATATTTATTGTCCCTTTTCTTTTTAATTACTGTCATTAAACTAATGGAACAACAACATACTCAAGGTACTATTCATGAGGAAAAGAATACCACATCTCTTGCATTGCATTGAGAAAGTAGAGAACTCTACCATTAAAATATCAGCAAATAAAGGATGAACTCGTTAATCAGTCATCTCCTTTGTTTTCATAAATTATATTATCAAACCTCCATGGAGGAAGGTAACAAGGTCGCATTAAGGTTTCACAGAATGAATTTTGAACTTAATTTTAAATATGAAAACTAAAGATGGTATTTATAATTTTTTTTTTAGAGATGTACTGGTATGTGATAATAGTTTTGACAAAAAGGACAAGACAAGACTATGTTGTCTACCATAAATGATACGGATACTTCTCAAGAAAATCACGACAAAATATGATGATTTAATAGAAAATCTCAAGAAAATCGTAAAAAGAAAACAACAAGTGGAATGGAAGAGATAAAACTACGAATCACAATTATTCATCACCCACCAACGCTAATTTTATGACAAATAGCTAGGGAAAAAATCCAACACAAATCGCAAGCCAATCTCAATAAAATCTCCTTCATTGAATATTTGACTGATATTCTAAACTTTGTGTGCCACTGCTACTTTCATATTACTGTAACAAAATTACAAAAGAAGATCCAAGTGTTTCCTCAATTGTTTATACATGTGGTATACAGAAAATATATGAAGCAAAGAACTCTAATTTAATTTGTTAATTTAGTTGAAATTGAAGTCAATAGAATTAGGGTTCATAGATTCTATCTAAATTCTTGGAAAAAAAAATTTTAAGAGGAACAACCATAATCTGTACTTACTATCGCTTAAATATGAAATTATAGCATGTTCTTCGTAAAGTAAGAATATAATTTGTGTTTTTTATATTGAATTGTTAAGAGTATGAGAAAAAAATACTCTCTTTCTGACACGAAACAAGGTTTTGGATTAACATTGCTTAATGAGTAAGTAGTTTTTTCTTTCTTTTTTTCTTTTTTCATGTCAAATGAAAATAGAGACCTCTCATTAGGTAACAAAGTGAGTAGCCCTATCCATTATAGATTATCTCGATTAAAACCTTTGTTATAATATACATATTGGTTATGTCCATATTAGTTAAGTACTATAGTTAAATAATAATTCTATAATTGATTTATTAATAATTTAAAAGAACATATTCTAGATAATTGATTAATGCTAATCCACATGATCAAATATTCTAATATGGACTTTAGGGCAAACTTCAACCTTCAATCCAAAATTTTACTCCAGTATTTCATTTCAAACTAAACATTGGATTTTCTCATAATATGTGCATTATTTGTTCGATCTTAGTTTTGGAGAAATGCTCAACATAAGTTGAAATATATTGATGCAACTCGTAATTTTTAATTCCGAGCTTTGATCGACATTGAGTAAGACAATTTCGAAATTGATTCGAGCTTAGTCAATCAACTTTCCTGAAATGTACCAAGGCATGCAACTTTTAGGTTACAATTATCTAACACTATGTATATAAAAACAGTCCTATGCTGTCATTTGATACTCCAATGAAGTCGAAAATCGAACCATCTAAACTGTTAATTATTTATTTATTATTTTTATTGCATTTTGCTGTTTTTTTCTTTCCCCAGTTACGATATGGTGTTTAGAATTTAATGTTTCTATATTTTAATGTCTCTGCTTCTTGAATCACCGTAAAGTGTTGTATGTAATATCATGGCCTATAATGAAAAGCAAAATTTCCTTGACTCCGACATAAAACCATCAAACCAAAAGTTATTTAAAAAAAAAAAAAGAACGAAAGAAAAAATATCAAAGTTTAGAAAAACATACTTAAAAAGAAAACTAAGCTAAGATATTTACATGAAATAACTTTTTATTTTAAATAAGTGAATCATGAATATTGGAGAGCAAGTTCAAATTCCTATATGCCTCTGGATTTTCAATTATTTCAGGGTTCATCAAAGTGCAAAAATAGGAAAAATACTTATCTAAATTAATTTTGCTTGAGTGTAATCGTACAAGCATCCAAGCTTTCGTTTTCATCTTTTTTTCCCGCTTTCTTTTTGCATTTCGGTGTCTATGGCATTTGTGCTTTGTGAGTCAACATATTTGGGTCTTCCTTTTTTGACAATTGACATTACAATAGATAGACCATAACATAATGATTCAAAAATACAAGTACCGAAATGCAAAATAAATAAATAAAAGTTTATGAACCAAATTATAACGAAGAAAAATTCCTACATAAAAATACCAAAAATAAAAGTCGTTAGCTAATAGGTACTACCAAAGAAATAAGAAAACCCCAAAGCAGCTCTATTCACAAAATCAACGCCAATTTTCCTTTCTCCTAAATTCGAGAAGGTACTTTCTCTTTCCTCTCTTTTACTTTACTTCTTTCCCTTTTTGTTTTTATTATCTTTTATTGTATATTTCTTATATCATGTTTAGTACATGGAAATAGATTCAAAGTAAGATTATAATCTCTAAGAATGTAAAGCATTCTGCTTTAATTATCTTATTCCTTTTTCATATAATGGAAATTGTTACAATATTTGATTTTTCTTCTAAATTTGTCTCAAAAGAGTAATTTTATATGTATGTGCTACTAATTTTCAATTTAACACTTTTATTGTGATTCTTGTGTTTGATGACTATACTATTGGTGCTTTTCCCTTCTATTTCTTGCTTCAGCTATAACAATTTCCTTCCACTGTTGAAATTGACCTTGTCCTCTAGGCTGAAATAGAAATTTACTCATATTAGAAAACCCACAAACCTACATACAAAATCTAAAAGTCTTGAAATTCCATGTCTTATCTATATTACGCTTTACGATAGGATTATCAATCTAACTCCCATTGAAATTGTGAAATGTTGAAACACATAAAGCTTGCTTGTTATCCTTCAAAAAATGGTTATGATGTGGCAATGAGGAAGAAAAAACTTTATTAAAGTGTAATCTACTCGTGTCATTGGATATGCTATTAGTAACACTCTCCTAACCCCAATATATAAACTTTTGAACTTAGCGTCTTGCAATTCATATACTGGTTGTGAACCACAAAATTCATTTGCAGTTGCTAACTGAAAACCCAAAAGGACATACCCAAGTTTTGTCAAGTCCAATTATGTATGTGTGTCTATGTCTATTTCAAAAACTAGCAATTTGTAAATATATTGCTCTGATGAAATCTATCGTGAAAAGAAACGAAGGGCTTTGTAGACCAAACTATTGATAGAATCCCGATAGTGACAAGAGGATTGTCTAATATTTTCCTAAAAATAAGATTGATGGTAGTGATCATCGCTATGTGAGAATTATTCTTTTGGGTCAACACATAAAAATCAGATATATCTCATTGTTTAACATTAGCTGAACTTGTTTAAAAGAAATTGGACTTGAGTCCCCATTATTGATGCTTTTAATATCCATTACTACTCGTTCTTCTGCTGAACTAGAGATTTCAAATTATTGTTTAGTAAAATCCAATTTTTATTTTTCGTCTTGTATATTATCGTCACTTTTGTGCTCATTATGTTTATGAAAATTCACTTAAGGAATGTGTAGATCCCAAAAGTAACCCAGAGAGTCAGGGGGTGGGGTGGGGATTGGTCACAATAAAACTTTGAACTTTTTCACAAGGCTAGATTAAAAATGTCCCATTTGATTACTTTAGCAAGATTAAACACAAAATAATATATAGAGAATAAACAAAGCACAAATTAAAGGAGAGTAAGGATGAGAAGATTAGGTGAGAAATTATAATGCTTCGACCTTGTGCTTATTGCATTCTTCCAACTCCACTACTAGAGACTTGGTTATCTACATTGATGTCATTCCATTATCCACGTTCGAATAATCAATCAAGATAGAACAATAATACAAGTCTTCGACTTTGTCTAACTAGGCCACCATTGTCTATATACAGATCTACAAAATTTAAAATCTCTCTACTAGCACACAATCTAACTCTCAAAGTATGAGTTAAACAATAATAGTGAGGATAAAATACAATAATCCTCAAAACATAAGCTCAAGAAAAAAACTAAATGTAAAACAATCATAGATAATGTTGCTTCTAAATTAGGTTCCAAAAGTCATTTTGATTTTTCTTTAGTATGAAATTTCTAGTAAATGAATGCAGCTCTAATCTCTTATCTCGAAAATTTGAAGTCCTTCTCTTTTTTACAACTTTTGGTGCAACATCTCTTTTTTTGAATCCTTGGATAACTCTTGAAAGCTTTAAAAAAAATCTTAACTTAGCTATTGATAAATGTGATCTCTTAAAATGTTGAAGCCAAATCTCACTCGAAGTTGAATTCAATTTGAATGTTGTACTGCTGCTCTTTTATTTGATGAAGTCTATAAGTATCCTTAAACAATTGCCCTGGTTTCTTCTCATATTCAACTAATATGGCTTTCAAAAATTAAACTCTTTTTGAAAATAAATATCTCTAAAATATTAAGAGCAAATCTTGATGCTTTATACTTTTGAATTTGAAACTTAGAGCTTTGAAAATATTGTTACTATTGCCATGCTTGTGAATATTCAAACAAATCTTAAATATTTGAGTTTCCATTTGAACTTGATAAAAATATGTAACAATAAGATTAAGATTCATCCTTATCTGAGAATATCCTTGCATGTATCCTTGTCTTTTCTTGATTTGAACTCAAATAAAAATATAATTTTGAATCCCATAAACTTCTCCAAGTATCTTGAGGATAATGCAATATAAATTTCTTGAATAATTTGATAAGATAACTCTAATAAAAATCTATTGACATAAGATAATATGTCCAATTGAGCTTATCCTTAAAATATCTCAAATATTTCGAACTTAATCCCTATGGATTTAATTTCCAACTTTGGGAAATGAGTTGAATACGTTATCTAAATATATCCAACTATAGAGTTAGGCCTTCAAACTCATATAAGTCTAAAATATTTTACAAACCATTATGCTCTGTCACTTTAATACTGTACAAAGGTTTTGAATTTGCTTCTAAATTTTAAAATCAATTCTAAAATAAATTATTATCTTTTACTTAAGGACCTATGCACTTAACAAATATATTATTATTAACTTAATAGGTGTTTTATTATCATCAAAACCAAATTAGAAGATGTGACAACATGTATATGATTCAAATTGACTCTAAACATCTCTACTAGAGCAAAATTCTTGATGTATGCTAGTTAATGTTTCAAAAATGCTGATTTGTGATTAATCTAGAGTGTTAAACTTATCTTTTATCATGTCAAGCTCAAATGGTCCATATCTTATCATAAATGTTCAATCAAAATTATTCCATGATGAAAATTGGTTAAACTACTCATACCATATTAAAGTTTTCTTTTTGGAAGCAAATGAAAATTGTTGGATGAACCACAATTCGTCTATTTGATAAAATTCAATAAAAGTTCAACATTAAGTATGCATACTAATAGATGATTGCCTCAAAACTTTGTTTATAAGTGCATTTCAATTATTGGGCTTTTATCCTAGTTTAATCCCATGGACTAGTCTAGTGAGCTAATGAGAAAGTCTAAGAAGTCAAGTTCATTTAGGGATATTTTAAGAAAATTTGACATTATAAACTCATAATAGGGATAATTAGACTTATAAGAAGTCTTTTGGAGCTTGTTTAGGCTTGTTTACCTCTATTAGTCTTAAAACGGCTAATAAAAGTCTTCTTTAAAGAATGAGCCTTTTATAAAGAAGTTGAGCTTCGTTAAGTCCAATCTTAAGTGTAAGCTGATAACCAAAACCCATAGACTTAACTAAGGGGATAAAAAATATGAGCGATTGGATAATCAAGAGCGATACAAAGGATCTAGTAATAGCAAATCTCAGCTATTTATTGCAAATTGATTTGATAATCAAGATTAGCTTCTAAAATCTATAAGTAAGAGGGTAACTCTCTAATTTGGACCACATTCTATTCTCTGCAACATTTGAGACATGTAGAAGTTCTACTAAAATCCCTCTATAAAAGATCAAACAACTACTTAATATAGAATGACTCAAGAAAGGACTAAGTCTACTCATTTCAATCTTCTACAATATACCAATTGAAAGACATCAAGCTCGATTGTTCCTTCTCCCATGTATTTCTCCATATACATCTATACATGTGTCATTGAATCAAGTAATTCCAAGATCGACTTGCTTATGTATTGCATATAATCAATCATCAATGGTAACTTTACCTAAACTTTGGTATGTTTATCTTTGTTGTAATAAGTTATGACACATAATGTAATGAAAATTATGAATCTTGAAAAGAATTGTCTTTGCAAAAAGAAAAAAAAAAAAGGAAGATCTAATTACAAGCATATGTGATTTAACTTAGAATAGTTACTTGTGAACAAAAATCGACACCACTACTAGTTTGTGCAATCTCTTTCATTTCTTAGGTGGAAGCTTGAAAGCATGCTCTTCTATCTATTTGAAAAGAAGATTAATGGATATTTTAACATTAAGCATCCATGATTGCAAATCAATGCTACAGAATATCAGTATGTCCATTTTTATTATACTAAGTAATGATGCAAAAATAATGATGAAAATGATAAGTCTTGCAAAGAATTATTATTACGAACAACAAAAGAAAGATTCTAATTCAAACACATCTTCTTGCAGGCTTTCAAAATAATTTTTTAGTTGTGAAAACCAAATATATACCAAGTCTGAAACCAAGTGGATTTATTTTTTGTCCCATAACCCTCCACTATTATACATATCATGACATGTTTTATTTTTGTACTTATTCTTATTCTTTTTGTTTCTTTATTTCCCTGTGAATTGTATGTTTATAACAACAAGGACAAAATTTTCTCAATTCCAATCAACTAGGCATATTGTATCAATTCTTTTGTGTAATATATTTGGAAATCCCTGTTGATTCCTTATTAAGACCATTTCAACAACAATTGGTACATTCTAAAATAATTCTTGCTTAGACATCTTTACCATTGGCCACGAACATTCTTTGAGTTTTTGATTCAGTGAACTCTTTTATTTTTTGAATGAAGTGAAAAAAAAAGTTGTTAACTTGTAATAATGAAAGATTTTGTTGCAATCACAACACAATATAGTAAGTAATATTAAAAGAATTTTTGGAAATTGGATGTAGTTACTAATTCATGATCTGGCATGTACAAAATAAAAACCTCATTCTTGATTCTACGAGAATTTTTATGAAAGCCTTTCATTTGCTTCTCTTTAATGGAAGTTTTATTTTTCTAGAATGTATCTTAATTTTGGGCTTAATTTTCCCAGAATGTATCTTAATTTTAGGCCTAATTCTTCTTCTAATGATCAATTCAACATTTGATAAAAAAGATATACCTTAGTTATATTTCATCTCTTCAACAACGACCCTATTGTTTCGATGGAGAGAAAACTTTTTTTGTCTTGGTCCTAATTCAAAATTAAACAAGTTTACACTAATTGAATACTTGTGTCATAAATTTCCCAAATCGATTTGCCATTTTCATAAACAACATAATTGATAACTTGAAGTTGCATATTATCTTTTTCTTAGAACAGATCTAGGGAGGAAGAGTATTGCTAAATTTATGTCGTCTAACATTTCATATGTCACTATAAGTCAAACTAACTTTTTGAATTTATTTTTTCTATAGAGAAACTAGCATCACTCAAGCTTTGTACAATTACTTTAGTTTCGTAGGTTAAAGTTTAAAAGAGTGTTTATAAATCCATAGTTTGTGTGCTTACTTCCATATAAACGTATGTGATACTTATTTATAATTTTCTCCCTTTTTATTGTGATTCTTATTCTTGATAACCATATTGTCAATCTATTTTCCTTTTGTTTCTTGCTTTAACCACCATAAGATTTCAAATACTTATTACAAGTTTACTTTACCAATGGAAAAGATGTGAAATGAAAAGCTATTTCTGGGGAAAAACTATTACCTAAAATAATCAAGTAATATATATTTCATGTATGTACCTAAATTTGTAGTACAGGGAATAAACTATTTCATTATTTGCATTATGTTATCATGTTACATTATTAAGTTAAAAGTAGAATAAAAGCACCAATATGACTTTCTCCAATTAAAAATATCATAGTTGCTATCGCTACCATCACTACAATTTGTACTAACACCACTATTTGGTATTGCCACCATCACATCACCTCTCGCTACTATTGCCACCACCCTATCATTACTACTATCAACACCACCACTTCAACCCTATAACCCTATAGTCATCACCCCTACTATACCACTATTACTAATGCATTACCACGCTGCCACCACCATACCACTATTAAACCACCAAAACTACCTTCATTAATACTACCACTATCGAGCCACTACCATAGTTAACAATATATATGGGGATGGTGATGGTCATGCCATATTGTTGGTCTTAGTGGAATCATTACAAAGATGGGTTAGCAATATGGGGGGAGTAGCAATGATGATGGCAAGATGGTAACGTTAGTAGTGAGGTTATAATGTTGATGATAAGATTAAGAAAAGTAGTGGTGATGGTAGTAGCAGTGGCAAAGATAATGTTACAATAATGGTAGTCATGTAGTGCATTATGGTAGTGTTGGTGATATAAGAGTAGTAGATGACTATGATGGTATAGTGGTGACTATGATGGTATAGTGGTAAAGGTAACGGTGGTAACATCAATAGTGATCATCATGGGATATTAGTTTGAGATAGTAGGTTAGTGGTAACTAGTGACAATGTGACAATAATTAGGGTAGCAATAGTAACAATATTAGTAGTAATGGTGAAAGGTTGGTGCTAATGGTGATGGTGATGGTGATGATAGTGTAAAGTTACTAATAGCAGTGTAAATGTTATGGTTGTAATAGTAGTACTATAGTGGTATAGGGGTGGTGGTATGGCGTAGGTATTTTATAATGATGGTGGTATGAATGTCATTGTAGTGGTAGTGGCAGTGGTGGTGACTCTGGAAATGGCTATTTAATTTTAGTGAGGGTAAGATTTGGCAAAAAAAAAAAAAAAAAAGATAAATAAAAAACTCCTTATCTAGAAGGAATGATTAATATCACATGATATAACGTAATAATTATTTCTTGTGTATAAGGAATAAGAAAACTCTTGCAATAGCCATTCCTTATTTAAGTTTCAAGCGAATAAGGGAACATATGTGATTATAAAAATATATATTCCTTCTATATTACCTTAAAATAAATTAACTATTATTGTTTTCATCTCTAATTAACAAGATACTCATATCCTAACATCCTCAATTTTTTTTTTTGTTAGTAAAATTTTTGTGGCTTAGTGAAAAAAAAAAATACTTCATGAAAAAATAAAGGATTGTATTCACTAGGAGATTACTTTACAAAGAAGGGAATGTTGGCTAAAACTGATTATTATATCCATGCTATGTCAGTGGATGTCACGTGTCAATTCCTAACGGTGCCATATGTTTATTATATCTACGTCAACAAACAGAAACTAACGAAGTTATATCAAGTAATATAAATAACCAAAAAAGTATAACTTGGTAGTAAATTAAGATTTTCAAATTTGAGATAGTAAATTAAATAATTTAGTAAAGTTTGGATATCAAATACATTTAAAGATAAATTAGTCTTATAAAAGTTAAAAGGTGCCTTTTCTTTTTAAAGCTTCAAAATTTAAATGCCTAACTCAAATACAAAGTATTATGCACATATGAAATAAGAGGTTTTCTACTATATGGTCACTCAAAAGTGATTATATAAAATGCTCGCTTTTAAATTCAGTAAATTATCTCAATTTACAGTCATCAAGTAAAAAAATGAAACTATCAATATTAAAAATGAGACTATTGATAATTTTTCATAAAACATAAAGCTATCAACAGCTTCGTCTTATTGTTAATAAATATTATTTTACTTTAAATTGTAATGATATACAAAATTCAAAAGTAATCATAAATAACCATACCATATGATTTCCCATGATTAGATATAAAATGTTATTTACCATTTTTAAGATATATTTTTGGTAAGTGAACCCGCATTTCTCTAGAATTCATAAAAGCCAATGATTTATCATTATTTATCAAGGAAAATGATTAATGATACCCTAAGATACTTGTTAAAGGATAATAAGTGAAAAAATAATTCTTCTCGTATTGCACAATCATAAAACACTTAATAACGCATAAGAATTTTTTTTTTTTTTTATAGAAAAATTTCGGCCACTAATTTCACGTAAGCTGAAAATTTTCCCCCTATCAATACAAGTTCCTCCAATGCTCGTTAATGATATCTCTTTAGAAGGACTTGTCATCAGGTTCACGAATTGCAGCAGAATTAATTTTCCTTTACGATTGATTGCGTTTTATCAAAAATATAAATTCATAATAAAAAGTGAAATGATTTCTCTAGAACTATAACCCGTACTCATTACTCTTTTCCATTTAACAATTGACCGCCGATCTTTTCAGTAGGACGAACGGCTCTTCAGCAGAAGTTACAGACCTTGAAGAATGAGACCAACTAATATCTATAACTGCCGTTGATGATTTTTTCCAAGTTCAAATATCCGAAACATATACTTGTTTATGAGAAAGTATTAATTGCCGCCGTATTTATGGTGTTAAATGGGAAAAAGGAAAAAGCTTTTTATCTCTTTATGTAATTTTTTTTTTTTATAATTGTAATACTCAAAACTCAAGATGTCACAATCCTGTTACATATTTCTAATATTTAATGACACATCAAACGTAGATTGATAATTAAAATCTCTAAATATCACTATAAAAATCTCAAATAACCAAATATATATATATATATATATATTATTCTACAAACCTAATTAACATCAAATTATAAATAATTAATTCTTAAATAATAAACATTAACTATAAGAAATAATAGTCTAGCTGTGTAGCTATCTAACTCTTATAGTATTTGTAATAGTCACTCCTTCCTTTCCAAAGGCAGTATAATAAAGATTTCCAAGATTATTATAATCCATTTGCTATTTAGGCTTTCTACAGCTGAAAAGGAAAGAGAAATGAGCTAAAGCTCAATACGTAATACTACAAGTACATGCGCATGCCACACCTAAATAACAATTCATATACATTAATGCAAATATATAATGCAAACAATTCATTTATTATCTATGAATTAATCCATCAAACATCACAATCTTGGCGTTCTAAGACCTGGATAACTTATGACCCCAACATATAATATATATATATACACATAAATAATATAGTGTTGGGAAATACCACTTCATTTCCCAATAATCTATGAGTCCTTAAATCTACACGTATCATGTCGATAGGCAATTCCATCAAGGACAACAACACCTATCAATCAATGGGGTACCTCTTAAAGATCTGCCACTCTGAGCTCCTATGCCAAGCCAAGCACAAATAACAAACGTTTTTATAATCGAATATTTCATTAGCACATTTTAACTTTCTATCCTAATAAGCATAATCAACAAACATGTGTTACGTACCTTACTCCCGAGCAATCGTATTTTATGATTCATAATTGACATTAAAACCTGATCAATTCATATACAAAATTCATCACATATTTATACTTAATTAGAAACTAATATCATAACCTATAACCATGGTTTCGATTTGAATTACTCATACTTTATACTTGAGGTAAACCATCCAAAAACTATATTAATAACTTTATAGATTAAAACTTATGGTTAAAGTTTTAGATTTCCATTTACATGTGATTAAAACTTGAGAACTATACATTTATTTATTATTTATTGATATACACTAATTATATATTTCCACATTAGTTCATTTGTTACTATGACTAATGTAGTTATTTTATTGTTCTTTTATTATGAAATTATTCTTTAACCCATTGTTATTTATTATTATAAGCTAATAAGTTTTATTTGATTCAATATCTCTAAATATATAATTTGGATATTCTCTCTTCAAGTTATTTATAGCTAATAAGCTTTGAGAAAAAAAAATTATAATATCTTTTATCATTTTATATCTCTATTTTCTATATAAATATATCTTTTTTATCTATCTATATCTATATCTTTTATATCTATCTCCATGTCTATATGAGTATCTATCTATCTATATCTATGTAAATAATTCCTATTCATCTCTACACCTTAAACCATATAATAAAGAATATTTTAAAGACTTTAATAATATATATTTATTAAAACAAGTTTTATTTTCTCTTATATATGTGTGTGTGTGTGTTTATATCTATATTATTTTAGATAAAATTTCATAATTGATACTAATGATAACAAGAAATTGACATGTCAAACTTAAGAAAAGCTTCAATTCTTTGTTCATAATTCATAGTTAAATAACTCTTAAATATATCTTTTCAATCCTAACATGAATCATTCACCAAAATTAATAGAGTCTAAAAATTTACATACTTTGTTCTAATTAAGGAATTGTGACACTTCGCATTGATGTTCTTTTTGCAAATCCACAATAATCACTCTAGGGTTTCCCATAATTATACATTTACATTGTTATTATTCTTACTTCTATTAATATCATGTGATTAGATGAATTCTCCAATCAAAAACATCCTACAATTCTTTCTAATTAAGAAACTTACCTACGCATTTTGCCTTAACATAATCTTCTAAGGTAGAGTCTATTTGGTAAAGAAAGAATTATGAGATATGATATTAGGTTGGTGACAAGAAAAAGAAATTATATGGAAAGAGAATGATAAAGTTATGAGGGAAAAATAATGGGGATTTGTGTGTGTGTGTGTATGTATGTATGTATAAATATATTTAGTATTTTAAGATATTTGGGTACAGAGGTGTATCTTCTTTTGAAAAGATGATTGTTATCCTTATTTACATTATTATTATTATCACTTTTATTGTTATTATTATTATTATTTGTCTTTATAATAATATATAATTAATAATTAAAAAAGTATAAAACCTGTTTAGCCTCATAATGAATACATTTGAAGTTCCTAGTGAGACCCATTTTGATATTTATATTCTTAATATATAAGAATATATAGTGTACCTATATTAGTAAGTTAAAACTTAAATTTTAGTATCACGTAATATATCTATATTTTTTTTTACCAACTATATAACAACTTTAGAAAAGAAGAAATTGCACTTGATCCATTTTGTTACTTAAGTTAGCGAAAGCGAAAAAGAGGTAAGTGTATGTTCATATAAGGTGTCTTACCTATAGGATTTGATCCTTATTTATAGATTTTCAGGAAGGAATCTAAATAGATTTGTATCTTTCCCAATTAAGTAAATGTATCCTTTAAATAGATATGGTTAAAGATTCCCAAAGGTGATGTGGCACCTCGGTTATTCACATGGAGTGGTGCTTCCATGGTGATCCTAAGTATTCTAAATCCAAACTTCCTAGATGAACCATCAAGGATCGAGGTACTCGTAGCATAGATGCTACAGGTTTGATTAAAGTATGACTTTAAGAAGTCCAGAGACAGTAGAGGTCGATCATATAATGAATAGTCTTCCAAGGCTAAGATTCAGACTATTATAGACCAATCATACACCAAGATAGGTTAGTCTACAATTCTTAAGGGCCGGAATGAATCTTAGGAGCCTATGATCCTAAATTACCCATCAACACTTGCCTCCCTTCCCCCTAGTCTCCTTGTCGATTTACTGGTAAGGCAATTAAGCACAAGGATGGGTTGTTAAGATGATTTCTAAACTAACTATCACTATGCTCCTATCATTAGATGGACTTCTCATGTCTTCCATAGAATGATTTTAGTGTAGCTATCGTAGTGTTTTCTTGAGGGTTGATAAAGCAACTTAGGTACCTTAATAAGTGGACTCATGGCATCCTTGCTATGCTATAAAATCCCTACACTTGACTAATTTGAGGTTTATTCTATAGCTAAGGTCCATCTAAAGTCGAGGATTCTACCTAGGCTGGTCATTCTTCGATGTAGTAGTAGCCTCGAGATTCAGTGCTATATGTGTTCTGAGATGTCATAGCTTCCCAAGGATGATTTTTTTTTTTTCAAATTTCAATTTTATGGTGGGATTATTCTTGCACATTTAATGTATAAGACAGGTGATGAGTTGGGATTAGATGGACTCTATGCTTGTCATTTCGCACCTAAGAGGTTATGATTGTTTGATCCGATCGGTAGGCTACGTAGTATGATTTGAGGGCTAGACACATCGTATCACCTAAACTTCCCATAACCATAAAAGGCATGAATCCTTAGGTCATGCCTATAAAAGGTTTTGTACTAGGATTTATATACCATTTGCGCTATTGTAGCAAAAAATCTACTACCTTATGTACTCATTTCCTCAATCCAAAACTAGTTTCTTCAAGTTACTTCAGTTAATTTAAATCCCTTCCTCAAAGTTTTAGACATAGTTGACCTAGGTGAAGATTCAAAGTCAAAATCTTGCCGTTACTTCACCACCGTAACAAAAGAAAGTGATGTAAACAATGAGGTGATGGAAAGAGGACTCCTCCTTCAATAGAGGTGGTAACAACCAAGTATAGAGGAGAAAGCAACAATTGCTCAAGGAGACTAAACAAATGTAGGTCGCCTCACTTCTTAGTGATGGGTAACAAGATGGATATGATGATGGAGTAGAGGAGTCAGTTAATGAGGTTAACAACATAGAGCACACTCCTTATGGTCAAGACAATGAAACTCTAAGGTAGAAGTGAGTCATCTAGTCACAATGTACTTTAAGGGTCCATTGCCAAGATTTCATGCATACATGCCTAGCATGAATGATAGAGTTACTCTAATCATACAAACAAGTTCTACCTCTAATGGGACCGTTTTAAGCATGGGGGGCTTCAATTCTCATTTCAAAACTTTTAGATGAGGTTTTTTAATTATCACCATGTTTGTCTTGTCCTAAACAATAATAGGATCCTAGTGACCTATGAGGACTTGTGCACTTAGCTTGAAGTAAGGGCTACACCAACCCTTTGTTGGTATTTCTTTCCTTATAAAGACAATAGGACAGGTAGTACTACTTACTCGCTTACTAAGGCAGGAAGATTTTAGAGGGTTTAAAGTTTTTCATCTATGACTAGAAAAAAAAAAAAATCATGCTCATCTAGGCAGCTTAGAGTTGGATTTTTGGACGAAGTGGATAGTCTTTAATTTTGTGAGCATTTTGTTGTGCATTTATGTGTACTTATGTGATATGATTAGAAGGTTGAAATGGTCATTGGTTAAGGAAAGAAAGATGCAAGGCTCTTTAATGGCATTAGTATTGTAGATGATAAGATTCTAATGGAGTGATCATGTATTAGTCACATGAGTGTCACGTTCTACGTAGCCTTAAAGTAGTATTTTAAAGATGACACTTAATAAGATGATATGTAAGAGAAACAGGCAATTATGAAGTCTCGAATGCATAAGTGATAGACAAAGGAGCTTAGAGAACCTTGGATGTTGACCTTATAGATTTCAAGCAACTGAGATTGTTCTTTGCTTGAACACTTATTTGATCTAAAGAGGAAAGGTTTCATAGTAGACACTGTTTCTCTAATCTCTAGAGTTATGCTAAATGAAGAGGAATAGTTGAGTATTTATAGGCTCTCGGGCATGATGGTATCCATCAAATCATCTATATAATGAACAGATGAGATGAAGCTTACTCAATTCATATTCATCCCGAATGAGCTAGTTGATGGGCCTAAGGCTAATAGCATTCCTCATAGTGTATGAGCCTGCTTGAAAAAAGTTATATGTAGATGGATTAGTCTAATAATTCCTATTCTAAGCCTACTGAGCCTACCGAGTCAATTCTCCTTGAATCATCTAATTATGGACTAGACTCTCTAAACCTTTTCACCACCTAACCTAAGAGTTAAGCCAGATAAATAGTAGGTTTGGCCTAATATAATAATATAATAAATTTTCCCCTTTACATTTTGCCCCCCTACTAAAATTCTTGCATGAAGTCTATATATTTTAGGTATCAATTACTATTTTTGAATAGTTAGGTTGATACTTGACGCATGCATATTGGAAAGAGTCACATTGCTACTAAGTGTGCTCAAATAGCTGAATATTTCATTTAGTGCCAACATTGCAACTTTATTTATTATATACCTCAATGTGTAAGCTTATGGTACCATTTAATTGTGCATGTTGCTTTTAGCATGCTGTAGTGATATTGCCTCTGAGCCAATATATTGAATGAATCTTCTTTTATGGATAACTTCCTTTATGCCAGATGATTCTTCATTAAATTGCCCTTTATGTACTAGCTTTGTATGGTGATTAGAACTTATTTCTCGACTTCTATCCATTGAGATGAACTAATAAATTCATAGCCCATGCATATGCCTTCTTAAAGGAAATGGAATGCTAGATGAAGCTAATAGCTTTGTGATTACATCATCTTATCAAGGCCAAATTCCACCACCTACTATTACATTTTGGTCATTTTTCTTAAATTCTTCTCTCAAAATTGACATTCCATTTATCCAAAGAATATTCAAAGCCCCTTCTTATTTAAAAAAGAAAAAGTAATAATTTGGTCCGATTACATGAGAGATCTCCATGTGAAATCTTCATTTTTTTTTTTTTTATATATCATATCTAAACCATTTATGACTTGTCTAATAGAAAAGGTCTAGATACTCCTATGTAGAAAAAAAAAATCCCAATTATGAGAAATGTAGAAAGTTGGATAGAAGATTATGTAAGGAAAAAGGACTCGATCTGTGCATTAGTAGAAGTTGTAATAGAACCTTCGATTGAAGGATTGTTATATAGGAGTTTCAAGTTTATACAAAAATTCTTGTAGAAGGTTGATTGACAAAGCATGGGTCAGAATTTCTATAGAAGCTTTAGTAAAAGATTAAAGATGACACATAACCGAAGAAGTCAATAGAAGCTTGAATAGAAGCTTTGACCTAAAAATTATATATTGATCTTCTATAGCTTCTACAAATAACAAAGTTATATATTAATCCACTAAAGTAGGAATAATATCATTAAGGATTTACACAAAATAATTTATCTCAACAACTTTTTCTCCAAATCATATAAGTGATTAGAGATAAATTTGAACAAGTAGATAAGGACTAATTTGTAGAGCAAAAAATTAGGGATTACAAATTCAAATTAGATTTAAGATAAGGATGAAAAGATTTACCAAAGATATACTCAACAAATAATCAAAAAGTTTGGTTTTGAAAGTGCTAAATGAGCTTCATCTCTAATGAGCATATCCACAACGTTAGATTTAAATGTTGAAGGTAAGAAAGTAAGTGAAAAACTTTATAGAAGTCTCATTTATCATTATTGTATTTAGCAACTTCTAGACTTAACATTTTATTTAATGTTCTGTATGTGCACATTTTCAAAGTTCTCCAACTAAAATACATCTCGCAATTGTTAAAAGAATTTTTAAATAACTACTAACTACATCTAAGCTTGTTATTTGGTATCCAAAGAATCAAAATATTAATTTAGTTAGATCTTCTAATGCAGATTATATTAGATGTAAAGTTGATAGGGAAAGTACCTCCAGTACTTGTCAATTTTTTAGTAACAAATTAGTTTCTTGGTCTTACAAGGAAGAACATTATATTGCCTTATCAATAGTTGAGGCATAATACATTTTCATTGAAAATTGTTGTGCTCAAATTCTATAGATAAGACAACATATGGTAGATTATGGTATAAGTTATAAAAATGTACCTATTAAATGTAATAATACAAGTTCTGTTAATTTAACTAAAAATTCGATACATTATTCGCAGTCTAAGTATATAGAAATAAGACATCATTTCATTAAAAATCATGTGTTAAATGGAGATATTAGTGTTGAATTTGTTCCAAATGATTTGCAATATGCTAATATTTTTACTAAACTTTTAGAAAAGAAAAGATTTGAATATATCCAAAATAAGCTAGTGATTTGCAACTAACTCACATGAATTAATAAATTAACTGGATGAGCCCCCTAACTCCAACATGTACTCTCCCATGTTCTCTATATTCTTACGTGTCGGTTTTCATTAAAAATGTCTAACTTCCTTGTTTCTTTGGCAATTGTAAACACCCTATTTTTGCCACCCTTAAGATTCTTTTCTTTTTGATTCTTTAGGCTATGTTTAAAAATTTAAAAATTGAAAAGAATAAAAAATAATGAAAAATAAAAATTTAAAAGTGTCAAGTAGAGTTAGTTGTTTAGAGTCAGATCAAGCAATAGTTTAAAATTTACGTGCAATTTAATAAATTAAGAGTCTTTAAAATTTTTAGGCTAATAAAATGAATATTTTAATTGGATTAATTAAAATAAGACTTAGGATTTATTAAATTTAAGAATAGTATTAAATGGTTAGTATGTGTATTTTGAGCTACATTAATAAGTTAGATTGAGTCAGGCCTAAGATAAAAGGCCCAAATAAAATGTAGGGCTTCTAGAATTTAAGAGTGGATTATATTAAATCTTGAAAGAATTATTCAAGAAACTAACAAATATAAACTGGGTATTATCGTATCCTATGAATATTAGATTTATCAACATTGAATCCTTACTAAAAAGATCTAAAAGATTCAAATTACTTATTTATAAATAGTGGATTTCAGTTGTAAAATATATATATATATATATATATATCACAATTCCACACATACAATCACTTCGACACTCATGTTACACAACCTAAATCCTACTTTCTCGCATAGCACCATCTCCCACAAAGACCTTCTCTCTCACCATCCACATATGCACTATTTCACAATTTCACTTATAACACTCCCCTACTTCACAATCCTACGCACACATTACTACGCTGTACAACACCAACGTCTAACTCACAATAGTCCAACACCTACACATAGCAGTCCACACGGTCACACCCACGTGCGCACTCCACTCGCACTCCAAAACACACTCTAGCCTAACACAGTCCCATACACACGTACATCCATCCTAATCCAGCGTACTACCCACTATCAAACCTAATTCAATATGCCACACATACTATCCAACATATGTACGATTCCACACACATGCACTGCACACCAATATTAGACCCAATTCCACATGCACACCAAGATCATACCCAATTCATGCTAGATACATGCACAATTCATCCTAATCCATGCATAGTCTCATGTACAATCCACTCTCATGCAGTCAATGGCTATGCAATCAGTAGCTCGATATACAGCGATTCCATGCAATCAGCAGTACCCCGATGAACAATAATTCAAAATGATCTACATAAGTTTTCTCCTTAATCCAACCAGTCTAAGTAATTGAATTATTTATTTATTTAGTTGAATTATTTAGTTGAAAATGTTATTTTACTAACTTTATTTTGTCTCTTAATATACGCTTTTGGTTTAGTTTTCTTTAATAAAATATTTTCCACTTAATTTACAACCATGTCATGCTTTTTGTCAAAATCACATTTTTTAAATAAATTGCATTCTTAGAAAAATTGCATCTTTTTCATAAAAATTACATCTTTTCCAAAAAAAATTGCATATAGTTGCATATTTTTTTCGAGATTCACATCCTTAGTAAAGATATGTATCTAAATCTCATAACTTAATAGATTTGTATAAATCTTACATTTAGGGTTTTAGAAAAATAAATTTTTTGGCATGTAGCGTTTTTTAAAAATAAAAATAAAAAAAAATATTAACTAGAATCTTTTCAAAAGATTTAATTAGTTAGGTCTTTTTAAAATAGATTCACAAAGTTAAATCTTTTAGGTTTTTTTTTTTAAATAATAAATCGTTAAATAATATAAATCTGACTTAATTTTCAAATTAAAAATAATCAACCTACTAAATCTTTTTGAAAAAATAAAACTACATTGGTTTGATTCGACTAGTAGGTGCGTAGGCACCTTCGGGGCAACCAATAAAAAATAAAAAAAATTTATATTTTTAAAATTTCGTAATAAAAGTTATTAAAAAAATTCATTTTAATTGCATTTTTGTATATCATTGCATATTTTGGTATCATAGAAAAATTATAAAAAATAAAGACCAATTATTTTTTTTTACATGATAACTTGCTCTTTGAAAATGTACTGGAGTTACCACTCAAATGGAGTTGGGAAAAAAAAGGTTAAGTTAAATTATAACCAATTAAGTGAATTGGTTATAACTTAGCTACTAGTCTATCGACGAAACCAATTTATGAAATAGCTCTTGAAAACTAGAGATCTAAATTCAGGGGTTAATTTATTAAACCCTAAATGGGTATCACTTTTTAACTTTTCGAATCTAACTTTGCTTTTCAAACATACCCTTTTTAATTTCTAAACAATTAATCATATTACATGTGACTAATTTAATTAATTTACACAAATATTTAAAAAGATGGAAAAAATAAAAGTTTCCATATTTTAAGTCACCTCGTACTTACCAACGAGTGCCAACGTACCCACTATTCAGGATCGAACTTTCGTAGTTCGTTCACCAAAATCATACCAGGGTGAATAGATATTAATTTTTGCAAACTAGTCAGATTTATGTTTTTACCCATTTTGATTTATTTAAAAAAAATTTTCTAAGCGTCCTAAATTAGTTTATTTGTGAAAAGTTCTAAAAATATCCTAATTTAGGAGTGGTTCACTTGTTTTTATTTATTTTTGAAAAGTTGCTTTTCTAAAGTGATAAAATGAATTTTATTTGCTCATCCATTCTATTATTATTATTATTATTATTATTATTATTATTACCTTTTATTTCACCCCTTTTTTATTTTATCATTATTATTTTACATAGCACAAATAAAAAAAAAAACTAAACTAAACCTTTTCTTTCTTTTTCTCTTTTTTTTTTACTTTTTTATTTCCCCTTTTTCGTTTTTTTCTTTCGGATTTTTCTTATATTTACAATTACATATTACACAGATATATAACAAATAAAATAAAATAAAAAAATACAACCGAAAATAAATAAATAAATCAAAGCAATGAAGGTTGGACTAAGCTAGGTGGATCGGGTTTGGGCGCTAGGGTCAAGTTGGACTCGTGTTGGTTGGCGAGTCATTTGGTCGAATTCAGGTAGAATCGAATCGGGTCACAAGACTCTACCTTCAACAATGATCGAAGGGGTGTTTCTAACAATTCTGAGAAGGATTTTGAGTAGGTGAAAGTGGCTTTATATGTTTCGTATTGGTTTTGGGGGGTGTAAGGATGACACTTCGAGCAACGATGGTGATTTTAAGGCATTTAGGTTAAAGTGGCGATAGTAGTAGTGTTTGTGTGAATGCAGCTATATATAAGGATGCAAGGTGTTGAACTAGTATTAGGTGTCATTAAAGTGTCACGGATCTAGGTGTATCGTGCGACTAGGTGGCTGCTAAAGGTAGTTTGGTGTTTGGGTGAAGGCTTGGTTGTGTGATAGTTTTGGGGCATAGGTTTGGATCAAAAGAGAGAGATCTATGAGGGTATGTGTGTTTGGGATGGTATTCGGAGAGAGGTGCCTATGGGTTGGTGTTTAGTGAGTGGCCAAGAAAGAGGAAGTTAGAGAGTGAGTAGGTTCAGTTGAAAGGGGGAAAGAGTCCGAGAGAGAGGGTCTGAAAGAGGGCCAAGAGAGAGAGAGGTAGTGAAGAGAGAGAGAGGGGTTGGTTTCACCGAAAGAGAGAGTGACAATAGAGAGAGAGAGAGAGGGGTCAGTTTGCCGAGAGAGAAAGAGAGGTCTATGAGTGTTTTTTTTTTTTTTTCAATTGAAGAGATAAAGAGAGAAAGTTGGTTGAGAGAGAGTGTGTGTATGAGATCTATATGTTTTCTCCTAATGGACCCCCTACTCCCCTTGCATGTATGTATATTTTGAATGTCTCTCCCCTTTCGTATGTTTTCTTTCTTTCTTTTTTAATTGAGAAAGTGAAGGAAAAAAAGGAAAGGGGAAAAGGAAAAAAAAAGAAAGAAAATTTGTTGTCTAGACTAATCACAAAATGCTACATGTCAATTTTGGACACGTAGCCTAGTAATGGCTTGACATGAAGCTATGCGTGGAGTTTAAAAAAGAAAATGATAATAAACATCATCATGCCTCCAATGAGTCTTGAACCCCTAATCTCTAGCCAAACCCATATACAAAGTTTATGTACTTTTCAATTAATTCGTTGGCCTGTGCCTTGTCTATTGCACTTACAGACTAGGTCAACTTAGGCTAGATTTAAAACTAAGACCAAGTTCAACAGTCCTTTACTTAGATTTATTTAAATTAAGAAATTTATTCTTATTAAACTACTTGAAAACTTTATTATTTTTTAAATCCCTTATTTTTCTATTTTTTTCATTTTTTGTATTTTTTCCTAAATCTCTTATTTTTGTAGTTTTCTTTAATTTTCTATTTTTTTTTATTTTTCTTAATTTAGGACCCTTTAACCTATTCTAAAAATAATAATAATAAAATAAAATAAAGGTTGGATAGGGGGTGGTGGCGGGGGTTAGAGTAAAAATTGAGTGTCAACATTAACTACTCATTTCCTGTTGAGTAAAGTTATACTGTACAAAAGATCACCTGATACGACATTGTTAAGATATGTAGATAAAGAAGAGGCCGAGAAATTAATGAAAAAGGTGCATAAAGGAGTGTGTGGTCCTCATATGAACACGCATATGTTAGCTAGGAAAATCATGAGGATATGATATTTCTAGATAACATTGGAATTAGATTGTATTAAGTACGTAAGACATTGTCACCTATGTCTTGTGTATGCTAATAAAATCAATACTCCTCAAGAATTACATGTATTGTCAACTCCTTGAATTTTCTAAATGTAGGGGACAGATATGATTGGTCCAATCTCACCAACGACTTCAAATGGGCACAGATTCATTCTAGTTACAATTGACTATTTTACTAAGTAGGTAAAAGCGGTGCCATATGTTACGGTGACTAAAGGAGTGATAGTTAGATTTCTAAAAGTGACATCATTGCTAGATATGATACACCTAAGTCTATCATTACAAACAACGGTTCAAATTTGAACAACAAACTGATGGCTGAAGCATGCAACCAATTTAAGATCAATCACAAAAACTCGATTTCATACCGATCTTAGATGAACGAGGCAGTTGAAGCTGCTAACAAGAATATCAAGAGAATTATTGAAAAGATGGCAATCACTTATAGAGATTGGCATGAGATGCTCCCCTTCGCTCTTATGGCTTATAAAACCTCAGTTAGAACTTCTATAAGTGAAACACCTTATTCATTGGTATATTGAACTGAAGCAATACCTTTATTTCAAGTATTAGCAAAAATTCAGCTCTATGAAGCGAAGTAAGTAAGGAAGTGAATAGAGCATTTGAACCTCTTGGATGAAAGGAGACTTACAGCCATATGTCATGGTTAGTGTTACCAACAGAGGATGGTCCAGGCCTTTAACAAGATGGTATACCTATGATACTTCAAGGAAAGAGATTTAGTGTTAAAGAAAGTACTACTAAGTGTAAAAGACCCAAGGGGCAAATTTGCTCTGAATTATGAAAGCCCATACGTAGTAAAAAGAGTATTGTTGAGAGGTACATTAGTATTAATTGAAATGAATGGTTCAGATTTAAGAGGCCCTATGAATTCAAATGATATTAAATTGTATTATCCATGAAATACTGAATTTAATAAAAATTCCAATTTTTCTTAAGAACTTGTTTATGGTTAATCTTTCATCATTTGCAAGCAAAGTTGATATCCATGAATGTTCTTAGATTGGGATGGTCATCAACTGACAAAAACTTCAACAACAAATCCTTTTATACCTTGTTTCTTAACCTCACATACTTAAACACCAAGCACTTACCATTGAACCTATATTACCAAATAAATTGAAGTCAAATGCTCATGATTTAATCTTGTTTTTGAAAGGAGATTTTTTTTTTTTTTTTTTAGGAATCATAGATGTAGAAATTGAAAACCGGAAACGACAAAAGCAGAATCAAGACATGAGCATGGTAAGGCTAAAAGACTCACAAGCTAAAAGTTTCAATCATGATTGGATCACGTAAGTAAAGAAGACTCTATTCCATGAAAGAGCACAGTTATGAAGCAATGCTAACAAAGTACATTAGTGAAGTTTTGCTATCTAAATGAGTGAATATCAGGAGTCAAAACGAGGTATGCTGATTGGTTGCTATCTACGAAGTTCTCGATTCCTATGTAAGATAATCTTGAAGTTTTCAATGAAGATATTTAGGTGAAATGAAAAAGTTTTTTGAAAACCTCAAAGAGATCTATCCTCTTTAGGTTATCTATTAGTTCAAAAAGAGTCAATTTGCCCATTCATGACATTTACTCCCTACCATCCTAAGGTAAGATCAATTTGAAGTAAAATTTTTGCCTTGCCCATTCAAGATAAGCCCCTATCTCTTTTGCCCCATCCTTTTAAGATAGGCTTCCTTTTTCCTTTACCATGTCCTTTCAAAATAGGCCTTTTTTATCTTTTAGCCCTATCCTTTCAAGATAGGATCCTTATTCATTTTTCTATGTCCTTTCAAAACAGACTCCCCCCTAATTTTTTGCCCTATCATTTCAAGATAGCCTAATTTTTTGCCATGTCCTTTCAAGACAGGCCCTCTATTTCTTTGCTATGTCCTTTCAAGACAAGCTTCTCTGTTCCTTTGCCCTATCCTTTCAAGACATGCCTCTTTATCCCTTTTACACCATCCTTTCGAGATGAGTCCACTATCCTTTGCCTCGTCCTTTCATGATGGACCCTTCATCTTTTACATCGATCTTTCAAGTCAGTATCCTTTTACCTCATCCATTCAAGATGAGATATTGCTTAGCTAACCGTTCAAGTTAATAATAGTTATCCTATTAATTCAAGGCAAGATTTACCAAAAATAGATATCTCTTTTATCTTTATAGCAAAGTTCTTATCAAACTTTACTATAGAGAGGAGCAATTGTACACACTCCATTTTTCCCACCCTTAAGATTCTTTTCTTTTTTATTTTTTGGGCCAAGTTTAAAAATTATTATTTTTGAAAAATTAAAAAAAATTAAAAATTGAAAAATAAAAATTTCAAAGTGTCTAGTCGAGTCAATCAGTCATTTAGGGTTGAATCAAGCAATAGTCAAGAATGTACGTACGATTTAATAAATTAAGAGTCTTTAAAATTTTAACCTAATAAAATGAATATTTTAATTGGATTAATTAAAATAAGACTTAGGATTTATTAAATTTAAGAATGGTATTAAATGATTAGCATATGTATTTTGGGCTATATTAAAAGGTTATGGTTAATTTAAAATAAGTTAGATTAAGTAGGGCCTAAGATGGAAAGCTCAAATAGAATCTGGGGCTTCTAAAACTTGAGAGTGGATTGAATTAAATTTTGAAGGATTTATTCGGAAAACTAACAAATCTAAACTAGATATTGTCGTATCCTATGAATATTAGATTTGTTAAGATTGAATCCTCATTAAAAATATCTAAAATATTCAAATTACTCATTCATAAATAGTGGATTTCTGCTGTAAAAAAAAAAATAAATTTACAATTCCACACACACAATCACTTCGACACTTACGCCATACCACCTAAATCCTACTCTTTTGCACACCAATGTTACCCATAGAGACCTTCTCTTTAATCATCCATACATGCACAATTTCACAATTCCATTTACAACACTCCCATACTTCACAATCACATGCACATACTCCCATACTGTACGACACCAACATCTAATTCACAATAGTCTAACTCCCATACACAACAATCCATACGGTCACATACTCCAATCTACATGGTCATACCCACGCGCACACTCTACACATACTCCATTCCAACATAGTCCCACACACATGCACGTCCATCTCTGTCTAGCGCACTACATACTATCAAACCTAAGTCTACGTACACACCAATATCAAACCCAATTCTATGCTACAACATATGTACATTCATCCCACTCCACACATAATCCCACATACGAACCACTCCCACGTAGTCAGCAATCGTACGATCAATAGCTCGACACATAATGACTCTACGTGATTAGTAGTACCATGACGAATAGTAATTCAACATGACCCATGGAAGTTTTGTCCCCGATACAACCTATCTAAGTAACTAAATTTATTTATTTATTTATTTAGTTAATAGTGTTATTTTATTAATTTTATTTTGTCTCTTAATGTAGGTTTTTGGTTTAGTTTTCTTTAGTAAAGTAGTTTCTACATAAATTATAATCATGTCATACTTTTATCAAAATCACCTTTTTTAGATAAATTGCATTCTTACAAAAATTGTATCTTTTTCATAAAAATTGTCTTTCTTAGAAAATTTGCATCATTTTCATAAAAATTACATATAGTTGCATTTTTTTTTTCAAGATTCATATCTTTAATAAAGATATGTATCTAAATCTCATATCTCAGTATATTTGTATAAATCTTGCATTTAGGGTTTTAGAAAAATAAATTTTTCAGAACAAAGTGTTTTTTTTTTTAATAAATAAAAAATCTTAACCGGAATATTTTCAAAATATTTAGTTAATTAGGTCTTTTTAAAATAGATACACGAAGTTAATCTTTTAAGTTTTTTTTTAAAATAATAAATTGTTAAATAACATAAATCTGGATCAATTTTCAAATTAAAAATAATCAACTTACTAAATCTTTTCTAAAAAATAGAACTATATCTATTTATTCTCGACTCGTGAGCATGTAGGCACATCTAAGGCAACTATTAAAAAATAAAAAAAAAATTCTTTTTTTTTTTTTGAAAATTTGTAATAAGAGTTATTAAAAATTCATTTTAATTGCATTTTTGTATATCATTGCATATCTTGGTATCTTTGGAAAAATTATAAAATATAAAAGCTCCTTAGTTTTTTTTTTTTTTTTAATATAGTGACTTGGTCTTAATAAGCTAATTCACGAATCTTGGTTTTCTAGTTAAATTTTTCACAAATTAATTTTTTTAGAATATCCGTAGATTAATGACTAAATTAGGGTTTTCCTACTTAAAAACCCTAACTTAACTTTTTTACCAATTTTACTTGTTGGTGACTCTAAATTATTTTTCAAAATCTTTTTAGACATTTTTTTAAGAAAAACGTTTAACCTTAATTTTACGTTGAGTTACTTACATTAAACAAGCTAGACTTAATATAGGTTAAATTAAAGAAAACTGAAATAGGGCTTGACGCCTTTATCTTCATAAACGTCCCTTCATCTTTCTTTTCAAAACCTGTCTAGGTTCTCTTCTATGAACTCCATCTTTCTTCTTATATGTTGCAATAGGAACCCTAATAATGGCCCTAAAGAAAACAACTTCTATCTAAGGAAAATCTAAAATCTTGGATGGACCAAACATGTTTGAAACGTCTCCTAATCTCTCTATGTCTTCAAAAAAACAAGGAAATTGAGAAACCCTCGAAGGATGTTACTTCTGGTTCTAAGAAAAGAAATGCAAAGATAAAGATAAAGGTACAACCGCTTGAGACAACCAGCAAGAAAGGAAGTCAATAGGCTAAAGATACTTCTATACCTGAAATAAGTAAGGACAAAGTATCTACTATGAACAAACAAATTGATTCTTTGTTGGAGGAAAAACTTAGGGTTTTTAAGAAACAAAATCAAGTACTCTAAATCAAAAATTTTCTAAAACAAATGTTTCTTTAAGAGGTACATTTGATTCAAGAATAAGTGACCTAATCTCTAAGGTTAATGAAGGGTTAGATCTCATTAGGTTCTATAGACATCCTATTTTTGCCATCATTTTATATTAGGATTTTATTTTTATTTTTCGCTAGGTTTTAAAAAATTGATAACTTAAAAATTAAAAAATGACCATGTGAAAAAATAAAAAATTGAAAAAGTAAAATAATATAAAGTGTTCAAGTTGAGTCAGTTAATTAATTTAGGGTTAGATCAGACAATAGTTGAAAATACGCATGCAATTTAATAAATTTTGAGTCTTTAAATAATTGAGCTTCATTAGAAAAATATTTTTTAAAGATAGTGTGGTAAAGTATAAAGTGGATTTTTATCCAATTTGAAAATATTTTAATTGGGCTAATTAAAACAGACTTAGGATTTATTAAATGGTTAGTATGTGTATTTTGGACTATATTAAAGAACCATAATCAATTTAAAACTACTTGGACTAAGTTGGGCCCAAGATAGAAAGGCCAAATAAAATGTAAAGTTTTTAGAAACTTGATCTTGAGATTGGATTAGATCAAATCATAAGGGAATTATTTAAGAAACTAATAAATCTAATGTGAGTATTGTTGTATCCTATGATATTAGATTTGATAAGTCCAAATCGAGATTTGAATTCGCGTCAAAAAGATCTAAAAGATTCAAATTCATTGTTTATAAATAATGGATTTTGGTTGTAAAAAGTTCCAAGTTTTTCACATATGATCATAACTCGTTCTTTTTCATCCTTGCATAAACCCAACATCATCTTATTCGACAGTAGCTCCCCCATTGCAACAATCCCAAATCCTACTCTCACCATCGACACTCACACTACACAACCTAAATCTAACTCTCTTGCACAACAATTCCACATATAGTCCAACACATACTGCAATTCTACATGCATAGTCCAGTGCATAATACACACACACATACACACAATCTAATTTCATACCATGTACATGAACCTAATTGCAAACCCAACACCTACGTGTACAGTCCAAATCACAAATCCAATTCATGCTACTCTACAACACAACACACGAAGGTCCACAGCACATCCTCATGCACAAAAAGCAACACTATAGCACATCTTCATACATAAACAACAACGCCATAGCATATCCTCATGCACTAGTAGCATGCCATAGCATACCTTATGCATACGCATGCATAGCACACTCCATACATAGCAACTCTACACGATCAGCAACACCCCAACACATAGCAATTCTATATAATGTAGAATCACAACACGACCCATGTAAGTTTTCTCCCTGATCTAACCAATCTAAGTAATTGATTTTTTTTTTTTTAGTATTTAGTTAATAATATTATTTTTATTAACTTTACTTTGTCTTTTAGTGTTGATTTTTGGCTTAGTTTTCTTTTTAATAAAATAGTTCATGCATAAATTACAATTATGTCATACTTTTATTAAAGTCACATTTTTAGATAAATTTGCAATTTTTTTTAATGAATTGCATCATTTACACATAAATTGCATTTTTTTTCATAAAAATCGCATTTTTAGATATAGATACATATCTTTTCCAACATTCATATCTTTAGTAAAGATGTATATCTAAATTGCATATCTTAGTGGCAATGTATAAATCCTACATTTAAGGTTTTAGAAAGATATGTATCTTTTTCAAAAAATTTAGTTAGTTAGGTCTTTTTTTAAAAAATAGATTTATGTAGTTAAATCTTTTTAGGTTTTTTTTTTTCATTAAATAACGAAAATTTGGCCCAATTTTCAAATTAAAATTAATCAACCTACTAAATTTTTCTAAAAAAAAAATTACGTTGGTTTGATCCTGATTAGTAGGTACATAGGCACCTCCAAGATAACTACAAAAAAAAAAACATATATATATGTAAACCTTTTTTTAGAAAAATTGGTAATAATAAAAAATTATTTTAATTCATTTTTTGCATATCATTGCATATTTTGGTATCTTTAGAAAAATTATAAAAAATAAAAGCCTACTAGTTTTTTTTCTTTCTTATTTTTTACATAGCAACTTAATCTTAATAAGTTAGTCCTCTAATCTTGATTTTCTAGTTAAATTTTCTAAAAAATTAATTTCTTAGAATATCTATAGACCAGTGGCTAAATTAAGATTTTCCCACCAGAAAACCCTAATTTAACTTTTTTACTTGTTCTGTTGGTTGATGACTCCAAATTATTTTTCAAAAAAAAATTTCTTAACATTTTTTTAAGAAAAATGTTTTTCCTTGATTTTATGTTGAGTAATTTATATTAAGTGAGTTAGGCTTAGTATAGATTAAATCAAGGAAAACCGAAATAGAGCTCGATAGAATTAGGGACTTCATTGGGGACCTGGTGGGCTAGCCATGTAAAAATTAAAAATTGATTAATGGGCTCTTTTTTTTTTCTTTTATTTAATGTATATATTGTACTAGTTGTACTAACCAAGTGTTGGAGATGCATGCCATGTAAAGAAAGAAGTTGGCCTAATCAACCAAACCTTTTGGGGTTTTAGGGGGCTTGATTTATTTTTTTTCCTTATTATACGTATGCTTAGATGTTGTAAGCCCAATAAAATTTCGATAACCTAAAAGCGGAATCGAATGAAGGAGTCCTTGGATAGTCCTAAAACCACCCAAATATAATAATAAAGTCTAGGTATAGGAATCAAACCTTAAGTATTCAACCAAAAACCCTAATTGAAGTAAGCCTTAAAAACCTAACTAAACAAACAAGGACCCTAATACTTGAAAAACCTTGTAACTATAGCGAAACCCTAAAATGATCATTTAACCCTAATTAAGTGCTCAAATACCTTAATGCCATAAATTAATGCTAATAGTAAGGTTCAATCGATTAATACAAGTGATTAATAATACTTAATAATTGAAACCCTAACTTTCAAGCTTATACGTAGACCAAATTACAATAAACGAACACCAAACCCTAAGGAAACCCTAAGTACACGTATAGGGCATTTGGTTTAGCTAAAATATAGTATCAAAGTTCAACAAAACCTTAAACGTATCCCAAGTGCACTTAATTAGCCTAATCATGCTTAATCACCATCAATTACCCTAATCAAACCTAATCTTTAACCAAGCCCATTATATCCTGATTAGTTACAAGTTAAACATGATTAAGGACAAAAAGACAAACCCTTAATCACCTTAAAATATCTAATACCCTAAGGGGACAAAATCTTACCCAATTTGGCAAAAAGCATAATAATACATAGTCCATATTTTTGTACCATATCCATAATTTACTAAATCACCCAAAGCTTGTCCCCCTACTCTCTCTCCTTTCCTATGATTAGCTACCCTCTCCCTTACTCACCTTACTTCATTTCTATAACCCTAAAACACTCCCAAATACATACACAAGTTCTCTCAAACATCAAACCCCCAAACCCCCCCACCCCACCCCCCTTCTTCTCTTCCTCTTGATCATACACACACATTACACTGTCGGCCACCTTGCCGCCACCACATCAAACCTACCACCACCAATCCTTATGCCATCCGCACACATCACCCTTGTTGATTGACACACACCCACACCTACATACAAGCTCATAACATACAACCACCAAAGAAGGCCTTCTACACCTTACTTCGGTAAATACTTAGGCTAGGCTTTCCTTAGTTTTCTTGTAAAATAATGTTAGAAACTAATGTTTTTCTTTGTTGAAACTTACTTTATAGCAAATCCCTAGGAGTTCTAAGGTGTTACAAGAAGGGAAAACAAAGGTTAGTAAAAGGAAAACCACTTTTGGTAGAAGATATAATACAAATAGATTAAGTAATGTAGAGTATTGTTAGTTTTAGTAGTAAATCATCAAATATGTTGATAGAATCCCCATTTCTCATGCATGTCACCCCTTATATGTTCCCTCACAATATTTCCGTACACTTTTATGTAGTGATTATGGCTTTATATTAGTAGATATATAAGTTACTCAAGTAAAAACACCATAAAAATCAAGTGTTACATGAAAATGGAAGATTTGATCCTATGAACAACTCATGGCTACCACTTTCATGAACCTACCAAATCTGAAAATTCTTGTTTATTAGCATAATGACATGGTTATTTAGTGGTAAGTATGGTTTAGGACTTCATTAATCAAGTTAAGTAGGTTAAAGCATGGTTAACGCCCTAAACTAGCTTAGTTGATGATTCTAGGCTTAAGAATGGTGTTAATAACCCCTAAGACCTTAATGTCGAAATCTATAAACATATTAAAAGTGGGCTAAACTTAAGTCCAATATTGGGCTTAAGTCTAAAAAGACAAGTAAGCTTAGGCCCAGTGCCTTAAATAGTGATTTAAACACATAAAACCCAAAAGAACCAACTTTAGAGCCCATGTAGCTAAGTGACCAAATCTGAACCTTAGGTTAAAAGGCTTAGGAAGAGTTATTTAAGAGGCCCACTAAACCCAAAGGCCCATCCAAGATACCTATTATCGGCCCCTTAGTGATTTAAAGCCTTAAACTTAGTAAAAAGGCCCATTTAGACCCATACGAGTATCACCAAAACTCACTTTAAAATTTTAAGGTGTTGGGTAGAAAAAGCCCATTTAAGATACTTAAAAGAAGACCTAAAACTAGGCCCAAACCAAAAACTTACTAACCTAAAAACTAAAAAACGACTTCACCAAATGAAAGAACATTTGAAAATAATGAAAATGACTATAAGATCACCAAAAACAAAGTTAAAATGAGGAAGATATGTTAGAATTACAAAAACAACTAACTTAGGGATGGTGAGCAGTAAGCTTAGTTAATTGATGCAAATAGAATATTCATAAACCTTAATTATCTTCTTCAGGGGATAAGGAGTTTGACTTAGACATAGGAGAGGATTACTGGGACTGTTGAGCATTACGGTCGAGTGAGTATATGACCCTCTACTTTGCTTATTTGTGCTTGTAGATAGCGAACTATTTAATTATGTCAAACAATTGAATTTGTTGCATGATTGGGGCATATAAGATACTGTATGTGTTTGATATGATTGAACTTATTTGCAAAATATCTTAAGTTAATATAAACTTATATGCTTAATGTATTAAAAGTTAAGATCTTGAAGTGTTTATATATAATTGATTGGTCACCTATGAATTGGAACTAATAAATACTCAACCCTTAATTAAACTAGACGTGCATCCATCTTATAACATGATATTAAGGGTGTTGGCATCATGTAGTAAAATTGGGGATCTTGCCTAGTTGGATCCACATTGTATTGTATATATTGAAATTGTTATCGTACGATGTATTTCATGTAACATGCTCCTGCCTCAACCTTTGGGAACTACTCAGCTCCAAGGACTACCCCTTTCTGCTTGAGGCTATGCCATGTCTACTATTGAAGGTAATATTGTTGACAAGAGACTTTGAATTGGATGTGAATACCTAGATCTTGATGTACCAAAATACCTCTTAACCCAATCAACGGTGGACGTTAAAACCGTGCTGTATATAGTTATTAGCAAACTGTATATATTGTTGCATTACATATGTTTGACCGTGCATTCATATACTTGTTTAATAACTTGTTTGATATTGTTTGCTAGTGGAGTAGGTAGGTTACTCACTAAGTAGTTAAGCTTACCCCCCTATAGTTTATTGTCGTAGCAGGATTTGTAGCTAGAGCTAAGTCGTAAGATGTCTAAGGTTAGTTGCATCAGTTAGGATTATGCGATGTGAAGAAGTTGAGAGCTCGAGCAAACCATTTATTTATATATGGACTCTCTATAATTATCACTTATTAAGTAGTTTTAGTTATTAAGTAGCCTAGACTACTCCTACTATCTTACTTTAGTATTGTATGACTATCTTAAGGAAGAAACTTTATATTCCCTCTTATCTACGTTATGTTAGTATTAGTTGAATGCCATGACTTTAATTTTGCATGCTATGCTATTACTTGATATTAGTTACTTGGAGAAGGTTATAGTAGTGAAATGCCTCGTGTAGTACACTAAAGGCCCTTAAATCAAGAATGGTGCTTAATCTTGGATCTTTACATATTACATAGCGGTACTACCATAACTCGACCCCTCCCTTTAGGTTATGATAGATGTGGTTAAACTTGGGCCACTTTAAGAACTTAGAATGGGCCATCATTGTGTAACCCTCAAGTCGTTGGGATCTTTACCTCTACTTGGCAGTGATAGGCAAGCCTACTCATGATTTGATGTAGCCCACTAGGCTTTGCTTTAAGAATGCCTAAGGTAACAAAACTTTAGACCCATAGATCTCACCCTCCTACATCACTTTTTTAAAAAGGGGATTAATAATTTTTAAATTATTAGGGCTTGAAATTTATTATTATAACCCACTGCCAATTGGCTCTTTATTTTGAAAAAAAAAAAAGAAACTAAATAAATCAATGCATGCATATATATAAGTGTCTATGAGCCTCATTTTTCCAAAATTTTACTTTAGAAATTCATATGCTCATATATATAAGTACTAGGAATTGACCATGGATTTATGATGATTCCATTCTTATAAGTTATTAATTGTCGACCCCTATTGCATTGCATACGCGTGCGGCATATTGCATTAGTTTATATTTTATAAATGGTTTTTTTATATGTCTATATGTTTTTTTTTCTCGTGTTATATATATATTGTTGTTTGTATTATTTTATAATACATGTACTATAGTTAAGTGAAATATGTGTGTCCTATGCAATTTTTTCCTTACGTGTCAAAGCTTTTTTTTTTTTTTACAATTAAAAGTTGTGCAACAAAAAGTCAATATGAAACCTATCAAACTTAACTTTTTTAGCGCTGGTGAATTGATAGGGTGCGATGTTTTTCAAAATATAAATAAAATAATCAAGGGCAAGGAGTTTCAATTTTATTATTTTCCCATGTGACTCATAGAAAAATAATAAACCCAATAAGGGTCTAGCCCATTTGTACTCAATTAATTTTATTATAGGGTTTTAATAAATTTGCAACTTTGAAATTTTTTTAATAAAGTATTGCACTATTATCCAATTTCCAATTCTGTACTTATAAGGATTTGCTTTACTTGTATACTATTTGTGTATTTATTTATTTTTCACTTCTTATATCAAAAATTTGTTTAATAATACGTGTACATCAAAAAAGAAAAAGATAAGTAAAAAATTCTTCAACATGTAAATATTTGTTACTCTTGATTTGTGGATAGCTATTATTCATAGACTTTTCCTAATCATCTTTTTACAACATTAGAAAAACCTCTTGTAAAATTACCATCATTTAATTGTCATTTGTCCTTTGGTAGCTTCGCCATCGTCATTATGTCACCTTCTAATTAGGGTTTTCTATTCTTTCAGCAATGTTAGTAATCTAATCATCTATAGCATAGGTCCCCTTTAACATCATCTAAGGTCTTTAGGATTTTTTCATTTACAAAAAAAAAAAAAAGGAAAAAGAATTTTTAGTTGTAAATAAGTTATTACCTTCAGTCATCAATCTTGTAAGATAGCCACTCATTCCAATAGACCTTTTAACTTTCTAATTCATCCAATAAACTAGGGAGAAGCTAGTGATTCGGTTTATAACATAATTTTATTTTTAAATAAGTGCTTTCGAATGTTTTTAAAATAAATTTTTCAAAAAAATCATCAAGATTTCAAAAGAAAAATCTACTAATAAGTAAGGAATTTACAAGCTTTGGGTGTTTGCTTTTGAACGGTTAAGCCCATTTTTTTAAAGCCCATAATCATTCATTCTAAAACAAGATGATTGACAACAACGACAATTTTGGCCTAAACCTAATATTGGTGGTCACTTGCTCTAAGCCTAAAGTGGGGCAAAAGAGGAAAACACATTGGAAATTGATACATAAAAATAGTGGAGAAATAACTCATCTACTCATCCCCAAACTAGACAAAACTCTTGATTTCCCCCTAAGAAGAACCCAAGCCAAACACAATCCTTAAAGAAAAGCTCATTACTAGATTTTTTCAAAAGCCCTAAACACAAACACAAGACTTACCTTTCTATTCCAACCTGATTCAAGTAAGTGAGAACCCAAACACTTAGCTTGCCAACTTTACTTTGGGTTTGCCACTTACTCCAACCTTGAAATTGAACATAAAGTTTGTCTCCACTATGACTTATTCATTTAATAAACCTAATGAGCTTGGCTTAGTAGGACAGCAAATATAGTAATCTTTTAAAAGCAGAGTAGCTCGCTAAGGCATCACAGATTATCCATTCTTATCAAATGAGACTAAGGAAGATAAAGGCAAATAAACATAAAATGTCTCGTCTTCAAACTAATGAAAGCATCTCATTATTTAAAGGGTTTAAAACAATAAAGGGCAAGCCCTAACTCCAAACACTGACCCTAAAACACTTATGAGAGCAAAGAGACATGAAAGCGAATATAAGACTCATTTCTTAAAGGAGATTTATCTTACATGTGATACGTAGATTGAAAGGATGATAGGCATTCATTTCATTACCCTAACACAACTACCCCTTACAAGCCCATTTAAGCCTTTTAGAGATTTTTAAAATTAACCCTCTCAAAAACCACCCTATACTGAGGCAATTAAGATGTTAGGGGCATCGATTTTGGAGAAAAGGAATAAGCTAACTTGTGCTTGCTTCAATTGTGTCGATTCATAAGCAATAATTATCATAAATAACTTGATTTCTTTATCATGAAGAAGAATTTCAAACTGTACACTTCACTCAAATCCATACACTCATTCAAACACCACAAGGCCATTGATCTTTCTCAAACACTCCCTTAAAGCTATACCCCACTTCATTAGGCTTATACACTTTGAGCTCATGGTTTTAAGGCATGTAAATTTCTTCAAGTGGAAACTTATACACATGAAGGATGATCACCTTAGCAAAAAAAAAAAAAAGGAAAAAAGTAAAGAAAAAAGAAGAAAAAAAAAAAAGAAAGAAAAGAGGGGAAAAAGAAAGGAAAAAAAGAAGAAAATAAAAGCAATGTGATCACATCCCTAATGATAGCTCAAAAGCTCTTAAAGGCTGAAGGTCCAAATATTTTAGAAAAGCTAAACCCAGGAATTCCAAAATTAAGGACTTGAGTCTTCCCCTAATATCCTTCAAAGTATAAATCTGAGCAAGAGATTTCGAGCCTAAAGGAATAAAAATTTAATTCTATGGTCCTACCTATTATACCACCCTTAATGAAGCTCTTTTAATTGAAGAAATTGACTTCTCTTAAGCAATTATTGCTCATGAAGCTAGGGCAAGCCCATTGTAGCATTTTCCTACTAAGGTTATTAACTTGTAAACCCGAGTTGAGATATTAATTTTTTCAAAATTGGCCAGCACATCAATATCCCCTTTTGTTTAAGCTAATGACCAAAAGCTTATGTTATAACCTTGAGGAAAAGACCTATCAAATCAATTAAAGTGTATCACTTATGAGATTGACCATAATTTTTGGAATCGTAGTCAAGAGTAAAGACAAGCTATCTGAGAGTATGAGGAAGTCCTCTTAGACTAAATTATTCAAATAATCAAGATACTTTCCTTAGTATGAAACTTATGAAGCAAAAGTCAAGCATGCTCTAGGGGTACGAAAAGCCCTTTGCCCTAGAATTGAATGGGAATTCCATATGGTAAGAAGAACAAGGTATTCAATTGAAGTTTTTTCCCATTTCCTCATCATAGCACACAAGCAATCAAAGATGAAGAATGAATGACCAATATGCTAAAGGAATGAGCAAACCACTTACTTGTAACATCGAGAGTCAATATCATTTAATTACTTGTTAGAAAGAAAAAGATGAGCAGTTTTTTGAATAAAAGCACCATTTGTTACCTTTAACTTTTAAAAAGTGGAAGAGTTGAGAATTTGCAATGTGAACTTTAGTTATCCTTTTGTTAGGAACTTTAGTAATCCCTTGAGAAAAATTTAAGAGCCTTAGTTATCCTTTCTTAAGAACTTCGATTATCTTATAATTCATGAGCCTTGGTTATCCTTTTGGAACTTTAGTCATCTTAATAGGAACCTTAGTGATCTTTTTGGAACTTTCGTCATCTTAATAGGAACCTTAGTTATCCTTTCTTAAGAACTTTGGTTGTCTTATAATTCAGGAGCCTTAGTTATTCTTTTGGAACTTTGGTCATCTTAACAAGAGCCTTAGTCATCCTTATCTTAAGAACTTTGGTTATCTTATTCAGGAATCTTACATATCCATAGGGAGCTTTGATAATCTCACAAAATCTCAAGAACCTCAGTCATCCTTTTTTTAAGAACTTTAGTTATCTTATATTCAGAAATCTTAGCCATCCTCAAGGAGCTTTGATTATCTTATAGATCATGAACCTTAATTATCCTTCCTTAAGAACTTCAGTTATCTTATAATCCAAGAGCCTTAGTTATCCTTCCTTAGGAGCTTTGGTTATCTTATGTTTTAGGAGTAAACTCTCAGGAATCTTAGTTATCCTTAAATTTAGGAACTTTGGTTATCTTATAGAATAGGAACCTTAGTCACCCTTAACCTAAGAACTTCAATCATCTAATTAAGGAATCTTAGCCATCCTTAAGGATCTTTGATTATCTTATTACTCAAGAACCTTAGTTATCCTTCCTTAATAACTTTGGTTATCTTATGTTATCCTTAGGGAGCTTTGATCATTTTATGATATTTCAAGAACCTTAGTTATTCTTAAATTTACAAGATTTGATTTTCTTATAATTCAAGAATCTTAGTCATCCTTAGTTAAGTTGATTTAGGAACTTTGACTATCCTACATTGTGGGAACATTTAGAAGCTTAGGTTATCCTATCATAAGAAAATTCAAGGAACATTGGTTATCCTTACTTTAGGCAATTCAAGAGCTTTAGCTATCCCATGAAAAGAACCTTCGGGAGCCTTCACTATCCTTAGTCCAAAATTTTGTTTATTTAGGAGCCTTTGTCATCATGCCAAGAGCTTAGGCCATCCTCAACATTTTAGAAACTTTAGTTATCCTATATTCAGAGTTTAGAAAGTTTCACTATAGTAACTTTTGTCATCCTACATTAAGGAACATCAGTTATCTTAGGGATAAAAAATAATTAGCCATGCCTTCAAACCTCTTTGTTGAGTTGTTTTTTTGAAAGATCTATCATTTTCGAGTAACAGATCCTTGAAAAGAACTGTCCTCTTCAAGATACTCGCTAATTTAAGTTGAGACTTTTCTTGGCTAAGTCTTAGAGTTAGGTTTTTATCTCGTCAGTTCAAGCCACGATTTAAGCAAAAATGGGCTTGTCTTTTAATCTTTACAGCAAAGTTTTTACAAACTTCACTACAAAAAAGAGCAATTGTAGACACCTCATTTTTGCTATCCTTTTATATTAGGTTTTTATTTTATTTTACTTATATTTTGCTGGGTTTAAAGAAAATTGAAAAATGAAAAAGTATAAAAATTAAAAATTGAAAAAGTAAAAAAATATAAAGTATTTGAGTCAAGTTAGTTAGTCAATTTAAGGTCAAATCAAACAATAGCTGAAAATATGCATGCAATTTAATGAATTTCGAGTCTTTAAATAATTGATCTTCATTAGAAAAATATATTTTAAAAATAGTCCGGTAAAATATAAAGTGGATTTTTATCCACTTTGAAAATATTTTAATTGGACTAATTAAAATAGACTAAGAATTTACTAAATGGTTAGCATGTGTATCTTAGGCCATATTAAAGGACTGTAGCCAATTTAAAATTAGTTGGATTAAGTCGAGCTCAAGATAGAAAGCCCAAATAGAATGTGGAGTTTCTAGAAACTTGATCTTGAGAGTGAATCGGATCAAATCATAAGGGAATTATTTAAGAAACTCATAAATCTAAAGCGAATGCTATCGTATCCTATGAATATTAGATTTGACAAGTCCAAATCAAGATTTGAATCCTCTTCAAAAAGATCTAAAATATTCAAATTCATTGTTTATATTATAAAAAGTTCCAAGTTTTTCACACACAATCACAGCTCATTCCTTTTCATCCTTGCCCAAACCCTACTTCACCTTATTCAATAGTAGCTTCCCCATTACAACAATCCCAAACCCTACTTTCACCATTAACACTCACACCACAGAACCTAAATCCGACTCTCTCACATAGCAATTCCTCATAAAGTCCAACACATACTGCAATTCTATACACATAGTCCAGCGCATAACACACATGTGCACAGTCCAATTTCATGCCATGCGCATGAACCCAATCATAGACCTACCACTTGTGCATACAGTCCAAATCGCAAACCTAATTTCATGCTACTCCACAACACAACATATGAAGCGCTACAGCACATCTTCACGTATGAATAGCAATGCCACAGCACATCCTCATGCACGAATAGCAACACCACAATACATCCCCATGCACGAACAGCAACACTACAGCATATCCTCATGCACGAACAGCAACACCACAGCACATCCTCATGCACGAACAGCAATGTCGTAGCACATCCTTATGCACGAGCAGCAAGCCATAGCACACCCTACGCACGAATAGTAGCACGCATACACATCATACTGTATGCATAGTGACTCCACATAATCAATAGTACCTCGATGCATAGCAATTCCATGCAATGCAAAACAATAACACAACCTACGTAAGTTTTCCCCCTGATTCAATCAATCTAAGTAATTGGATTTCTTTTTATTATTATTCAGTTGAATTGTTTAGTTAATAATATTATTTTTATTAACTTTACTTTGTCTTTTAGTGCAGGTTTTTGGTTTTTTTTTTTTTTTAATAAAATAGTTCCTACATAAATTACAAATATAATTAAAATCATATTTTTAGATAAATTTGTAATTTTATAAAAATTGCATTTTTTTAATGAATTGCATCATTTACACATAAACTACATTTTTTTTTCATAAAAATTTCATTTTTAGATATAAATACAGATATTTCGTGAGATTCATATCTTTGGCAATGTAAACCTTACGAAATTTCAATAACCTAAAAGTGGAATCAGATGAAGGAGTCCTTGGATAGTCCCTAGAACCACCCCAAACATAATAATAATACCTAAGTAAAAGAATTAAACCCTAAGTATTCGACCAAAACCCTAATTAAAGTAAGCCCTAAAAACCTAACTAAATGAGCACGGACACTAATACTTGAAAAACCCTAAAACAATGGCAAAACCATAAAATGATCATCTAACCTTAAATAAGTGATTAAAAAAACCTTATTGTCACCAATAAACACTAATAGTAAGGTTGAACCGATCAATACAAGTGATTAGTAGTATTAAGCAATTTAAACCCTAACTTTTGAGCTCCTATTCGGGTCAAATTACCATAAATGAGCACCAAAACCTAAGTACATGTGTAAGGCATTTGGAATAGCTAAATTATAGTGTTAAAGTCTAACCAAACCCTAAATACATCCTAATTGCATCTAATTAGCTAATCATGCCTAATCACTACCAATTGCCCTAATCAAACCCTAATCCTTAACCAACCCCATTACATCTTGATTAGCTATAAGTCAGACATTCTTAATGACCAAAAGACAAACTCTTATCCCCTATTAAAATATCTTGTACCCTAAGGGGACAAGATCTTACCCAAATTAGCAAAAAGCACATAAGGTACATAATGCTCATTTTGTACCTTATCCTTGATTTCTCAAGCAATCAAAGCTTGTCCCTCTTACCCTCTCTTAGTTCCACAACCTGCCATCCTCATTACCTACCCTCATTTTTGTTTTCTCAAACCCTAGAACACACCTAAAAACTCTCTCAAAGATCAAGCCTTAAACTCCTTCTTCTTCCTCTTTTTGGCTACACTTACCACCCTAGTGCTAACCCCTATAACTTCACCATCACCACTCCAAATCACTCCAAACCAAGTCTCATGCCACATCCACAACCCAAGCTAACCCATCGATACACCCACCCACCCTTACACATGCCAAGGTTCATAGCACATAACCATAAAGAGAGGCCTTCCACACTTTGCCCCAATAAGAACTTAAGTTAGATTTTTCCTTAGTTTTCTTGTAACATAAAGCTAGATACTAATATTTTCTTTGTTGAAACTTATTTTACAACAACTCCATAGAAGTTCTAAAGGTTTTAAGAAGGTTAACAAAGGTAAGTATAAGAAAAACCACGTTTAGTAGAAGTTATTACACAAATAGGCTAAGTTATATAGAGTAGTGTAATTATTAATAGAAAATCTTCAAGTAGGATGATGAAACCCCTATTCCCCATGCATGCCGCTCCTTATATATGCTCTCACACACATTTTTACACAGTTTTATGAAGTGATTAAGGTTTAGATTGGTAGAAACATAGGTTACTTAATTCAAAACACCATAAAAATCAAGTATTGTATGAAAATGGAAAGTTTGACACTAGAAACCACTCTTGGTCGCCACTTTCATTGAACTACCAAATTTGGAACTTTTTTTAGTAGCTTAATAACATGTTTATTTAGTGTTAAGTAAGGTTTAGGACATAATTAATCAAGTTAAGTAGGTTAAAGTATGGTTAAGGATCTAAACTAGCTTAGTTAGTGATTATAAACTTAAGAATGGTCTTAATAACCCTAAGAACCATAATGAACAAATCTGTAACCATGTTAAAAATGGGCTAAACTTAAGTCTAATGTTGAGCTTAAGTCCAGAAAGGCAAGTGGGCTTGAGCCCAAGGCCTTAAATAGTGAACTAAACACAAAAAACCCAAAAGAACCAATTTTAGAGCCCATGTAGCTAGATGACTAGATTGAACCCTAGGATAAAAGGCTTAAGAAGAGTTATTTCAAAGGCTCACTAAACCTAAAGGCCCATCCAAGATACCCTTCATAGGCCCTTTTGGTGTTCTAAAGCCCTAGAGTTAGTAAAAAGGCTCATTTGGACCTATAAGAGTATCACCAAGGCCCACTTAAAAATTTTAAAGTGTTGAGCAAAAAAAGCCCATTTAAAATACTTGAAAGAAGCCAAAAATTATTAAGTATAAAGGCTAAAGTGAAAAACCAAGTCCAAGATCCAAAACTAGGCCCAAACCTTACAGTGACCTAACTCACTATTTAAGCCTACAACATTGTAGAGCCCAAGCAGAAAACTTATTAATCCAAAAACTTTAAAAAAAAAAATCACCAAATGAAAAAACATTCGAAAACGATGAAAACAACTATAAGATCATCAAAAATGGAGTTAAAACAAAGAAGATGTACCTAAATTACGAAAACAACTAACTCCAGGATAGTGAGAGATAAGCCTTATTAATTAGTACAAATAGAATAATCATAAAACTTAATTATCTTCTTCAGGGGATGAGGAGTTTGACTTGGACATAGTAGAGGATTATTAGGACTGCTGAGCATCATAGCCGAGTGAGTACACTACCCTCTACTTTGCTTGTTTGTGCTTGTATTTAGTGGAATACTTAATTATATCCAATGACTGAAATTATTGCATGTTAAGGCAAATAGGAAATTATATGTATTTGATATGATTGACCTTGTTTGCGAAAATATCTTAAGTTAATATGAATATCATATGCTTGCTATATTAGAACTTAGGATATATATATATATTAATTGGTCACCTATGAATCGGACTAATAAATACTTGACCCCTAGTTAAACCGAACATGTATCACATCTTATAACATGATAATATAAGCATCAGCATCATGCAATAAAGCAAGGGATCATGCCAAGATGATCCATATGGTATTTTGTATATTGAAAGTTGTTGTCATACTACGTGCTTCGTACGACATGTTCTTGCCTCAACCTTTGGGAACTACTTGGCTCTCAGCAGTGCTACCTTCTACTTAAAGCCGTACCGTATCTATTACTAAGGGGTGATATTGATGACAAGAAACTTCGAATTGGATGTAAATACTTGGATCTTAACATGCCAAAATACTTACTAACCTAGGCAACGGTGGGCATTAAAACCATACTATATACAGTTACTAATAAACTATACATACCATTGCATTACATATGTTTGACCATTTATTCATACACTTGTTTAATAACTTGCTTGTAATTACTTATTGTAGAGTAGGTAGGTTACTTATTAAGCAGTTGAGCTTAGCCCCCTACAGTTTATTGTTGCAGTAGGACTTATGGTTAGAACCAAGCTACAAGATGCCTAAGGTCAATAGCATCAGCTTGGGATTGAGCTGCGAAGAAGTTGAGAGCTTAAGCGAACCATTTGTTTATATATATATGAACTCTCTTTAATTTCCAATTATTAAGTATATTTAGTTTGTTAAGTAGCGTAGACTACTTATGGTGATTTATCTTGATACTGTATGGCTAAATTAAGGGAAACCTAATATTCCCATCTATCTATGTTATGTTAGTGGTTATTTAGATAGTTTAACTTTAATTTATATGTTCTGTTGTTACTTAATGCTAGTTACTAAGAGAAGGTTGTAGTTATGAATACCTTGTGTAGTACATCGAAGACCCCTAATCAAGGATGGTGCTTGATCTTGGATCTTTATGTATTACATGGCGGTACTGCCACGACTTGACCTCTTCTGGGTTGTAACAGGTACAGATGTGTATCTAAATTGCATATCTTAGTAAATTTGTATAAATCTTACATTTAGGGTTTTAGAAATATAAATTTTTTGCACAAAGTGTTTTTTTTTTCTAAAAAAATCTTAATTGGAATCTTTTCAAAAGATTTAGTTAATTAGGTCTTTTTTTAAAATAGTTTCATATAGTTAGATCTTTTTAGGTTTATTTTTTTCATTAAATAACATAAATCTAGCTAAATTTTCAAATTAAAATTAATCAACCCACTAAATCTTTTCTAATAAAATAGAAATACTTAAGTTTGATCTCGACTAGTGAGTACGTAAACACCTCTAGGGCAACTTTAAATATATATATATATATCTTTTTTAGATAAAATTTGTAATAAAAATTATGAAAAATTCATTTTAATTGCATTTTTTTGTATATTATTGCATATTTTGGTATCTTTAGAAAATTTATAAAAAATAAAAGTCCATTAGTTTTTTTTTTTTTTTTCTACAAGGCAACTTGGCCTTAATAAGTTAGTCCCTGTATCTCGATTTTCAAGTTAAATTTTCTAAAAAATTAATTTTTTTAAAATATCCGTAGATTAGTAACTAAATTAGGGTTTTCCCACTCGAAAACCCTAATTAACTTGTTTATTAGTTTTATTGCTTAGCAACTCCAAATTATTTTTCAAAATTTTTTTTCTAAACATTTTTTAAAGAAAAATGTTTTTCCTTAATTTTATGTCGAATAATTTATATTAAACAGGTTGAACTTAGTATAGGTTAAATTAAGAAAAATCGAAATAGGGCACGATAAGTTCCAGCTCAAATAATTGGATCTGCTATTATTCAATAAGGAAGTAACTCATCTTGACTCCCAGCTGAAATATGTTAAGAGATTTTTGCAACAAATGCATCTAAGGTTTCAACAATTTCTACAACAACTTGATGTCTATGCTATAAAGCTCTGTTTAGATAAGGAATCAATAACTAAGGCAATGAAGGATCTTCGAAAAGAGTTCAAGGACTTCATCAATATTCAATTTCCTAATTACATAAGACCTCTACCACCATTAGAATAAATTGTTATTTTAGATGATGAACCATCTAAGCCCCAATCATATCAAAAGACCTTCTACAATCCATTTCTGAATCCTCCTTTCATTTCCAAACAATCTCCTTCTACTTCTTTTAAGAAGAAATCTTTTAGGAAATAGTTGTTCCAACTTTCTACTTAATCTTTTCTCAAACTCTATTATAATTTCTAATCTTTGTTTAGTTAGTCAATTTATTGAACTCTATTATCAGGTGATGTATTCGAGATATTACTCATTTTTTATTTTTGTCTCTGAAGGAGAGTTCATGTAGATGATAACAAAAAGGGGGAGACAAAGTAAAAATATTTATAATGTGTGTTTAAATGTATGTTAATTTTGTTTTAACCAGGTTCTAATGTGTTGTGCATAAAATTTTATTGTCTATATGATTAATTTCTATTGTGAAATATTTTTACGTAAATATATTTTGTTATCATCAAAAAGGGGAGAAAATATTAAGTTCTCTCTTACTTTGGTTTTGATAATAACAAAAAGGTTTATTCATTTAACATGTTTGAGTAGAAGATTTACATTGCAAGCATCGACTCAGTAGAAACTATGTAGAAGTTTATTTTTGATATTATAGAAATGTAGAAACTTTAGTAGAAGATTTTATAAGGAAAAAGGACTAGAGTTGTGCAATGGTAGAAGTTGCAGTAAAACCTTTGGTCAAAGGGTTGTCATATAGGAGTTTCAAGTTTATATGAAAATTCTTGTAAAAGTTTGTGTAGAAGGCTGATTAACAAAGCATGGGTCAAAATTTTTGTAGAAGCTTTAGTAAAAGATTAAAGATGACACATAGTCGAAGAAGCCAGTAAAAGCTTAAGTAGAAGCTTTGACTTGAAAATTATATACTGAGTGGCTGTAGAAGCTTTGGTAGAAGGGCTAGAAAAAAATAACATTTTTATTTGTAGAAGTTGTAGAAGACTAAGTAGAAATTTTAATATGGATCAAACTAGAGAAATTCGGATTACTTAATTTCAAAGGCCCAACTCCATTAATCAGTTATATTTGGTTAATATAATTGACTTGTTCCACTAAAGTAGGAATGATATCATTGGGGATTTACACAAAATAATTTATCTCAACAAGTTTTTCTCCAAATCATTGAAGTAGTTAGAGATAAATCTAAATAAGCAAATAAGGATTGATTTGCAAAACAAAAAAAATTAGGATTTACAATTTCAAATTAGATTTAAGATGAGGATGAAGAGATTTACTGAATATGGCTTGATTCAAACCTTATTCGTTATCTATAATGTTCACCAAAATCTTAGCAAAATATCATTATTCGAACGTTAGTAAGAAAACTATAAATAATAGAATATATACGAGAAAAAAGAACAACATACAACTCATCCAACTAGTTTCAAAACTGATTGATCTATTGTTTTCTCTAAGCTACAATTAGAAGAATTACATTTCTCTCTTCTATTTAGCAATCATTTGTGAGAGTGATATATGGTTGTAACTTTGAAAGAGTAGGTTTGATACTATAGTACGTGTTTAGTCTATGTGGAGACTAATGAGATAAGGCAATTTTATTTGTAGCTCTTGAAGACTAAGCATTGTGCTATCTTTCAAAGTTTGATTGATTGATATAATGGAACAATCGGATCCCCAACAATAGAGCTGAAAGAGAGGATCAACCCATGAGGTCGAACCTATATAAAAATCCTTGCTTGATCCTCTTATCTCTTCTATCTTGTTTATTCTCTTTAATTTTTGTCAAATTATTTTGCCATCTACAATCATCAAGGAGGGTTAAAGCTTACTTCAAGTATTGCAAAATTTTTCAAAAATTTGAATTTATAACAATTAGTTCACCATCCTCTTGATTATTAAACGAACCAACAATAATACTCTTAGTCAATCTTAATATCCACTTCAAGAGTCAAAGTAAGTTGTGTAGTTCCTTAGTAGGGAATTGCCTTCCTACAAGCAAGCTTCAAGCATGGCAAGTCCTAGCAAGCTTCAAGTGTAGCGAGCCTTAAGCGAGCAAGCCTATAATAAGCAAGTCTCAAGAGGTGCAAGCCCCAATAGGCCTCATGTTCAGTGAGCCTCACTTGCAATGAGCCTTGAAGGGACTAGAGGACCAACATCATCACATCAATGTCATGATTTGGTGATAAGAGGAGAGAGCTACCTTTCTTTCACATAAGAAGGCATAACTTGTATAGAGTTCATAAGTGGACATTACCACCATGAAGCTTAACATGTAGTTTCTCTTGAAGAAGATAAGGATCCTTCTTACCATCACCACTTTTGCTCGACTACAGTTCCTACTCGAGTGATGGAAGTATGGCAAGCTATGATCCTTTCATGCCATCATTACTTTTGCTTCACCGGTGCTTAAACATACCAACAAGAAAGAAGTATACCAAACTATTATCTCCTAATGAACTACTCAAACCTATATATTTATTACTTTGTAGAGAGGATAACTTTAGCATTGGGAAACATTGTCAGACTTTTGAAGTTGCACAACTCTAGGTAGATCAGCACTACTATAACTTTGGTTTCTTATTAGGAGTATGATTTTAGGACATCCAACTAGGTGTTGAGAGTTACTTCATACTAAGAAGATGAAGTCTTCTTTCGCTCATTTTTTAAGAAGATCAAAGAAGAGATGGGATTCGAATCATTAGTTAGATATAAGCCTGTAGTTTTCATCACACTCTAGCTATAATGATAGTAGCAAATCATATCCTCCCAATGTGAAGGATGTTGGTGGAACACTATGATAGTCTACACAATTCTAGGATAAGATTCTTTATATGGTGTATTCTAAAGAGCATGCTCTCCTTATTTGACATAGAGGGATACTTGAATGCCTCTTAAGGCTGAAGAGGTAATCCAAACTTAGTGGATTATAAGGAATCATGTAAACCTCACAAATTTCCTAAATAAGGGGTTGGGAGTTAATAAGATTTCCTAAAAAATACCTTTAGTATTGGTAAGATAACTAACGTTAAACCAAAAAGACACTCTCAAAAACTCGAACTCAAACTCCTAAAACCCTAAATGGCAATCCAAGCCCTAATTTGACCCCTATACTCAAAAGCCCTAAAATCCTATAAACAAATTTCAATGACTAATGTTAACTCCTAAGGTCAAACTAATCTAATGAAACTAACTCCAAACCCAAATGGGAAAGAGACTGATAGTCAAAGCCCATGAGAGCTCCTTAAAACCAATAAAGGATAAACTAAGCCAAAAATGAATATTGATAGTAATAATCCTAACAATGAATTCAAAATCTTAAGATGAATACTATAGTCCTTAAATGAACCTTCGAACAAAAAAATCTTAATTGGAACCCTAATATGTACAAACCTTTAAATTGTAAAACCTAATCTATAGTCAAAAACCCTAATCCAACTATTGTAATATAAATAAATAGTGAAACTATTCATTAATTGGAGACTAATTACTTAATTTCCCTAAAGTCCTAATGTAGCCTCTAAAACATACTCGAGCAACAATAATTATCTCAATTCCTTAAACTAATTAGACAAGATAACCTAATGGGCTTAATCAACTTAATTTGACACATTAAGCCCTAAAATATACCTAATTTGTCAAAGTGAACTAGTAATTAAGATTAAGAAATTTAATTACACCTTAATCTACTAATTGGGTTTTATATCATAATTAACTACAAATCAAGAATGATTAATTATATGAAACCAAAGTGATTATATGAAAATATCTCCTTAGGAATGCTAACGTTATACTTAGGGAGACAATATAAACTCTGTAAACTTTCGGATTCGCACTTAGAGTCAAATATAGGAGTTAATAAATAATCTCTAGAACCATTCAAGATATAATAATAAATCATATAGTAATAAAATCTACAAATAAAACAATTGAACCTTAAATCATAAGTCAAAAACCCTAAATAATAAGTCAAAAAACTCTAAAAAGAATAAAACCCTAAAACCTTAATCATATGTATAAAACCCTAATATACGGGAAACCTCAAAACAATTTGAAAATATCAATAAACTAAGTAAAACCTTAATTGGAAGTCTAAAACCCTAATTCAACTAATAAACCTTAAGTGTATCCCTAAACTATTCGCTAGTCGCAAATAATTTCTTCAATCTTTAGTAAACCCTAAATTGCCAGCCTCGTACGTAGTCTAAAAACCTTAATCAATCCCAAATAATAAAGAACCATAACAAATGAAATAATATAAGTCAATGAACTTTATTAAAATGATAAAATATGGCAAGACCGTATTTATACCCTAATTAGGCATAAATTGCTTAATTAAGTACAATTACGATTAATTAGCTTAATTACCATTTGATCCATCTACTACCTCTCATTACATATTAATTAATGGTAAGTCAAACTCAATTAAGAACAAAAGACAAAGGATTTAATGGGAATCAAAGGACACTTGTCCTTAAAGAGACAAAACTCTCTCATTTGGTAAAAAGCAAATAAGGTATAACAGTACCAAAAGGGGACCATGTACCCTTATCCTAAGATAACCACCTCTTATCCCCCTTAACATACCTTCAATATCTACCATTTCACCCCTCTAAAACACTCATTTGACACCATTCTTCATGCATAGAAAACTTTAGGAAACACTCTCAAGAAACCCAAACAAAAACCAAAGGAAAAAGGGAAGAAAACAAAAGGAACTATCAGACCCCTCTGCATACCTTAGTGCCTTTTGGCTTTACCACCACCACATGCCACCAAATGACAAGGCATCGCCACCAAAAGATCATACACACACCCTAGTTTCTTGCCAACAAATATTTTCCCTCAAAGGAGTACTTTTTAACTTTGTTTTTGAGTGGAAAAGTTGAAACTTATGCAGACCAATTTAAGGTAAGACTTATCCAACTTGAGTTTTCTATTTACACTTGTTTTGCCTATGATATCTTCAGAGTTTAGGACTAAAATACTATATAAACATCTTATAATTATATAATTATGTACGTATCATTTTAGAGTCATATAATCACACATTCATTCATGTACTTAGTTAGTTTGTTACTTACATTCTAAAAATATAAGAGATAGTTTATGTAGATAACTTGAAAAAAAATGTTGATTAAACTCCATGAAACCTTAAGTACCATCTATGTTGTCCCCTCCTTGATATGTATCTATCTTGTTTTCACCATGTTAGGTGATGTTAGTACTTTAAAACAAGTAAAAGTGTGATTAAGATAAAGAAACAAACTAGAATAAGTATTGGATGAAAAAAGTTGAAGGCAAGCCTAGAAAAACCTTACTTAGCCACCACATTCGTGAAAGTTTCAAATTTGTAAATTTTGATTCATTAGCTTAATAACATGTTTGTTTAGTATTAAGTATGATTTAGGATATAATTAACCAAGTTAAGTAGGGTAATGATGAGTTAATGGCTTAAACTAGTTAAGTTGGTGATTAAGGTCTTAGGAATAGTGTTAGAAACCCCATTAATGAAATGAACTAGATTTGAAACACTTAGTAAAATGGGTTATTTAGTAGACCCATTAGGATTTTTGGCCCATTGGAATAAGTTAGAATTAAATTTAGGGTCCTACAATGCAAATTAAGCCTAAACTAGCTTAATTAGTGATCAAAGCCATAGAAATATAATTAGGAGCCTAATAAATCAAAAGAATCAAATATGAATCCTAATAGAAAATGGACTTATCTTAAGGCCTTTAGTAAGCTTTAGCCCAAAATAATAAGCGAAGTTAGGCTTAAGGCCCTAAAATACAAAATAAGCCTAAAAGCCCTTGAAAGAATCAAGAGTAAAGCCCCATAACTTAGTGGCCAGATCTAAACCATAAATTAAAAGGCTCATAAAATAAAATATAATAAGTCTATTAAGGGCCTATTTAGGCCTACAAGAGTAACATTAGGGCCTAAATTAAAAGTTATGGAATTTAATAAAAAAACTTAAATTTAAAATACCTAAATAAAGGCCTAAAAGGTCAAGTATAAGGCCCAACACCCAAAATTAAGCTCAAAGCTAAATATAGGCCCAAATCTTAAAGTAGTCAAACCAACACCATTGACCAACAAATTTGTTTGGCCTAAACCAAATTATTACAAGCCCAAACACCTTAAAACGATTTCACCAAATGAAAGAACATTCAAAATCATATGAAATCAACTATAAGAATACGTAAAAGGGACTTAAAATAAGGAAGTTAAAGCAAAAACAATTTTAACCGTACTCGGGGAATAAGGCGAGCCTCATTAATTAGGTAAACTTTTAAGTTCTTAAAAAAACTCTCTTGCAATTACTTACATTTACATTATCATTTTGTTTTAGGTGGCTTAATTTCTAATTCAAGGAGCCCGAAGGTTAGGATAAGTAGGCCAGCAGGCCAAGTGAGGGAGTTTCAACAAACTACTACTTACTTGTGTTTGATTATTGCTTGATGTTCTATTGGTTATCTATTGAATGACTAGTTGTTCTGTATGCCAACATCTATGTGATCACCTTATTAAAATTGGTAAGTTTAAATATTTGGCCAAAATAACCAGATATACCTGTTGCATGTCTATAATCCATTAGTTGTGGATTGTGATGTCTATAGCTTTGCCAAGTTTTCTGAAAAATTTGCTAAAATACATTTTTTAAATGCTTTACAACTTAAAGAAAGATTTATCAACTTAGTGATATAGCAACCTCTTGTGACATTTTACTTATTAAGGCAAAGCTAGTAGATCATCTTCAGTTAATTCATAGTAAGTAGCCTAAGTTGGGACTCATAGGATTTAGCCCGTAGGGCATTATATGGATTTGTTGATAGTAAGCCTACGGGGTGTTATATTGATTGTTGATAGTAGATAGCCTTAGATATGGTCCACCTAATTGATTGGTATAATATTCTCAACTAAAGTAATAGTTGAGTTCCATCTATTAGGACGATACCTATAGTCAGCCTTACATGGGTAAGGTGAGATACCCTGTACGATTAAGTACAGAGGATAATCAATGTGTAGATGATGCAAATGTACACCTTCTATGGTTCCGAAGCCTCATGGATGTGTTGCTTGCACTCATTACATGTGCATTCTGTTCGTATATAGCTAAACTACATGTTTGTTAATAATGCTTGATAACTTACTTGAACGGTAGTAGCAAGAGACAAACTTACTGAGTTGTGGTGTGCTTACCCCCCAACAATTCCTATTTGTAGGTAACCAAAAGTTGGGAATTGGCTAAGATCAAAGTGCAAAGTGCTCCTTAAACAGTTGGATTAGATGGATAAAATTACTTTAGTAGATTTTATTAATTAAGTAAGATCTTTATAATATTTAGTAACTCTTGATGTTGTAGAAGTTTAATTATCCTATCTTATTATTTGGTAGGTAATTTCGACTCTTTATGATCTTGGTGGACTGTATATTGTTAAGTTACCCAAGTTACTTATATAAATAATTAAATGTAAGTAAAATGAATAAATACCCTTAGAAACTTACTAGTTAAAGTCTTGCAACCTCTTACTTACAAAGTAGTTTTTATATCATGGGTGCACACGTAATATGAAGATTTTAGGAAAAACTATTAAGCCCTCTTGTAAGGTGTTACAAATCCCAATTACCTAGAGGATAATGATGGTGGCATTGAAGAAATGAATGGAACTTCATGAAATTACTAACATTGCTCTTATCATTAATGTAACAGTTTAGGGGAGGGATACGAGATTAGTATTTAAGCTAGTACGCTGCTTGCTAAAGTGTATTTAGAGGTGAGTAGTATACTGCACCTATTGATATCCATCCTCACCTAGTTGCTAACTGGTTGCATTGAGATTAAGTAGCAACCTAAGTGATTGTTCCTTCATTAGAGGGAACTTTATGTCTTGACCAATATTTAGCACCATCTCCTTTCATGATGCCACTAGAGGGCCTCTTGGTCGCAAAAGTCATTTGATTATGTGTAAGTCATCATTCGCATAAGAGGCAATGACTTTACTTAGCAACAATGATGGAAGTCATTATGATTGGAATTCTCATGAGTCATTAGGCTTGTAGCATTTAAGCCTACTTAACATCTATGATAAAGGAGCTACTTGGAGGATTATCATGAATATAAGGCTACTTAGATTCTTATGATCTAAGGAGCTTCTAGAGTCATTTCGCACATCAGAGTAAAAGGTCTCACTTGAAGTGTAATGTTTAAGCAATAATGGCATTCATTGCCCAAGATTGGGAACTCTCCTTAATTAGTCGAGAAGGTATTTCCTACCACTTAGTTGGTTAGAATTGTCTTATTTGGCTGTGACAACTTGTAATGCACATTAGCAATGATGCTCTTACTAGTCTGCATTATACAAGCCTATCTTCCATCAAGCGCTTAGAAGTCAATGCTCTTACCAATTTGCAATGACGCTTAGATAAGTACTAATTAATTAAAAAAGTTACCTTGATATGGACTCATGGAGAAACATATAAACCCAGTATCATACAAAAACCAATAGATGGGTCCAAACCATGAGATGGCCTAAAAGTTAAATGGCAGTCGATGGTTTTAGCAAATCTCACACACTAACTCTATGAATATGATGCACTATAGAAATACATACGGACCTAAGCTAGTACTTGATATGACACACAGATACTAGGCCTAGGGTTGCTTGCTACAATCCTTGCTAAAAGGATTGATAAGAGCTAGTAGAGAGGAGCTTTTCAAGAGAAAAGACTTAAAAAATTTTCATTAATGTTGTAAAAATCTCCCTAAAACCCTATGCAAGTGTTCTATTTATACATAGTGGTAATGTTATAAATAAAATGACTAAAGAATGCCTTAGTGGCATTCTAGTAATTACAAATAAAACATGAAGACAACTTAGGCAAAATACAAGAAATAGGAAATCTAAATAACATAAGTAAATTAGATAGCCCACTGAGATTTTCAGGTAAGGGTTGATGTTTGATTCCGAAGAGCTATTAGAAACTTTAGAGCTTTGATCTAAGTAGACCTAATTTTGGACAACCTGTCTTGTCTGAGGCCAATCTGACATGATCGTGGCTAACTTGACGTTGCCATGGCTAACCTAACGTTGCCATGGCCAACCTCGAATGGCCAGGCCGACTTGATATGGTAATGAGCAATCTGACATGGAGGTGGCCAGCCTGTTTGATTTGACCTGATGCGGCCAAGCTGATATGGAATAGCTAGGCAGTCTTGACATGACTAAGCAAATCTTAGCCAAATAGACTTGGGCAATCATATTGATCTTAGCAAAGCAAAGCGAATAGGCAAGGTAAGATAGTCTTATAGAGCGGAATAAGTTAGTAGCACAAAGGATGTTAGCAGAGCAAAATAAAACCATTTAGACTAAAGTAGAGCACATTTAGCTAAATAGAGTAAACTCGGTAAAGTAGATTAAAGCCGGCCACAGTAAGGTAAAGTAGACCTAGTATAGTAAGGAAGACCTAGTAAAGCAAGGCACAAATAGTAGGCCAGGACAGAACTTATAGAGTACGTTAAGTCTTTTGATATTACCAGAGTTTATAAATAGGTTTGTGGGAGAGCTCGATCACGATAGAGTAAGACGTATTCAACATTACAAGGTAGACTCAATAGAGTAAGGTAAGCTATCCAGCATTGATGGAGCTTATAAATAAGTCATCCATTCACATAGGGCTCGTGAATAAGCCTACCATATAGTCTGAAACTAGGTGTGTCATTAGATTGACATCTAGAATCCTATCATTCCCTCCCTCTTGGAAGAGTTTCAACTCGAAACTTAGCATTTGATGATTCCAAATCCCTTTGAAGTCAAATACCAATCGACAAAATTGAAATTTAAACATAGGAATACACTTTAGTTCTTGCAACAAGGGCATCACCAGCTAATGCTCCCTCCACTCATCATGGGCTCTATCAATCAAATCTTTTATCTTGGATTTTTCCTTCCACTCATCATAGATCTGATCAACTACACCTTGGTAATCCTAGTAACTGTCAACTACAGGAAGTAACACAATCTCAAGGTTATACAAAAGATCATGGGCATGTAGATCTTATGCTGGTAAGACGTAAGATTGCTCATCAATCACAAGTGCTTCCACCTCTTCAAGCTTAACTAGCTTAAACGTCATGATCTCCTTATTCGTTGTAATCAGTATTCCCTCTACTTCCTCATAAATCGATTCTTCTTCCTCCTTCCATCTACACACTTCAAATCTTTCCAACATAAGAGTACCAAGAGTCAACATAATATATCCCTAATACGCATATCCATCACATCGGTCCTGATAAACTCCAATTGATAGTCGATAATAGCTCACAGGTGCAATGCTATAATTGCTCATATCAATGTCATGTAAACTTGTCAGATGACATGGATGCAAGATTTTGATATGAGGAAGGCAAATGTAGTAATTCCTAGAGCTACCATCTGTGGCATTAATAGCAAGTAATGGAACCACTTCTAGAACATGGGGTTTTAACCGCAATTTAGCTCGGTCTTCCTTAGCCCTACTACTCATCTCTCTAGTAACCTCCACCTCTTCTTCTCCTATTCCCTTTCCTTAGGCTTCTCTTTCGTCGATCTTCTCTATTCAAGTATCCCTTTGTCTCATTCTCTTTCTAAGCTTCTCAAGTTGATCATGTATAACCTCTAGCTATTCCTGCACATCATAATGGTCAGTACCAATGGCGGATTCTTCTCTTAAGGCTAGTCAAATAGCTTCATTTAAGCTTCTTAATCGTAAGGGGTCACCACGTCGAGCAATATCTGGCCTTAGTCCTCATGAATCGTAAGATAGTACATGAAAGATATTTGTACAACTCACATCTGTTCAAGAGTGCCTTGTATTCCCTAGCAAATTCTTGGACACATATTTGTCCTTACCTTAAGGTAAATAGCTCTTCATACAACTTATCTTGATATGATAAGGGTACAAATTTTTATCTCATTGAGCGCCATGTAGTACTCACCCCTCTTAGGTCCTTTTCCTTAATACATTCTTCCACTAAGTCCTAACAAGGCCTTGAAGTTGATCCTCTATGATATATTCCTTGTCACGTTTAAGGTACAGATACTTTTCAAAGACTTTATTGACCCATAATTCCCAATCCAAGCATTCATATAAGGGTCCATTACCATCAAACATGGATATTATCGACCTTATCCAAGTATTCATCTAGGGGTCCATAACCATCAAACATGGGTATTATCGACCTTATATCTTCATAGTCATAGTCATAACCATGTTTTCCTCGATTGTCATAAGCCACGTTAAATGAAGGTATCACTTTAGTAGACTAGCTTGGCTTACAAGAAGTCTTGTCCGCAATGACAAGAACTATCCAACACTTAGTGATTCAAGAATATGGCAACTCAAATGCTTACATAGCTGGAATCTTCCACTTCACTTCGGCACTTCGACTCAGCTCGAATACTAGAATCAAACTTAGCTATTAGGTTGAAGTCGCTTAAATCCTTACATAGCTCAGATCCCAATGGTCTCACTCCATCAGCTCAATTTAGACACTTATACTTTAAGCACCAAGCACTATGCCAATCCTTAAGATAGCAGTACAACTGTAATCACCACTAGCACCAAATTGTTTAGCACAACACCTAAGGAGACCACTACCACCTGTTATTGCTATAACAACAAAGTCTCTGCAGCTAACAACCACCAAACATTGTAAATTAATATCGACAACTTTGGTTTCAATGCAAGCAACCACAACATATTCCACTAACTATTGTTGTGACTACACAAAAGAATCCCATTAAATGACCCTCCATCCAAATTCAATGACCCAAACCATAGAATTTAAGCACTATTGTTAGAAAAATCAAACACCTACCTTCAATTTAAGGCACCCAATTCAAAACCCCTTGTAATTTCTATAACTATGGTTTTGCGACTCCAAACCCTACAATAGTCTCTTTCCTATCACTTGTGAACCAGTCACACACTTCACTACACCAATATAGTAATAGGCCCATGCGACTCCAACTTTAGCCACCACTACTACAATAGCACAATGTCACACCAACCTATAGTCAATATGACTCAATCTTATAGGCTCACTTCCAACTTAACCCTAGTAACCAATACACTCAAATGCATAGGTATACACAAAAATGACCCTCCTCTATTTTTGCAATGGAGAACAAAGTATAACAAAGCATAATAGGAACTAGACTTATTGACCCACAAATCTCCACCTCATAGCTCAAGATTTTCAAAACTTACTCTAATCGAACCAACTTTAGTATCTATAAAAGGAACACAACAACCACTAATTAGCAAACACAAACAAATCTTTGCAATAACTTCACATACTCCCTTTTAGAACTGTACTCTGATACTAACATGATACGGACTCGTAGATGAAGATACGAACTAAGTATCACACAAAAACCAATGGATGGGTCTAAATCGTGAGATGGCCTAAAAGATAAATGGCAGTCGATGGTTTTAGCAAATCCCATGCACTAACTTTACAGATATGACACACTATAGAACCATACATAGACCTAAACTAATACCCAATATGATGCACGGATACTAGGCCTAGGGTTGCTCACTGCAATTCTCACTAAAGGGATTGATAAGAGCTAATAGAGAGGAGCTTTCCAAGAGAAAAGACTTAAAAGTTTTTCATTAACGTTGTAAAAATCTCCTTAAAGCTCTATACAAGTATTATATTTATACAAAGTGGTAAAGTTGTAAATAAATGACTAAAGAATGCCCTAGTGACATTCTAGCAATTATAAATAAAACATGAAGACAACTTAGGAAAAATACAAGAAATAGGAAATCTAAATAACATAAGTAAAATAGATAGCCAATTGAGATTTTCGGATGAGGGCTTGATGTTTGATTCCATAGAGCTATTAGAGACTTTGGAGCTTTGATCTGGGCAGACCTGATTCTAGACAACCTATCTTGTCTAAGGATGATCTAACATGACCATGGCCGACCTCACGTTGCCGTAGCCGACTTGATATGGCAATGACCGATCTAACATAGATGTAGCTAACCTATTTGATCTGACCCGGTACGACTGAGCTAATATGGAATAGCCGAGTAGTCTCGACATGAGTGAGCAAATCTTGGCCAAACAGACTTAAACGAGTATATCAATTTCAGTAAAGTAGAGTGGACAGGCAAGGCAGGACAGTCCTGTAGAGCAGAATAGGCTGGTAGTGCAAAGGATGCTAGCAGAGTAGGACAGAACCATTTAGAACAAAGTAGAGCACATCTAGTTGATCATAGTATAACCAGCATAATAGAGTAAAGCCAACCACAATAGGGTAGAGTGGACCTAATATAGCAAGGAAGACTTGGTAAAGCAAGGCACAAATAGTAGGCCAAGATAGAACTTATAGAGCATGTCGGGTCTTTCAATATTGCCAAAGTTTATAGATAGGTATATAGGAGAGCTCGGTTAGGATAGAGCATAGCATATTCAACATTACAAAGTAAACCCAATAAAGTAGGGTAAGCCATCCAGCACTAATGGAGCTTATGGAATCCTATTACACCTTACAATAAACTTTAGGAGAACGAGCAAGTTTTATTCTTAATTGAAAGCATTCCATGCTTTAAAGCAATAAAGTTGTTGCCAGGGCATCGCATAGGTTTAAAACATTATAGGTAAGTGCTAGGGGAATATTTGGGCATAAGGCATATATGTCAAAATGCTAAGGTATTGCCTGGACTTAAGGCATAGAAGTCAAGGTACCAGTTAACTACATAGACTTAAGGTGTAGAGGTCAAGATGCTAAGGCATTGCCTTAGCTTAAGACATGGAAGTCAAGATGCTAGGGTATTGCCTAGGGTTAAGAATTCTCTTATATTAGTTAAGAGGGTAATTCCCATTACTTAACCCCTTAATATTACTTGGGATTGAAGTGCATAGGTTTTATTGCTAAGGTATTTCTAAGGCATAGAAGTGTAAAAGTTAGCATGCAGGGGTGATGCTTAGAGCATGAAAGCTAAGATACTAGGGTTTTTCCTCGTCTTAAGGGAAATGAACATGTAAGAAATGAAAGTTTCATTATCAAATAGCAAATTTTTCTTTTGTTTACAAAAGGACTTAATGATCCATTTATCACTATCAAAAGGACTTATATGCTAACATTCAAGTGTCATGGGCTAAAAGCGGGTTGTTTTGAACATCATTGTCTTTAATGATGAGCTCTCTATTTTTAACACTTTCATGGAATATTTATTTTAAACTTCAGAAATTCTTAGTGGAGCAGTCTACCTTCATATGATATTAGCAATATCTAAGGTCTTTTCTTTCATTTACTGTAGGTTGATGTTCGATTCTTGGCAACTTAATGTCCTCATCTTCTAGCCAACAATCAATAATAGCATGCACTTTGCTCATTAGGCATGGAAAGGGTGAAACTTCTATAAAGCTCTTTGATACATCAATCTTTGGCCCTTTACTATTTTTAAAGTCCTCATCTTGAGTTGAGGATACAAAAGGCATCCTTTTGTTGAGCTTGCCACTTTCCACTTATTGCCTCAAAACAAAATTCCTGGTTCTTCACATAATCTCCACGACTGTTAACAAAGAACACAGAGAGAGGTACTCTAAGTATACAACATACTTAAAGAACATCCCTTAGATGTAAATTTTTACTAATTCTGTTTCATTACATACATCCTAGATATCTGAGGAGCACTCCCTAAAGCACTTTATCAAGTCCTCCTTTGGGTTTTGCCTTCTTCTTCCCATGTTGGTGATGGTGACTCTTTCTAGTGTAAAGAAGAACATTTCTAAAAACAACTTGCACATAGTTCCCGATGAATCGAGTGATCCTGAAAGGAGGTTAACATACTAAGTGTGTGAGTTCTTAGTCAGTGACTTAGAGAATTCTTTCAATTTCAAGTCATCATCGAACTTATATGGCCTTAAGGTTTCAATAAATTTCAACAAGTGTTCTTTGGCATTGACCTTCTTTCCATTAAATAGCATGAACTTAGTGATAGGAATCAACTTCCGACCATATCTGAGCCAAGGGAGACCTGTCCAAAGCCAAGGTCTATCAATACTTGTCAAGGCCAAGCTGATTACAAATACCATAAGGTGCCAAGATACCACAAGGCCAAGGACATGAAAGCAAAGAACCACTCGGTACAGCATCAAAAGACTCGTACTAACTGAATCTAAAACTCGGCAATTGTGGGCTGACCTCTCTGATGTCTTAGCCAAGCCACACGAGAGTTTAGAGACTCCTTCTTGAACCCGTACATCAAATTGCTAACTCTGTTTGGTTCGGATACTACTATTCTTAGGACATGCCGAGTGACTGCATGCCGACTCCGTCTGGTTTAGATACTACTATTCCTAAGACATGTTGAGTGACTGCATGCCGACTTCTATAAAACACATAATTTTGTATTCTTATATATGTTTTCCTTTAGTTTATTTGTGAGCCCGATTCTTTAGGGTTTAAGGCCTTATACATTATTTACAATTTTGCCACTAGAGTTTAGGACTTGTTATAAATAGCAACATTTGCACTAATAGAGAAAATACAGATGGAGATACATAGATATAGACATATACAGAAGAATATATAAGGAGTGAAACTTTCCTCTTTCGAGCAAGGCTATACTTAAGCTAGTAAAGCTTGCGTTTGCCAAATTATTGAGTGTCGATTACTCTCTTTAATCTCTCCAGCATTCTTATCAATCTTATTCTTAAGATTATGGTAAACCCCTTCATTTGAACCAGTTAGTAAGTTATATCTAACCCTCATTTGAAACTCGAGCGACATTTAGTGTTTTGAGTTGTATCGAACTCTATTTCGAGCTCAAACCCCCTTATTGTGTTTGTGTCTTAGTGAGTTATATTCATTCACATTCACCATCAAAACCTTCATGTTCATCGTACCCCACTTTTGAGTCACAAATACCCATTCCTGTTCATTAAAGATCCACTGCTGTTTTGCCGTTAAACCTTATCATCTTGGTATCAGAGCTTTAAGGAGACACACGTGGTAGTGTTCTTTAAAGTAGATTTGCAGTTCTAACATTTCTACTAAATCATTATTTTGTAGTGTAGCATACTGTTTGTAGTAGTCATAAGTAGCTGCAAAAACCAAGTAATGGTTGTTTCTAGGTTACTATTATTATGTTTTGTTGTTTGTTCAATTCTCTAATCAATTATTGCACGGATAAGAATGTCAGAGGATAGTGTCAACAATACTAGTAATAGTCCTTACGGAAGCTTGAGGCGACGTGTTGACAAATTAGAATGCCAAATCCAAAATCTCACCAACTCTATTTAGGAGCTTACTAAGTTAGTTAGAGGCTGTAGACGTAATGGTCGAGACGGAAGAAGGGAACAAATACCCACAAGTGAAAGTAGTTCCAATGAGCTCAATAATAATGAGCAACAAATGAGAAGAGCTACCAAGTCAAGAAGAAGAGAAAACCACCAGTGTTGAGAAGGAAGAATGAAAGGAGTGTTAACTCCAAAAAAAATCAAGAAGCCCACTAAAGAGACCCGAAGCCAAGAAGGAACATGGCCGAGTAGAGCTCTAACAGAAGTGGCTGAACTGAGGTGAATTGACTAACTCGGAATGTAAGGAATGAACCCCAAGCACTTGGCCGAGGACTTAACAATGTCAAGCTGAAACGGCCGACCTTCTATGGAAGTAGCAACAAACCTTAAGAGTTCCTTGACTAAGTTCCTTGAGTCAAGAAGTTATTTGAGTGCTATGAGTGCAATGATCGAACAAAGGTTAAGCTGGCTTCCTTATCCATTATTGAATATGCAAGTATTTGGTATGATAAGCTAGTTGCTAAGCGGGATACCGAAGGAGAGGAGCCAATCAAAACTTGGAGGCTCATGAAAAGATTGATGAACAAATGCTTTGTGCTAACTTATTTCAAGCAGGAGAAGCTACATGCTTTCCAACAATTGAGATAAGGTCAAAATATTGTTGAAGAGTATTTGTAAGAGTTTGAGACCTTGATGACGAGATGTAAGATTGCTGAGCCATAGGACTGCACCAATGCCAGATTCTTGAGTGGACTCCGAGACGACATTACCGGCATAGTTGAATTGTAGCCATTCAACTCCTTAGACGAACTAATTAATTTAGCGTTAAGAGTAAAGAGGCAAAGGAGAAGAAAGCATCAAAAGCCGAGCAGCCGACCTCAACAAGGTAGCCCTAAGCCTAAGAGGTATGCCGAGAGAAGGCAAGAAAAGAAGACAGAGAAAGGAGAGCCTAGTTGGCTAACTCGTACCAAGAAAAAAATTGCCAAGAAAGGGAAGGCACCCAACAACAAGGCTCGAGAAGTGAAGTGCTTCAAGTGCTTAGGCTACGGACAAATTGCGTCCCAATGCCCGAATAAAAGGGTCATGGTCTTGAAAGGCAAAGTACCCAACACTCAAATAGAGAGTTAGAGTGATAAGAGCTCAGAAGATGGATTGATCAAAGAAGATGTCTATGCTGAAAATCTAGATGAACTCTTATCCTTAACGAGTCAACGAGCTAACTTAAAGGTAGATCCTGGATAAAGGGAAAATTTATTTCATATGCTGTGCCTAGTGAATGGGAAGACCTATTCCCTAATAATAGATGGAGGAAGCTGCACCAACATCGTCTCTGTCGAGTTGGTAGAAAAGATGAAATTGCTGACCTATCTGTACCCTTGACCTTATGGATTTAAGTAGTTTAATGACAAAGGTATAGTCCATGTGCATAAAAGAGCTCGAACAACATTCACAGCAAGACAGTATGAGGATAAGGCTGAATTCAATATGGTCCTTGTGAATGCTGCGAATTTACTTCTTGGCCGACCAAGGGAGTTTGATTAGAAAGTAATCCATAATGGATTCCTCAACAATTACACTAATCAAAAGGATGGAAAGAGCTTTCTCTTAACCCTAATGAATATTGAGGAAATCCATAGACACTCGGTACCCATGGTAAAATGAAAAGGGATAAGGAACTTATTCGACATCCCAGCCCGAGCTCAACACTTAACGTCAAGGACGACTCCCTTTTAAACCCACGATAATGATAGGAATCAGCTTTCGACCATATTCGAGCCAGGGCAAACCTGTCCGAAGCTGAGGCCTATTAATGCTTGCCAAAGCTGAGCTGATTACAAAAGACTAAGGGGAAGAAAAGGAGACACTCAACACCAAGTCTATCGTTAACCAAGGTGCCGAGATACCACAAGGCTAAGGACATGAGAGCAAAGAACCACTCAGTACGGTACCAAGAAACTCGTGCTGATTAAATCTAAAACTCGACAATTGTGGGCCGACCTCTCTAGTGTCTCGGCCAAGCCACGTAAGAGTTCAGGGACTATTTCTCAAACCCATACATCAAATTTTTGACCCCATCCAATTCAGATACTATTACTCCCAAGACATGTCAAGTGACTGCATGCCGACATCTATAAAATACACAGTTTTGTATTCTTGTATATGTTTTCCCTTATTTTATTTGTAGGCCCAATTCTTTAGGGTTTAAGGCCTCATACGTTATTTACAGTTTTGCCACTAGGGTTTAAGACTTGCTATAAATAGCAACGTTTGTACTAACATAGAGAATACAAACAGAGATACATAGATATAGACATATACAAAAGAATACACAAAGAGTTAAACTTTTCTCTTTTGAGTAAGGCTGTACTCGAGTTAGTAAAGCTTGCGTTTACTAATTTATTAAGTGTCAATAACTCTCTTTAATCTCTCCAGTGTTCTTATCAATCTTATTCTTAGGATTGTGGTGAACCCCTTCATTTGAATCGGTTAGTAAGTTATATCTAACCCTCATTTGAATCCCGAGCAACATTTAGTATTCGTGAGTTATATCAAATTCTATTTCGAGCTCAAAGCCCCAGATTGTGTTTGTGTCTTGGTGAGTTATATCCATTCACATTCACCATCAAAATCTTCCTATTCATTGCACCCCATTTTTCAATCACGAATACCCATTCCTATTCGTTTAAGATCCGCTACCATTCTGCCATTGAACCTTATCACTTAGGACTCACAAAGTCCTCAGAGTAAGGTTTCACAACAATTCGTGAATGATGTGGAAGTTTCAACTCTTGTACTCCTGTAGACAACTTAGCCTGAACATCCTTTATGTATTGATCTAAGTTTTCTTTTGTTATAAAGAAAGTCCCTGAGCAAATACTATAGATACAATAGCGAATATTGCAAATGTGGGATTTGGGGTCAACTAGATGCAAATTTACCAACAATCATGCGAATGGAAACTCGAGAGGATTAAGGGGCACCAATATGGACTCTTGCATTCGCTATTTCAAATATTAGGTTTTGTCCAACTACAAGTTGTGGTAAGGGAGTTTTCTCATGCCTTCCTTAAGGTATATCTTATGCAATAGTAAGAGGGTTAATTGGTTGAGTAAAGGGGATAGAGCTTGTTTATGTAGTAAGAATAGATTTTGGCTAAGCTACTCTATGTTGTACAATAGTAGAGGTAGCCAACCATATTATAAGAGGAGCAAACATAGCCATGAACTAATTCAAGGTTTTTGTTGCCTCTAGCATAGCTTGCATCACCTCGTAGTGTCTTGAAGAGGCTCAATGACCGGATTATCTTGATTAGTATCTTGAGGTGGTGGAGGTAGGTCTTGCTTAACTTGTTTGACATTGGCATCTTGCTCTTGAGAGATACCATTGCTCATAATAGTCATTCTCTTCTTAAGAGGTGCTATAGCTTTGACGTCACTTTCTATCCTTAGTTGAGTTACCAAAATGTAGATGCCAAGGGTCTAATGAAATGGTATCACATGACACATAGCCTCAATCGTCAAAGTAGTGATGTAAAGATAATTCTTAATGAGATGAATGGAGAGAGAATGACATGGAGGAGGAACATGCAATCCAAAAGTCTTGAATGCACAAGTGATAGATAAGAGAGCTTAGAGAACTTAAGACATCAATCTTATAGTTCTTAACTAATTAAGATTGTTCATTACCTAAACACTAATTTAATCTTAGACAGTAGAGGTTTTACAATGGAACACTATTTCTCTAATCTCTAAAGTTGTGGCAAATGAGTAGGAATAGCCGAGTATTTATAAACTCTTAAGTATGATACCATCTATCATATCATCTAGGTGATTAATAAATAAGATGAAGCTTGCTCAATTCTTGTTTGTCACTAATGAGCTAATTAATGAGCTCAAGGCCAGTAGCCTTTCTACATGAGCTTACATGACAAAGGTGAGATGTAGATAGATCGTTCTAACAATCCTTGTTCTGAGTTCACCAAGCTAATTTTCTATTAATCATCTCAAATAAGAGTGGACTCTTTAAACCTTGTCATCTAACCTAAGAGTCAAGTAAGATGAATAGTAGATTCAACCCAATATAATAATATAATAAATTTGCCCCTTTACAAATATAATATTGAAATAACATTCATTTAATTAATTGAATAATTTGATTTTTTTTTATGTAGCTGAAGTTTTCATATTTATTTCACGAAATACTCTTCCATTAGAAGAAATTATTTTTCTTCTAGTAATTAGGTGGTGCCTTTACACTACTAAGTAATGTTGTATTTATTTAGTTTTAGATAATTCTTCCTTTCAATTTTATTTGTTGAAACTTAGAAATTGTTTTCTCATACTTGAATTATTTTTAACATTTTAAAGGTTTTCTTTAGTTTTATAATTCTCTTTCCTTCTCTAATAGTCACTCCATGTGCACTTCAAATATTCAATTTTTGATGACATTTTTTCTAAACATTCATTTTAACAATATTGATGTTTGAAATTGATTTTTTTTTTTTAACTTCCATCAAATCTTAGATAGAGATATATTTTTTAAATATATGTTCCTATTTGTTCTAGTTTGGAATATGATTTAAATGCTTGCATCATCATGCCCCAAGATTGTAGGATCAAAGAGAAGTGGAGTTTTGTGTTTGGTAGTATTTAGAGAGGAAATGAAAATGATTTAGCACATTATATAAAATATGCTTCTTGGTTTATCTTGAAGTTAAGATAGAAAAATTATCAAAAACAAATTTATTTCTACAATTTCCACATTTTGGATTGTTTTTATTGAAAAGAATTAACATCCTTTAATAATGTACAAAAATGGATCTTATAAAACTTTTCATTCTTATTTTCTTTTGCAAGCAATATATGTAAGTAGAATACGTGAGTAATGATTTTATATAAATTTATTATATCATTGTATTTAATTTTTACATGCATATCAAAGATACATGACCTCTAATGTGTATATATATATATATATATATATATATATATATATATATGGAGCCAAATGATCCACTGCTTTATATATATATATAAGTGGAGCCAAATGATCCACTGCTTCCTTAATTATGAAAAGAAGATAATAATAGAAGGTTAATAGATAGTAGATAAGCAACCAAAACGTGGGTTGAATTTCCACCGAAAGAAAAAAACGTGGGTTGAAACTTCTTCTAATCTCGAGATTCTTTATCAAATGTCTTTCATCCAATTATCCAACCCATCCCTTATCCTTTCTACTCCTTAAAGAAGTCAGCATTTGTAAAAAAAAAAGCAGGGCTCTCTTTGGACTTCATCGATTCATCTTTTCATATAATTAATTCGCCACCAGCCCTTATCGCTAGCCCCTGTAAACGGATGAAGGTATTTCATTCCGAATTTGTTTTCCCTTTTATATCTTTGTTATATAATTATTATTATGTAATACTTTATACGATTAGTATCACGATTAATATTTGATATAAACTTTACATTAGCTGCACCCGGGGGGCTTAAAAAAATAATAAATAATTAAGTAAATAATAATCTATTTATGGGATTGTTTTGGAAAAAAGAAATATGATTTTCTAAATTATGTAATGATTATTATTTGCTACGAAAGAGTAAACACATATCCCCATAAAACCATCCTGTTCCTTTTCCAAATAACTTTATAATTTCTATTTTATTTATTTATCATATCACTACAATGTTTCCTGTTATATGAAACATCAAAAAAACCCTGTTCCCTATGGATAAGAAAAAATAATATGAAATTAATAAAAATACCATGGGGAGAATATTGTTTAGCAAAATGCCACAATTATTTACCAATTACACATGCTTAAACACTGAATATAAAACAATTTATATCTATATTACTAAAGCTATTATCTCAGGGTATTTGTCGGTAGAGATTATTAAGCTTTGTGTGAGGTAAGCTTACAAAATAAAATATCTATATTACCATGTCGAGGTGTTATTTGGCATAACCATTTCAATATTTAAGTTAGTAGTGTGCTTTGGAGAGTAGAGATACTTGAGAACAATAAACAAGTATTAGTATGCAAAATGTGAAGAAACTGACTATTAGTATTTACAGTGAAATAGAGCCGGCAATTAGAGAGTGATTAGTGGGCAAAGCTTCCTCCACAAGTATTGGAAAGTGGACTCGTGGTATCTAACATGTCTTTTATCCAATATCTTTTATCCTTTAAAAAGCTTTTTGAGCTTGATCAAGCTGGGTATAAGGCATGAGCCCAAAACAATAAGTCCTAAATGAAATAAGGCACATCAAATGTGAACCGGTTTGAGAAACCTATATCTAAAAAGTTCTGTCAATAAAAGTCTTTAGGGATTAAGTAACTGTCATTCATTTTTTTGTTTTATAAAATTCCATTATATACCTTTACTAATATTATACTATTCAATAACATAAAAACAATTATCTATTATATTAGGGAGAAAGAGCTTTTTTAACTACCATACTAATTAATTAATATTTTTAGTATTTAAATTTACTCAATTATCCTAATATCTTACCTACCAGCCAATTAAAATTGTCTCATAAATGATATTCATTTTACCTGCACTATTATTTACACATTTCAGTAATATGCTCACCCATAAACTTGAAACCATCCATAAGATTTGATATACGTTCATCGTATATTTTCTCTTTTTACCGGAACGTTTCCATATCATCCCACAAACGGTAATACAATCACGGGGACCGTATCATCCCGAAAAGTAAAGAATCATACGCACTACTAATAAGACCAGACATTGCAATTTGCATGCATGAAAAAGGTGAAATATAAAGAAGCATATACACTCCCATACATGCATACAGAGGTAAATAATAGTAACAATAAACACGTGAATTTGAATCCATACATGGATTATATCAAAATTATATCATTATATCTATTATATTAAAGAGAAAGTATTTTTTTAATTACCTATAACTAATAGTGTTATACTTATAATTTTAATTATTAAATATATTTACATGAAAATTATTAAAAGAAATTAAATTTATCCCATAAAATTCTCAACTACAATAATAATTATTTCTTGTCATACTTATTTCTAAGTTATTATTCTTTTATTTGTCCATTATTTTAATTATCCAATATTATTATTATTTAGGAAATTCATTATACTTTTTATTTGACTAATATTTGTAATAATTTTTTTTTTTTAAATTTATTATTAATTTGATTTGTTAACATATATTATTAGTGTTCTTCTATATTTTTTAATCTAAACTTTTATTGTATCTTTTTATACCTATAATGCAGGTGTATCATCACTAGTATTATTAAAGCCTTTTAAAACTTAAATAACTACCACTTTTTTTATTATAAACTTTCACTAAATATTCTTAATATTATTATATTATTAAACAACATAAAAATAATTATACAAAGTATTATAATAAATTTCTAAATTACTTATATTTACTCTCACTAACCTATAACTAATGTTTTCTCTTTCACTCCTTCATCATTCTCTCCTCATTTTTCACTTTCTTAATTAACTTACCACTAATATTTTTTCTTCTACTCTTTCATTATTCTCTACTCATCCTTCCTATCTCCTATATCTTTTAAAAAAATTTTTTTTAACAGTTTTAATCTATTTTCTTTTCACAATTTTGTATAACTCACAACCTACTATTATTTACATACAAGATATAAAGTTTCAATGAGTCATTATAATTTAATTTAATAATTATTTTATATTTTAAATTTTATCATATTGTTATTTTTATTCTTTATAAATATACGGCTAATGCATGTCCATTAGTATTTTCATTGTTTACCTTGCTATTTTTGTGATAACCAATCAACCACGATATCAAAATTTGTTATATTCCCCTCCGATTGTTCACATTTTATTTTTAATCTATTTTGTTGTGAACTCATTTACTCTGCTTACATCATCAAAAGAGAAAACACAGCCACATGAATATTAAAATCTTTTATTTCACTTTATAAACTCCCTCCTACCCCCATCAGTGAAACTCCATCCTCAACTCCCTCACAACGCTCTTCCCTTCCTTCCTCTCAAAGAAACCATCTTTCTCTCTCCTCAAATACCAGGCCATGGCCATCGCCAAAATATCACTCCTAGTCCTTGTTGCCTTATTCACACTAGGTTACGCCCTTGACACGTCCATAATAAACTACGATGCCATACACGGCCTTAGGACTGATAAGGAGATCAGGGACATATACGAACTTTGGCTGGTCAAACATGGTAAAACATCTAATGATCTTGGAGAGAGGGAAAGGAGGTTTGAGATCTTTAAGGATAATTTGAGGTTCATCGATGAACACAATAGTGTGCAAAACCGTACCTATACATTGGGTTTGAATAAGTTTGCTGATTTGACAAACGAGGAGTACGGTGCTAAGTTTTTGGGCACCAGGACTGATGCCAAGAGAAGGGTCATGAAGGCTAAGAACGCTAGTGAGCGTTATGCCTTCCGTGCCGGAGATATGTTGCCGGCCGCCGTGGACTGGCGGATTAGGGGTGCAGTTAATGCTGTCAAAGATCAAGGAATGTGTGGTAAGTTATTTAGATGTTGTTAGTTGTTACACGTGATTTGTGTTCGATTTATTTGCTTCGCTTATTTTAGTCGCACATACCTTTTTTGTGTTATTTATGTGATTGTTTTTTAATTATTTTCGACACTATAGTCTTTTTGGTTTTACTGTATTGACTGTTTGTTGGAGTATCTTTTATCTTATCTTATTGTTAATAACTTCTAAAAAAAAAACCCTAAAATCTTAATATTATTATTATTATTTTACTTCGTAAAAGTGGCTGGTGTACAATTATTTATTTCGATATGGTATTGGTTTTCGACCGACAGCTTTGTTCTTGAAGGGATAAATAGACCCTTATACATTTTATCCGCTCGTGATTTGAAATATGTAATTATTCGATTGGTGTAATTATACACGGGTGATGTGTATATTTTTTTGTCAAATATTTGGATACTCTCCATTTATTATTTTATTAAATTTTTTTTAATTTATAAACTAATTATTGAAATTATCTAAAATTTTAAAATATTATATAATATTATCATAATATCACAATACTTATTATAATTTCAATTATTGATTATACTTGACAATATTTTCAGAAGATAAATAAATAAGAATGGATAGAAGTAAATAAAAAGAATCCATTTTCCAAATATTATATAAGGATTCTTTGTATGATTCAATTATTTTGATTTAATGAAATACTCCCTATATTAATTAATTATTTCCATAGGGAAAGGATCATAAAATTACCAAATTAATACCCTTTTTTCGAAAAGAAAATTTATGGATTATGCCTTGTGGTATATGTGTGCTCAATGCGGAGTCTTCTTCCAAATTGAAATACAAACCTATAACACAGATTAATATCACATAAAAGACCGTGACATTAGCAAGTCAAGGTAATTGATGGAAATGAGGAGGGTGAGTTTTTTACTTTTAATTAAGTACTTCATAAAAATATTCCTATTCAAATTATCCATAGTACTATTTTTCTAAAATAAAAAAAATTAAAAGAAAATTTGAAACACTAAAGACATTGAAGATTGGTGTAATTATAGAGAGTTATACATAAGGCAAATTTTAAAAGATTCTTTATTATTTCATACCGTAAATTTTGATAATTCATTTTTTATGATGAGAAACTAATTGTCCAGCGTCTGTTAATTGATATATCTTTTCAAAGAGCACTTATGATAATACTTTATTTTTGGTAAGTTCTTAACTCAGAATTCTTTAAATTGTTTGACATTTAACTAAATAATTCTTTTATGTTTTTAAATAATAGGCTATTATCATGTTATGTTTATTTTTTCGCAGCGACGATGTGGGATGCATCATTTTTAGTATGTTTCAATGAATAGGGTATTTAACATACATATAGTGGTCTAGACGATATATATGAGAGATGATAGGAGTGGCATGTTAGGGTTAGTGGCGTGCATGGGACAGTGTTGAGGAATGGTGGTTCGGACCGCTTGTCTGCAACCAAGAAAGAATTGTAGTTTTGACTATTGGGTTTGGAAATTGAAACCTTCGTGCTCTGTGCCGTACATAACTCATGGGAAGACTTTTCATTAACTAAGAGACAAGCCACCCAGGTCACATCTCACTTCACCGGCCATAAATAATATATTTTATACAAGAATACGTGTAAATAACGTCTTGAAAATCTAATCATCTTCGTCGATATTATGTATGAGAATAAAAAAGTTCTATTGGAGTACGTAAAATTGTCAAATTAATTAATCTGCTCCCTCTTAAAGAAAATAATATTTTATAAAGGTATTATAAATTATATATAATTTTAGTATAGAGTCTTCGTGCTATTTCATACTTTAAAGTTCATAAAATAATATGTTTTTTCCCTAGATAATGGGAGGCTAATTTTTTAGTTTTTCTTCCATGATTAATTTATATTTGCAAACCCGTACCGCCGATGGGTTATCTCTTGTATTATTCAATTACGATTCCTAATTTTTTATTATCTCACGTGGATCCTTTCCGCGCTGATTAAATCACATCACTGTTTTGGGAAGCATTTTAATAGCTTAGTGGTTAATGATGTTACAATGTAAAAGAAAGTTATTTGCTATTTCCTTAACTAATATAAATATAAATACATCACTATGCTACGTTATTATTGAACCAAATGCGCGTAGTTCCTTAATCAGTATATTAACGAAAAACATGGTGAATTTAGACGACTATTATGCGATATTGCTAGCAAGTTATGTCTAATTGAAATATGAACTTCTACTGACAAAAGCCTGGAATGATATGCTGTTTTTACTGATGTGCTTGTTTCATTGTTGGTGATAATCATCAGGAAGTTGCTGGGCTTTCTCCACAATTGCTGCTGTTGAAGGCATTAACGCTATAGTCACAGGAGAGCTGATTTCTCTATCAGAACAAGAGCTTGTGGATTGCGACAGGACATATGATTCCGGTTGTAACGGTGGCCTTATGGACTATGCCTTCCAATTCATCATTGACAATGGTGGCATTGACACTGAAGCCGATTACCCTTACACGGGCGTCGATGGTGAATGCGATCCAACTAGGGTCAGTTCTAGATCTCAAAGTCAAGTTATTCGAATCTTTGGTTTGTTTGATCAATAGGGTTTTACTGATTTATTTGTTCTTATGCGGATACTGCAGGTGAACTCTAAGGTTGTGACCATTGATGGGTACGAGGATGTTCCACCCTATGACGAGAAAGCATTGAAGAAGGCTGTGGCATATCAGCCTGTGAGTGTTGCTATTGAGGCTAGTGGCCGTGAATTCCAACTTTATGAATCGGTAAGGGATCATTGCTTGTTAAGAAACTATAGAAAAAAAATTTGCACGTTACAATACAATGTTGTTATTTATATGACGTCACGGATGTAAAGAGGGACTGATGAAGTTTGAATAAATATCTGCAGGGTGTTTTTACAGGTGAGTGTGGAACTGCACTAGACCACGGTGTGATCGCTGTTGGTTACGGTACTGAGAATGGAAAGGACTACTGGCTTGTGAGGAACTCATGGGGCAATGGCTGGGGTGAGAATGGATACATCAAGATGGAAAGGAATTTGGAAGAGAATTTCTTCGGCAAGTGCGGAATTGCAATGGAGGCCTCATACCCCATCAAGACCGGCCCCAACCCAGCTAAGTCAAGTAACGAGGTGGTCGTTAGCAGTGCTTGAATTCCATGGCTGGTTTAGGGCCACTGGCCGAGAAGGAAAAATATGGATGGTGCTGGTGCCACGTATAAAGTGGTCCGTCCAATCTGTAAAGATTCATTTGGGGTTTGGTATTTGTTGTTACCTTTTTAGATGTCCTGTTTCTTACTTGGTTAAGAGTTACCAAGAGAACAGATTTTTATTGTTTGCATATTTGGGGGTGCAGCATCTTGTAAATAGCTTTCCTGATTCATGTGTCACGGTTTCACCTGAAGAACTGAATATGATCTCCAATGAAATTGTATTTCCTTTCTTTCTGGAAAATGTTTCTGCAGTCCCAGCTTCACCATATGGATATATGCCTAAGTTTTCTCCAGATAAGCTTTTTATAATTTTTGTTTTCACTTGCAACCATCATCAATACTTGCCCATGAGGCATGATATAAATAAAATAAGAAAAGGTAAAGCAAGAAAAAAAGAACAAAGATACCTAAAACTATTTACTCTATTATTTGAAATTGATTGTGAAAAATAGAGAATATTAATCCTGTAAATAGTCAACTCGATCAAGACCTAACACACAAGAAGGCTCATAAGATATGCTCGAGCGAGCAGTGAGCTCTTCCTTTGTCCCACAACCCACTCGAAAGTTATTGAAGTCGGACCCATGATGACTCACCTAAACGAGACCACTCAACCCCTGAACTCAACATGTGTTGGCCACCCAACATTAACTCGAGCCTTCGCTCAAGCACTTGCTAACCTACCAGCATCTTAGACCTATTTTTTTCTCTAGCACACCTTTGCATGCATCTCATTAATGGCCATTTAACATTCGTAGTATGGTCGGCACGCTCGACAGCACTTACAAATGTCAGATGCCTAGGTTGCAAGTGCAACTACCAAGCAAATCATGCCCAATCACCCCCCAAAGCTTCCCAGTCTCTACTATAGCGCACGTTACCTGCCGATAGTTAATACAAGCAACCCCCAGTTCTCCATGTGTCCAAGTAATCCCTATAAGAAACATCGGAGACCATAAGGTAGGGAGACTTAGTTTGATACTCTCCTAATCCCTCATACTAAAAACATATACACGTTGAATGAGCACAACATATCGAGTTCTTAGTGCTTGACCTACCTTTCCTTAATCCTCTTTATTGACTTAAGTATCGAATAGCCCTTACGATCATATCCACATGGAGCTTTTTGCAAGTATCTAGAAGCAAGGAGTAAGCCTAATCTAATTGGCTCAATAGTCGAAGCCTAATCTGACCCTGATTTACCCAGTTGATTTAATTACTATCAATAAATTCAAATTTTAAAAAATACGTATCCACCATTGACCAATGATAATAAAAACTGGTTTTTTTGACAATCTAGTGAATACATTGATCATAATTTATGTACAAGAGTGGAGAAATACAAGATAACAACGATTGTTATGAATAGCTTAGAAGTCTTACAAAGGTGTAACAAGTTCTCTTTAGTATGCTCAATCCTCACAAATGTATGCTAGACATGAATGTTCACAAATTATACATGTTACTAGAACCCACAAGAAAAACGATTCCCAGACCATGATTTCTTTTTTTCGGGAATCATTTTCAAAATGGTTTCTTTATTTTTTTTTCCCCCTCTTTGCATAAACATTACTTCCCAACTACTCTCTCTTGTCCGTCATCCATTGGGCCTAAATGAGTTTTCTTTTGGGCAACCCTGTTTTCTCATCCAGTTTCAAAATATTGTCCCTGGCTTTTCTAGTAAACAAGATAAAGAGGCTGACGTTGTAATATAGAAACAATACAATTGTTTTAGCCACCGAAAAAAAGAAAAAACAATATAACTGTTTTCCAAAGATCTCTGAAGCCATTCACATTCTATGCGTCCGACTCTGAATGCACCTTGATTTTTGGGATTAGCCTATATATATATATATATATATATTAAGATGTGGAATATCATATTTTTCTATGGTCCCTTTTTTTTTTTTCTTATGAAGCTGATTAAGATATCTATTTCACCTTTAATTTTATATTTATTATATTCAAATAATTCAATTAATTATATTTTTAATAGTTTAAATCTAATAAAAATAAAATAAAGAACCGGACTAATCTTGTTAAAATGAGTGACAGGACATGAAAGCTTTCCGAAATATCATGGTTTTCTTCAAGATGTTAATTTTGGCTGTTAAGCCGTCCAGAATCTCCTATTTGCTGGAAACGGCGAATAAGTTTACTCTATCGCACTATCACGAAAATGCTTCCACTATTTATTTATAAGATATAATTTTGCTTCAAATATTTCTAAGTCCCGTAATTCTAACGCGCTTCCCAAACATATCATTTCATGCTCACTTTGTCAATGTATCTGTTACCGTATAATTTGTTGATAAGTACGAGAGTTATTATTCGATTTGACTCATCTAAATTTTTCTAAATTTATTGATTACTGGTTGAAATAACATAGCCTAATATTAATTTTTATCATCCAAATCACCGCAAAAATCATTATCAGCATTTTCAGATTATGCTTATACTTTGAGACAATCCGATAATATAAATTTAAATAAAACGTTCATTCTTTTTACCATCTTCTAATATGCCAATCCCATATTGATTTGATATCTACTTACAAGATAAGGAGAGTAGCTTAAATCCAGTCTTGTACATAATATTGGAGTTTTATATAAATACGAGTTTTCTTTGGAAAACTATTATGGAAAAAAGTTTCACTTTTTCTTACTTTTTACTTCTAAAGTCTATATAGTGCATGCGCCTTTAATATACCATTTATAAAACATCCAATTCACTTAGACGAGCCTCATATTTATTCTAACTAAATTCTAAAACATTTAAAATATAGAGAAAACTAGAGGAAACCAAAGTTAAAGCTTCCATCTAATTTTTCACACTTGTGTACATTTGAAACAAGTAATAGTTCATAGTTTGTATTTGTAATTTTTTTTTAAATCTTAATAATAATCCTTATTGTGCACTATTTTTTTTTTTTTAAAAAAAATTTGTTATTGTATTACATATATTGAGTAGTCATAAATGTACCGTAAGTTGTCTAATTTATTGATATTTCATGAAAATTTATTATATTTTGTCTATATTAAAGTATTTTTTATACTTCAGTAGATAAGTTATATAAATATAGGCATGAAAAATTTTGGCATGTAGATTGAAATTGTTGTATTTTTTTTTTTTGGGGAGGGGTGGGGGCGTTTGCAATGCGTTGGGTTAAATTAATGAGTTAAAGTTAGATAGTATGCAATGTAGTTTAATGAGATAACTCCGTGCATTTTGTTAAGTTGTCCCTCGATGTATAGATAAAGTTTTTTATATCATCTAAATATTTGGTTAATCATGGCATTATTAGGATGGAGATGGCAGATTCTGTAAAAGCTATTGTGTATGCGAATGGAAATATTGTGATGGGTAATTGGGGGCTGGAGTATAATAGAAAGCTTGTTAAGAAGTTGAAGATTAGGAAAGATTCGAACTTCTCTCATTTCATTCGAAAAATTTGTGGACGCGTCAGAGTTAACCTAAGTGATGTTAAACTCATGCACAGGTATATCTTTTTCATGATGCTACAATTGCTTATAAGTTAATGGCCATTACAGATAATGAGAATGTTAAAAATTTCATTGAGATGGCTGAGCCTTTTGAAAAACAGAGTATTCAAGAAGTATACATAAGGTATATTAGGGAATCGAGTGCTCAAATGGAGCATGAAATACATGAGCGAAACAATTTGACCCTTTCGGATCCCAATGTGCATTCTACAATGACTAGTATGGAGTAAATGAACCTAGATCCGTCAAATGAACCATACATGATTTTCACTGAATACGGGTATGTGGATATTATAGAAGAAACAAAGTATTAGGTCTTAGATGAGGATGATGGAGATGGTGATGAGGATGATGTTAGACTCGAAGATGACCATGCTAAGAATTTAGGAGAACCTTAAGTGAAACTAAAGGTTGTTAGGAGCAGTGTGCTAGTCCGGCCATTTTGCAAAGATGACCTAAGTAGCCCTCATCATCATACTTGTGAAGTATTGTTAAACAATTAATTTCAAGACATTTCGCAAATAAATCAACCAGTAGATAAGTTTGTGAGAGATCCTATCCTATTTTACAATAGCCAGTACAATGGTAGCGAATACGTAACATTTGAGAGAGACGTTAACGAAATATGCGGCAACATCAATTGTTATAATTACTTGAGTGTCGGCATACGTTTTGATACGAAGAAGTATCTCATAGATATGGTCAAGTCATTCCACATAAGAAACCACTATGATTTTCATGTAGAGATATCAAAACCAACTATATGCACGATCTATTGTAAGAAGAAGGAAGAGGGTTGTAAGTGGAAGTTACAGGCTTATTAGAAGAAGATAAAGGGTTTTCTCAAAATCGCAATTCTAGAGGGCTCGCACACTTATGTGAACACGATGATGAACCACAACCATCCTTAAATCCATAGCAATATGATGACTAGACTATTCATTAATATTGTACGAAATAATCCTGATATAAAGATACCTAATCTTGCAACTAATGTGCAAAATATGTACGGATATACAATAAGCAATAGAATGGTTTTCGAAGCCAAGAGGATTGAGATGATATACAGTAATTGGGAGAAGTCGTATAATGAGTTACCAAGGCTATTGAATGCAATGAAGGTAAGCAATCTAAGGATACAAGTGGATTAGGGTTGGAGTAGTTCGTCGAAGTAAGGTGAATCTTAATTCAAGTGGGTTTTCTAAACATTTGAGCCATATGTGGAAGCCTTCAAATAATGTTAGCCTTTGTATGTGTTAATAGCACATTTTTATACAGAAAGTATTGGTATAAGTTGTTAGTAGCTTGTAACATAGATAAGTATAATTCAATAGTTCCATTGACCTTTGCTCTTATTAATACAGAATCGCTAGAAACTTGGGAGTAGTTCCTACAGAAACTTAAAGTGTATGTGGTTGGTCAGAAGGAGGAAACCTTATGTCTTATATTTGACAGAGCATCCGATATTGATTCCGTATACAAGGAGCCATCAGTAAGGTGGTAGCCTTCATTTGCAATTTGGAGATACTGTCTGTAGCATGTTGCTAGTAACTTTAACACAGCCTACAAGAATCAATTGTGCAAGAAACTTATTTGGCTTATAGGTGTTTTGGCACAAGAAAGGAAATTGAAATATTTCATGGAATAGTTAGCACGAGCTAAGGAGGACGCTCCCATGTAGTAATGTGGATTTAGACAAGTAGATGCTTACATATGACGAATATTACCGTTTTGGATACATGACATCAAACATTATCAAAAGTTATAACTTCATTTTGAAATTGGCATGTAGATTACCGGTCATGTATTAGTGAAGAAGATATTTTACAACTACGTTGCCTATTAAGGGGAGAGACATAAGGATACTAGGGAGGCAATTGATTCAAGCAAGATCTATACTAAATGCGCTTTACGAATGTATGAAACGTGGAGAAGGTGAGCAAGTGTACATAAAGTCATTTTATTCAGCTTTTAAAACGGTTTTTTTGAGATTTTGAATGGTAGTCGAATGACCAGGGTAGGCTTAAAGGGAGAAGGAAAGACACATATGATTGGCTTCAAGAGCTACACATGCACGTGTCAAAAGTGGTAAATATATAGGATCTTCTGCTTCCATGCATGTGCTGCTATAGTAAGTATGAGGGTAGATAACAAATTGACAATAAGACCATGGTATAAGTTGGTGAACCAGATTGATTGTTACCGAGCTCATTATTGTTATGAGAGTTACTAGCCATAGTATAGACAAATCACCTAGTGTTACATTACACACTAAGAAACTGTCATCAATAGGTTGGTAAGTACATGTGAAATCATCCATTAGTTTCTATACTTATACATGCTTGCTATCATATAGTATAATACATGTTTTTCTACTTATTTTAGGTAAACTCCCTTAGAAGTGTACAGTTGTCACCTGACTATCTTATAACATTGGGTAGTGTAAATAGGGCACTACAGTTCATTGAGCAATATAGTGGCCTCATCCTCTACTCATAGCATAAGGGCATATAGTAACCACCTCATGTGGACCATGGCAGAGAGTAGGGACCACTTGCGGACAAGGATGTGTTGGCTCCTCGTGCACCACCTAAGGGTAAAGCCAAAGTTCGAATAGGTAGGGCTTAATTAAGATGTCGCCAGGCAAACATCGATGACGATGTCCCACCACATTGATATCATTCCATAGACCTTGGGCAGATCAATAGGAGATATGGCACATACCTTGAGTCAAGAGTTATCTCCACCTTGAGGTTAGATCCAACTCTAAAGTCGGATTTAACTCTTACATAACTCTCGAGTTCCGGCATCATCTTGATCTTACAACTCCACCAGCGCCTCAAAAGCGACATTTGACCCCCATACAGTCCTCCATGGGTGAGGGCATCACTCAATTGCTACCGGCCCCTCTAGTTGACCCAATTCCTCTTAGGAACTTGATCTTGACGATTCACCACCTTTACCTATGCAATCACAGAATAGATGGGGGCATTCACTTCTATCCCATGCCATAAGGACCTTTACATGGCATAGGTCACAATAAATATGTTTGCCTTTTTTTTTTTTTCCTTCTTTTACCATTATATTAACATTAACATTGAATCATGACAAATTTTGCATATATACTGATTATTTGAAATGCAATTTAGTTTCCATCAAAGATTACAATTTTCCATTATTCTTTATTGTAACCAACTCCTATGGCAAATGGATGATCATTCCGTGCATTAATTTTTTTCCTACTTGCTATCTTTATTGAGGCATTCCATCTATTGTTATTTTATATAATTGACTTCTGTAACAAACATTTCATTTAGTTTATAGTGTGCAGGTGGAAGTATATGTTTTAATTGTATAGGATTGGGGGAAGTTATATATACGAAATAGGCTGAAGGCGTATCAAATTAAAAGCATGCGCCTTCAGTTCAAATTCAAAGACTAAAGGCATATTTAGTATATATGCTTTTAGTATCCAAAAAATATTGAACACACATTGAAGGCATATATACTAAATACACCTTTAGTCTAAAAAATTAGAACACTGGAGGCACATTTAATACATACGCCTTTAATGTCTTTTGAAAAATTGAACCTAAACTGAAGGTACATGTATTAGATGTGCCTTCAGTTTAAAAAACTAGAAAAGGTGAAGGCGCATGCGAATCACAATATTTTTCATATGGAGCCCTCTTTCGTAATATTTTATAGAAAAGGACCCGTATTTGTATAAAACTCCATAACATTGTGTGCATTAAGTAAACCTCCCACTACCACCTTCATTGTTAGGGGTGGAAAAAAAAAAAACTAATTAAACCAAACCAATTTGTAACTTAAACCTAATCAAGTTGAATATATATATATATATATTACTGTTTTGTAATTTGGTTTGAAAAATACCTAAGCCTATCCAAATCGTTAATTTATGATTGATTTAGAAAGATAAACTAAATCAATATGTAAAACAAAACCAATCCTTTATATATATATATATATATATATATATATATATACAACAAAGTTGATATTTAGCTACCAATTGAAGTAGCGAATGAGAAGTTACTAAAGTGTATAGGCTATTAATTATAATTTGCTGGTGAAAAGTCATGCCTTTTGTTACCAAATTTTTGTAACTAAAAACATTATTAATGAAATCCAGTAGCTAAAAGTCATGTTATTAACTACTATGTTTGGTAGCAAAAACTTATGTTTCTCGTTACCAAAAATTTAGTAGCTAAAATTATTATAAAATAATCCTAAATATTGCCATTTGGTAGTTAAAAACCATGATATTAGATACCAAATATAATTTGGTATTGAAAAGTGATGTCTTTTGTTATCAAATACTTTGATGTTTAAAAACATTACTTAATTATGATATTTGATAGCTAAAATTCATAATATTGGATCTTAAATATGATTCGATTGCTACATGAATACTGATTAGTAATCATTATTTCATTAGATGGAGAAAATTGTCTCATTTTGTTTTATTAAAATGCTCAAATTATTATCACATACTTTGTTTGCAAAATCTATATCATGTAATATATATTACATTAATCATTCATATAAATTTGTTGCATGTACTTTTCCAATTTGTAAAACTCAGAATAAAGTGAAAAGAATAATTTGAAATCATCATTAATAACATAATGTATAAATATAATTTAATCTTAAGTAACTAAACAAATAAACTTTAATAAGAATCTTGAATATAGGTTTTCAAACTAATAACAGAATATCTAACTAAAAGCCAACATTTGAAGTTATAAAACCCATTAAGAATGAGAGACAAAAAAGGAATAATATTGATATGGCACATTGAACTTCATTGATGAGATCATATAGCTATACCATCTCCATAAATCTACATTGAAAAAAAAAAAAAAACAATATAAGATTTTCTAGTCAACAAAAAATTATTAGTATATATTTCAACAAACTATTTTTTTCTTGCAACATGATATATAATAAGATTATTTGTAATTAGCTAATGTGAAATAACAACCATTTTCTACGAATCATCTGAGCCCCTAAAATTATGTTTAGAGCAATCGAACCTAAATTTGGGGATTTTGAGAAAAATTATCCGATTAAGCCCAAACTTCATAATTAAGATAAAAAAATTAGTTGAAATGACTTTGTGAAGTAAGATTTCAAAAATAATGATTCAAAATTCCAATTTTACCCTTAGAAATGTGATTATTTAATATAGAGTAAAAATGATTGAAATATCTAAAATTGAGCTTGGAATGCAACGAAGACTTAAAGATAAATTAATTAAGCGATAAAAGAAAATAATATAGCATAATATACTATACGAGTATACACATATTTTTATGAGTATACTTAGTACATATAATAATTATACTCATAAATTAATCCGAAATTATAATAATCATATAAAATGCATGCTAAACTCATAAAAATAAATAGGAAATATGTCTTAAAAATAAAAGACATGCTAGAAATATGATTATATGCATGTAATTACTCATTACATGTAATATATATATATATATAGGATATATATCCGTATATTAATAAAATTATTAAATATTATACAATATACATAAAATATTAAAAAATTACTCAAAGATCAATCAAACTCTATCCAAATTAGTTAGGAATTGCTAGACATCACCGTAGCATGTTGCAAACATCAAGAATAGGTGAATCAAATGTAAAACAAGGAGATTAAGCCACCTCCTACTTATATAATAGTGAGGAAAAAGTAAGAAAAATTTATTAAAAAATTAAAGAAAGAAATCAGATGACCTAAAACAATATAAAAGGGATTCAGAACCTCATATTAGACATTTTAGAAGTTAGAGCACCTAAAGAAAAAATTTGTAGGAAAAAATAGGAAAATATAAAGAAAATAATAAAAACAGAGCACCTTATTGAGTTTGCACGATTCCTTGACCTTCCAATGATCTGCTATTGTACCCTTTCACCACCACAAAGAGTCACCACCTTCTAGCACTTCCGATGACCACCCATTCACTGCTAGCCACTAAAGCTCCAATGAATAGGTCATTTAATATTTTGTTTTGTTCTTCCTTTATGTTCTGAAAATAGATAGTAAATTTTTCTAGAAAATTATAAAATAATTTATTATCAAGTTATTTTAGATATACTTTCATGTGGTATTTTTATTTTTGTAAAATTTTAAATATTTTATATACTTGCTTAACTAAGTTACTATTCATCCGATTTTTCAAATGGGAAATAATATACTAAATGATGTTGTTTTTAGCTTGAAATTTTATATAGAATATATTGATATATATTTGATTGCTAGATAGCTAGATTTTTAATTTAAATATTTTTAGTATTTAATGTAATTTTTAGTCCTAAAAATAGCTAGAATTAGGATGAAAATGTAAAATAAATAGGTTTTTATAAAATGAAGGAAATGACATATACAAACTTTTAGTGATTTATAATAATATTAAAATATATTGGAAATAATTTTGTATAAAAAAAGTAATATTTGGGTAATTAAATGCAATTCAAGGCTAAAATTATAATTTTGAGTATACAAGCGATAAAGCGATAGCATGAAACTAAGTGATGATTGAATTCCTCATATTTTTTAGGAGTTTATAGAAATTTTCAGAGAATTATTTGGTAACCCTAGCTATTTATTATGAATTTATATAATAAAATAGCTTAAATTACAAATCGAGACTCGCTTTTAATAATAATATATTAAAATATGACAAATATTAAAATAAAAACTATATAAATACATATTGGTTAGGTTTGGTGAAAGTGAGGTTTTAATATATTTAATGATAATAGTCATATTATTAAGTTATATTAGCAAATTATATAAAATATAGTTTAATTACATAAAATAAGTATAATATGATAATATTCATTATAGGCACGTATAAATATATTAGAAACTCGAACTACCCGTTAGAAGTCATCTTCTAAAATAAAACTCATAATACGCATTGTTAGATATGTATGAACCTAACAACAGTATTTTGGTTAAAATAAGACAATCCTAAGTAATATAAACTATATTTCTATAATATTATGAGAATTTACATACTACGATAACCTTATTATAATTGAAACATAATTTAATCGATTAAAAGTACGTTTCAATATGATTGAAACGATATACTATACGTAATAGTATAACTATGTATATTATTAATATCTAATAACTTAATTTAACTTACATAATCAAACTATATTCTATTATATAAAGAAAAAGGATAATATACTTTAGATATCTAAATATATATTTATATATATAATTGTTTAGCAGAATACCTTTAGATAGAACCCTAACGTCTTCATAACTTTCATGAAAACTAAATTTAAGTTTTGCATATATATAGGGTCTCCTAGTGAGCAAAATGTTGAAGACACGAATCTTTTACAGTAAGAATCTAAATAGGTAAGTTAAGATTATGACTTTATTGCTTGTTGAGATATTGTATCAAAATATCTAGAGACTTATGAGTACTTCTACTTATGATTATAAATTAGTTGTCTGTACGCGTACTATATGTATGATTGGTATTCTGATTGTGATAGGAGTTGAACTCCTTGGTGTATTGTTTTGCATGAGTTTATAGTATTATATTGTATGAACTTATTTGGCCACCCCTAATGGAACTAATCGCGATCTAATTGCTAACATAATTGGACATGCATTGCAACCATTAAGGGAATTGTTAGGAGTGTCAAACTAAATACTAACTCCCTTCAATGAGGATAGCTAAAATAGTCCTTTTTTTTATCCTTAGTCAAACTAAGTGATAGGTGAGGAGGTAGTGACAAGAGTGAGGGGCGTGGTTCAAAAGTGCTCATTAGAGGAGGGTGTTCTTCATTGCACAAGCCTGAGTTTAGTCTAATTTGAATCGTGATAAAACTCCTAAATCCAAGTTAAAGCAAACGTAATTTCTCCAACTTTACAATGGTCCAGATTGTACTTACATTCTCATAAACTCTTTTACAAATGACGAGTAAAGGTCAGGATATTCAGATATAACCTCCCCTAAGTTAGTATGCAGTTAACTAGGAAAGTGAGGAATGAAGAATCCATCAAATCTAAGCTTTTAATCTTTCTCTTGAGTTTTGAGGAAACTAATTGGGAATTCCCTAGAAGCCCACTAGTTTCCTATTTTATTGTAAATAGACTTCCAGACCTGTTGCTTTTGGTAAACTTTGATTGTAAAATATAACTCTAGATGTATAACGTTTATGTAAATACTGTTGTGTTATCGGACAATAGATTATATAGAACAAGTATTTTATAAAGTTATACCACATGTTTGATCATTCACAGGTATCAAAATGAATGCTTCAAGCTAATTGAGTCATGTATGATTTGTGTGGATTGTATCTATGATAGCAGCTTTTATCTATGATAGCAGATTTAAGGTCAGCTTATATTTTAGGTTAGTTTACATAGTAGGACTATTACGACATCTCTTATTTGGGGTGTAATAAATCATTCTATTGTCATGATAGATGACAAATGAGATTTCAATATCTACACAAAAATAGATATGAAATTCAAAACCCCTCATCCTTACATGAAATTAAAAAAAAAAAAAAACAATAATAGGCTTCTTAGGATTGCTTGTATCTTTAGCATTTTCATCATTCTTACTGGATATCCTTTGGCTTTATAGTAACGCTTTTCTTATTTACTGAAAGCTTATTAGAAAATAACAACACAAAATCAAAATTTTGATTTAATCAAATCAATCTTACTTAGAAAATGAAAAAGAAATCCATGCAAGAACCAATAAAATAAGAAAATGGGTTTAAGTACTTAAATCAAATGCTAAAACTAGCTCCAAATGTTTTAATAAAACTAAAAGTCACTATAAGCACCAAAACTAAACCCCATTAAAACACTAAAAGAAAACCTAAAAGTTGCTTTGAACCATCAAAAATGAAATCTCAAAATTGCATGCAACTTCAAAATTAAACCCTACAAATTATATTTTAACATAAAAATTAAGCTATTTGAATAACTTCAAACATCAAAACAAATGTAAAAATCACTCTACAATGAAAAATAAACACTAAACGATGCATCAATCATCAAAATACCAAAACAAGATTGACTAATTACATCATAAAATACTTGATTCATATAAACATAACCCAAGTAAATCCTAAAACAGTTTAAAAATGAAATTTCAATCAACAAGATAGAAAATAGAAATAAAAATCAAGCTTATATTGCATTTTTCACATAAGATTTTAATTTAGATCCTTTAATGATGAAATCTATAATGAAAACCACAAAAACAAATGAAAATCAATAAAAAATCTTTGAAATCATTGAAAAACGATAACAATCATTTAGATATGCATCGACTCATTCCTTTTGATATCTTAAGGATTCTAAAGAGAGAATAATAGATATGTATAGAAAATGTGATATGAGGATTTGATTTCGAAGAGTGAGAGACATGAAAGGCAAAAATATTAAGTAAAGCAAAATTTTCAATTGATTCTAAAGGGATAGATTTATTTAGACGAGATTTGAAAATAAATATAAAATAAAAATGTGAAATAATTTTCAAGGGTCTATTAGGGAGTCTAACAATATTTAACTATAAGGAGCGACTAATGTATTACGTGACAAGTATCATATAGAATAACAATCACTACGATATCTCTTCAATTCTTATATATATATATATATATATATAAGCAAATTCAACGTTTTACTATTTTAATGTATATTTAAGGTTTCTTTTTATTTGTAAAAAAAAAATTAAATTGTATTACTGCAACTTATCATATGGAGATGTTCGGTCTTATGACACAAAATTAATATGTACATATGTGGCATATGAAATTAATATATACATATATATAATGAGCAAAAACCTACATTATAGGTGGGTTTCATTTTAGAAATAGAGTATACTTATTAGTTCTAGGTGAAACTATAAAATTATTTAAAAGATTATTACAGTTGACATATTAATATACATTTATTCTATTAGAATATATTATTGTATAAAATCTTTGAAAAATTTTTGTCAACGTAACTTTTTAGTATTTTCTTCTTTTATAATAATGGCTCTTTTGTGCTAGCTTTAGGTAATGTACCTCTTCAATATAACTCTTTTTTTTTTTTTAATCTATTACCTCTTCAACATTAAATTTTCGAACCTCTTTCATATTACTTTTTCCCATTAAACTTCAATAATATCCTTTCTTTTTAATAGTACTTCTTTGGTATTTTTTTAAAGCTAAATAGGCATTATTAAAAGAAAAAGGTAAAATAAGCTTTGATATCATTCATAGCTTTGTAGAAAATTATCAATAGAAAACCAAAGAGGCATTTATTAAAAATTAACATCGATGAAGCATGATTATAATAAAAGAGTAATACTAAAAAAGTATATCAATAGAAAAACTTCTGCAATACTATATATTATAATATAATAAAATAGATATATAGTCATAGTATATAAACGGTAATAAGCTCTTAAATAACTTTATAATTTTACCGATAAGTATATTCTCTTTCTAAAATGATAATTTACGTATAACATGAGCTTTTATCAATAGTATATAGAATTTGAAAGTTTTTTATTAAAGTACAATTTTAATATTACTTTTTTTTCTTTTTCTTTTCTTTTCTTTTTTTTTTTTTTTTTTTTAATGGTGCCCTATTGATATTTAGTTTTAATAAATGCCTCTTCGGTTCAACATTTTGGTCATAATAGCTCTTTGCGATTAACTTTTGATTAATTAATATTTTGAAAGTTTGTCATATATTAAAATTTAATTTATCCTTTTTCTTTCAATTATGCCTCGTATGTATTAACATTCAATAAGGTGTCTCTCCAATGCATTATTGAAAAAAAAAAAAAGAATGAATTACTGAATTTCAATAGAAAAAGGTAATATCAAAGGGTTATCTTACCAAAATTTAACATTGAATAAGCATTTAATAGAGAAGGTAGTATTGAAAAATTATTTTGTCAAGTATTAATACCAAGAAGGTACTATTAAAAGAAGAAGGTATTACTAAAAAAGTACATTAATAAAAAAATTCTAAAAAATTATATTTTTCAAGTCATATGCATATTATTTTTAGATATTATATAATCTACATGTTATATATGTTAGTAAGTTTGACATAAGATAACGTACATATGCCTACAAACATACACATATGCATACACACAATCTCTCTCTCTCTCTCTAAATATATATATATAATATATGATTATGAAAGAAATCTTCACATGTATTTCAAGTTATAAGAATTATAATTCTGTTTCAAAAACAATCATTTATATAAAGAATATTTTAAGGTTATTTATATAATTATCCAGTTTATGATAGTGGAATAAAATTGCAATTTCGATTTATAAAAGTATTTACAAAAATAGCAAAGAGAATAGAATTATGAATCATGATTCTATTTAAAGTTCATTCCACATAGCAAACATGCTATAAAATTAGTAAATAAAGGAACTTGTTAGAAACCATTTTATTTTGGTAGCTTTATCTTTAGTGATTAAATTTTTTCTTTATAAAAGGCTTTTAGCTATTAACTCTAAGATTTTGTAGTTAATTTTATTATATTTAACTACTAAATTATTAATTTGATAGCCAAAAGATGTTCCCACCACTTCTAAAATTTTACTCTAATATATTTGCTACCAATGACTAATTTGGTAGTTAAAAGTAACCTCTTGCTACTATAATATATTGTTAGCTAAAGATTGAATTTGTTATAGTGATGCTTGTATATGTATGTATGTATGTGTGTGTGTGTGTGTATATATATATATATATATAGAGAGAGAGAGAGAGAGAGAGAGTAACACCTTACTTATAACTAAGGATGGACATGGTACGATTCATCCCTCGAATCAAATCGAACCTAAAAATAAAGATTCAATTTTTTTTTTCTAAGTTTAACCTAACAATGCAGTTCAGTTAATAAAATTTTCAAACTTAAAAATAACAATTCAAGTATGGTTCGATTCATGGTTCAAATAGTTTATATTTTATATAAGATACTAAACATTAATATCAACAATGTCGTACAATTTTCAACATTTGGTATTTAATTTTATACCAAGTTCTAACTAAATCACAAGCAGCATAGAACTTGCACAGTTGGAAATTGGAGCCAACATGTATACTGTTGTTTTAAATGTTGGTTCAATTTTTCTTTCTACTGGTTTAGTATAGTGGTGGCTTGGTAAATAAAAAATTAACCCATAAGGCCATAAGTCAAAGAGAAAGGAAGTCATAGTGTGTTGTGTGCCATGCTAATGTATTTATTTATTTATTGTTATTTAGCTTTAGACAAAACATCTACGCGCATTGCAATTTGTGGTTGGCATTTCTGTTTTTTTTTTTTTTAAATGACTAGTTTGGTTCGATTTGATTTAAGCTCATGAACTGCATCATTTAAAAAAAAAAAAAACCTTTTTTTGATTCGATTTGCAATTCATTTCATGGTTTATGGTTATTTTACCTAGCCTTGCTTACAAATAAAGAATTTCTAATTTCATGGCATAGCACTTTTAAAAAGTTTAGTTTACATTTGTTGCAATATCTATATATTGAACTTTTATTATCATAATTCATAAATTATATATATATATATATATATATATAGGTTAGCCCAAAATTTATATTATGTGCTATCTTCATAAATGAAATTAGTTATTAATAGACATTTGAAATTTCTTAATTATATTAATATTGATTTCTCAATCTTTAATATGATATTAGTACTCATAATTATTATTTGAATCCATTATTTTTCATATGAGATTACATTTATTGTAAATACACTTTTTTATATTAATATAATGTGGTTCAATCCGTAAATCAAAGTGAAAATTTATGGTTTAGGGAAATTCCTATTTGAACCATACCATATGTTTGGTTTAATGCTATAAAACACCAAACTACATTTTTATGATTTAGTTATCATTGCATGACCATCGTTGTTGACCTATTGTCTATATGACCAATACGTACCATACATAACTATTGCTATGACCACTATGACCACTACTAATACTATCATTACCACTAGCGCTGCTACTACTACCAACACATACCATCAACTCCTTGCCATTACTATCAACACTATTACTATTGTTACTATTACCATCGTTGTTACATCACATTAGCTACCACCAACCTACTACTCAACACCACTATACCATTATGACCATCACCAATGTTGTCACCACTTCCATTACCCATACATCACCAACATCATCACTACCTTTATATTGCGATTACCATCATATTATCACCACACCATTACTACTATTACCCTACCACTTTCACCAATATTACCATCACTAGCAAATTCCCCATCCTTACCATCATTAGCACATTCCCTATCCTTACCATCACTACTATCATCTTCCCCTAGCCTCACTACTAGTAGCATTGTTATTGTGCTACTACCATTGGTATTACCTTACATTGCCTCCTGACCCTTGCAGTAGTACCACCACTACAACTACAATCAACAACATTAATACCAACATCAAAGCATAACACATCATTACTATGAAGGTGTTGCTAGTGATAATTGTTTGATGTGGTGGTAACAATAGAGGTTAAGATAGTGGTTTGATGGTAATGTCGTGGTAGTGGTAGTATAGTGATGGTAATTGTAGTGGTGGTGTAATAGGGAAAATGGCAATGTTAGATTAGGATTCCAATGGTGGTAATGGTGTTTGTGATGGTAAGATGGTAATAATAGTAGTGGTGGTGGTGGTGGAGTAAGGAAACTAATCTGGTAGTTATGGTATCGGATGGTGTTGATTAGTATATTAATAATGATATTTTTTACCAAGTTAGGTCATAGCAATACTTTTATTTTATTTTGAACACGATCTTGCAATAATGTAATATGATATAAAGTAATAAAATAATTATTTCTTGTAATTGTGGAAAGTAAACAATGAAATATATGTTACATAGTTATTCCAAATTATAGTTATTTCTAAGAAATAGTGTTTTTATTCCTTGACTTTTCATCCCTTAAAATAAAGTGGCCACATTGTTTGTATAAGGAGGTAGAATGAGATGTTCTCTTTTAGGATTAAAACAATTGTAGGAGTAACAACCATAAGATTTAGAACAATGGCTTTGGAGCTTCTCTCTTGAATGTTTTCTTTAACCTCAGTACCCTTAGCTAAATTAGCAATCATATCAACACCATAAAGGATTTGGGGAGTAACTTGATGGAGAATAATATTAACGATAAAGTACATTAAGGTTACCAAAGAGTTTTAAGTTGCTTCTTCATGTGTGCAAACATTTGTCAAGAGATGTGACAAGTCTAATGATTAATATGAAATTAAAATCCCTATAGGTAATCCATATATTGACAAAAGCATAAGCATATTAGTGATAGTTCAATCATGGCATCTGTTACACATACAATACTCTTGTCAAAAGAATGTAAACTATTGTCAACAAATGAATTGCAAAAAAAAAACCGAAAATAGTTGTTATATAGCAAAAAATAATTCAAATTTGTGTATGATTTGTAATAGCTTATAAATGTATATAAGCTATAAATACTAAATAGTCTTAAAAGGTCTTATAATACCATCTTTATTTTAGTTCATTAACTCAATACCTTAAAATAAGTTAAGGAACTTCGGCCAACAAATGAAGTTCCTTAAGTTTGCAAAATTCCTTGGGAAAGGAACTTCTTGCATAATACTGTAAACAATTTTCCTTTTCCTCTGATTGCATAATTCTTAGCCCACAAAAGTATGAAAAAATTACTAAAAAACCTTATAGAAGGACTTTGAAAGAAAGTGCGGAGATCCTTAAAAGAGAAGAGTTCTTTAAGAATTACAAAGATCCTTAAAAAGAAAGAGTTCTTTAAGAAACTGACATAATCACTTATAAAACTTTTTAAGAAATTTAAGAATATAGATAACCTAACATAACATTACATTTGGGCTAAAGTCATTGCATACAGTTACATTACTCTCCCTTTATGTAATACGTAAGAGAAGGTCATCATCGTTTAAGCTATACCATAGAATTGATGGGCTAAAATGAGTTCTATGGAGTAGTCTAGGTTCATACCAAAGGAATCCAATTAGGTTGAGCTGAAATCAAGCTGCTGGTGCGGTGTATCCAGCGAAGCCGTTGGCTTTATGTTTCGTATGGCCTAGCTAAGTAAGAGGAATTGAATAGCAGTTCCACAATTCCATGGCCCACTTAATAGTGAAAGGCTACTAATCTACCTAGAGTGCCATCATCAATCCCTTATAATTTCAAATACAAAACAAATTTATGACATAGATCCATATCATTCATTAATCACATCATTGAGTAGCTTATAGATATATTTGCTTTTATAACTTTATTGTATAACTTTAAATCATTCAACGAAAAAACTTATTTCAAATGTTCATCAAAGAGAAGTTTAGTTTAAAGAGTCTAAATAACTCCATAAAATCAATAAGAGTTAATAATTTTTTTTAAAGATAGTTTAATATGTACTGCCACTATAGTTATCATAGCCATCATAACCATGACAAAAAAGTCACAACCTATGAATCTACAATTCTATTAACATTCTCTTCAAAATACTTCATCATTTATAATTATTATGTCTATAGTGGATAAGTACAAAATCTATTGATAACACTGTTGTGTGTACACTTACTGCAATAATAATAATAAAAGTTTGATTAAAGTTAAGATGATTAAAGATAATTATTATATATTTATTTTTGTTTAAACTCGTACTAGTTTATGAGGGGGTCGTATGAGATTGATATATTATAGTGTACTTTTAATTATGGAAATAAAGTTCAAGCTCGGAAATATGGGGAAACCATGATTGGCGGGTACCCAATCACACATGGCTCAATTTCGTGCAAAAGAAATGGGACTGTTGTTTCAATTGCAATTTGGACTCACACAACAACCAGCACGTGGGCTGGAAACATGATCATGTCAGGCTAAAGCTAAAACTGAAAAAAAAAAAAAAAAAAAAAGCTGGGCTCCATTTTGGATGATAGGGTTCGGCCTTAAAAGGCCTATAGGATAGAAGTGGAGACACAACCATCCTTCTATAGAGAAAGAATTGCCATCCAGTAGCTTAAGAAAAGGATGACATCATCATCCTTCATTCATTCGTCACGTCCAGGAGACGATCAGAAAAGGACATCTTCATTTATGGGTCTTCAACTTATTGTCCCACCGGGAGACTGGGAATTAGGTGATTTTACTAGTTAATTCTATCCAAATGTCTATTTCCAGATTAGAAAAATCAAGGTTGTTAACTGTCTTGTCTTCTTAAAATTGAAAACAGTATTTTCAAGCATTTGCCTTCCTACTAAAGTTTATAAGGATACTACGTATTTAACGTTAATTACTATGTGTTGCTATTTTTTAAGGTTAATAATTCATATTATTGTTTTCTATATTTCAATGGGTTTTTGTATAGAAAATTTCAACCCGTGATACAACTCGTTTATAAATTGTGTATAAAAATTTAAACCCATAACTTAATCTATTTAATAAGCGTATTTCGTTTTGAATTAGACCTATTTATTAATTGAAAGTTATAAATAAAAAATATTTACAAATATAAAGAGACTTTAAATTTTACAAAAATAAATGACATAATATTTTGATATTTGATGTAAAATTACAACTCAAATAAAAACCTTCCAGTAGCAAAGTCTCATCAAATATAGATAATCTAAAATTTTATGTTACATATCATCACTAAATTAGGTGAACAATAATTTAAATGGGTCTTATTACTAGTATCAAATTTTAAATTTATTACAATATTTATCATATTTTCAAAGGAAATATAAAGAATCTACATATGGGCTATAGCTTTTTACATATATAAACTATAATGTAACAAAAAGAATATATAATTAGTAGTAATAAATCACATACCTTTAATTTAAATTTTCGATTTTGAAAAAAGATGTTTGTGTAAGAAAATATAAATATAAAAGAATATATAGCATATCTTATGTTTAAGTTTGGAAGCTAAATAAAAATTGGGATAAAAATTTAAATGAGTTTAGATGAGTTAGACTCATTTATATCTCATATCGATTTTTTTTATACATAAACCTATTTTAATCATGTTGTTTCATATCCAAGTTTTGTAAGTCAAATCTCAAATTGCTAGTCTTACTTTATTTTACGAAGATGTTGAGCTAATTAGGTTTTAGATCTTTAACTTACCTGAAAAATTACCATTTAATATGATTTTATGCATGAGTGAAGGTTTACATTATTAAATTAAAATTGTGAATTTTTATGCACTTAACATCACTTAAATTGGTAACTTAAGTAGTTAATTCGCGGTTTTTAAGGAGGGTAAAAGATAAATTCGTAAGTCGACTGACGTGCTTTGCATGCGAGAAATTCCAAATGCAAGCACAGCGATGGTGCCCGCAATGAAACAGCCATGAAGTGTCGTGTTTTGATTGGAAATAAGGATATGAATGTACACGGAGAAGTTGGATACAAGACACAAATTTCAAATAGAAACAACGTTTTGTAATTAGAATAGTTTTCAACATAATTCGCGAATACAAAACTGATAGCGGGTCTAATAGGAATTAGATATAACGCACTAAGTTTTATGAGAAGGTCCACCACATTCAGTTTAATGATTGATAAAAGCACTAATCGTTATCACTCAACAACTAGCAAGATATTCAAGAGAATTCTGTTATCACTCAACAAGAAAGGACTCGAGACAAGAATCAAAAAAAGGCCAAAATATCTCAAGGATTACATGATTTAAGCATACACCGTTGAGAGACTTAAGCATAGATAATATTATGGACTTGGGCTCATTGTATTTCTACTTAATTCACTCCAGGCTACAAGTTACAACAGATCTCTAGTTATCAAACAAAATATTAGCTGAATGTAATTGAATGTAAAAGAAAAATATAAATAGTAAGAAATGCAATGGGGATACCCACCCAAAATCATTTCACCTCTTTTTTCCTTCTTTTTCTTGGAGTTGCTTGTGCCCTCGAAGCACAAGATTGAAATCCTTGCAAATCACATAACAGACATTTGTTAGTATCATTAGAATCATAGGAGGATTAAACCTTAAGAGAGATACTTGGTGAGAAAGAAAAAATAAGAGTTACTGTCATGATTTAAGAAGGTTTAGGATTATCTAAAATTTTTATATTACATATGTATCCATAATACGAAAACTGTTTTACAAGTAAGAGATTATAAGACTCTAATTAATTAATTACTAAGATTTCCAATTTTTAATTTTATTAGCTTATTGTAAAATAAAAATAACAATGAATATTTAATATTCCACAGTTTTTCAAAACCATAAAAAGTTGGTATTTCCTACCAAATAATAAAATCAGATAGTAAAGATTTAAAATTTAAACTGATCGAAGTTACGAAATCTAGGTATAAGAATAGTAATTACATTTAATGTTCCAAACCAGCTATACAATTTATCTTTAGATTTTATCTTCTAAGGTATCTCAATACTTATACTCAATACTCGTCTCTTAACTCATGCCCAGTTATCAATCTACCTATAAGGAAAATTGTTGGGGAGCAAGTTATACAAGTTTAGTGAGATATCCCTTTTGCTATACTATTGAGCAAGTTATCAAACAATTAAATAATAGACATATGAATGCATGAATAAGTACTATACCGAATAAGTAATATGCCAAACAATATATACAGTTGATCAATGTTATATACAATATCGGATTTAACACCCTTCAAAGTAATGGTTGGAGGCTTATCAACATCAATCACAACCTAGTTTTAGCTCATAGGTTTTTAATCATAAATTAAAATTCCGTATCTCATAAAATATATTTTGACATAAATTCCCAAATCTAGCGATGGGGTAGCCCTTATAGTTTACATTCATACTCTACAGCGATGGTTTCTAAACTTGATCCTCAGTCACTCACGATTAGTGTTTTTGGTACCAAATAAGCCTACGAGCTAAGGGTAGGATCTTGTTATACAAGTGATCCTATACTGTACTAATAATAAATAATCAAATCATATAGGATTCCTATTCCTATAAGGCCCTTTATTACTATCGATGTGAGGTGATAGCTGGAACAGTAAATGCAATATTTGTGTATATTTATGATCCATTTAATTTAAGATAAGTTAAATATAATTAAGTCAAATTATTAAGCGATCAACCAATATTAGAAAATTATCCAACTTATAAAATCAATTCTTTAGTTATTATAATTAATAATGTTTAGCACAATTAACAACCAGTATCGAGCACATACACATCCCCAAACCCTAAACATCAATTTATTAATATATAAAAATTTAGGTACATTAACTACAGGCATAAAATAAATATAGAGTTATTGGGAGTGTTTACTTGAATAAAGTCACCATGAGTTGTAATACTTTATGGCCAGCTCACCCTCTCAATCAATGCCAACTAATAAGTAAAATAATAATAAAAATGTAATGAGTACTTAGCTATATAACTATAGTGTTAGATTACTTAGTTAACTATCTATTCTACTTAAACTTTCCTATTCCACCTAAGTTTTAAATTGCACTTAACTTTTTGTTTTAACACCACTTTTTATATTCTTATAGTCAATTTTTATTAGTTGCAAATGCACTTTATGATAATAGGGTCCATTTTGAAAGGTTAGTCCCATACTTTCTAACATAGCCGAAATTCATGACAAGATTTTTAGAAGTCTATCTATTCTTAAAATGTAATAAATTAACATGTCAACTTACATGCTTTTTTAGCATCTTACATATTAATGTATACATGTAGTTGTATTTCCATATTTGAAGTCATCAATGATAAGCAATGTATCAAAATATGAACATAAGGATTCATTGATAGATATAACTTAATATCGTTTCCATTCATATTGAGGGTATATATATATTTATATGAAGTATATACATATATCTATATATTATTAAAGTGTTTGAAGTTTTATGTAACTGTTAAAATAATATCTTGATTATTTATACTTATTTAACCTTTAAAAAAAATTTATTATTGATAAATAGTTTTTTAATACATTTGATTATACATATGAGATAATTTAAGGATTTTATATCCCTCTCTCTCTTTGCCAATATGCTCACTACTCCCACTCTCTTTATCTCTCTCTCCTCTAACATTCTTACTATTCTCTATCTCTCTCTCTCTCTCTCTCTTCCCTCTAACATTCCCACTACTTATTCCTCTCCCTATGATCCTTATCTCTCTTTCTTCCTCATCTATTGTTATGTTTTATTAATATTATAATATATTTAATTATATTGCATAATTTTATTCATTTTATGTATATGCAACGCGGGTATACGATTCACTAGTATATATATATGCCTATGCATTTATTAATTATTGTCAAGTTTATTGAAGGCAAACATGGAATATTATTAGATGAAGTTTATACTTAATTAATTTCCAATATTGTTGCTTGCTAGTTATAGGCATTCTATAACTTTTTTAAGTAATAAAATCTTACGTTTCTTTTATGGGCCTTAAAAATAAAAGTTACCTTTTGTCATTATTATTATTATTATTATTATTTTGTAAGTTTCTTATTTACCTATAAAGTTAAGATTTGATCTCTTGCTCTGATTTAATTAATCCTTTATGGTGTTATTCTTCACTAATAGAAATTAACAAGTATAAGAGAAACAATTTCACATGTTTTCCATTATTGATTCCCTTAGCAAACATATTCAGTTAAGCTATAATTAATCTTAGTTGGTTTAGTCACAAGTTGTATCGGCAAGTTATAATGACATTATTGTCTTGATGCTACTTAAATTTATTTACTAACTTTATGATAGATATAAGATATTATTTTAAATATATCAAGCAATAACCCATAGCCTAGTGAACCTCCACATCATTGGATTATTGTAATATTTATCAATATAGCATTTATATATATTATTAGATTATAATCAAATTATAATTTCTTTTATAATGGAATAAAATAGGAGTGATAATTATAGTTGTGATGTACAAATTAGACATTATCACTATCATTTTGTAATAAATAGCAAACCCCAAAAGAATATACTTATATATATATGTGTGTATGTATGTATAATGTTGCCTAAAAATTTTATAGTTCAAGAATATTAATTTTATCATTTATAATGCTTCCTCGTAAACATATAGTACGCATACATAGGTATTGTTATTTTTCATAAGAATAGATTAAGTAAAGCTAATCAAAACAACAATGTTTGTTGGAGTCTCTTTACATTTCTTCTTCTTCTTCTTTTTTTTTTCTTTTTATTTTCTCATGTAGGTACATATCTATATTGTTATATTTATACATTTACATGTATAGTAATATATCTTTTTCAAAAGGATTTGACCATAACTACAAAGGGAGGAAATATATATATATATATATATATTATATTCATATTTATACTTTCTTCATAAATTAAGATGTGCAGTACACTTACATAGTAACATTTGTGTATGTGCGCATACATATATATATTTGTATATATACAGCTTGTTCTAGTATACATAATTACATAAATAGAAATATGTTCTTCCAAATGATTTAAGATATGCATTTGTATCTCTTTAGAATATGCGCTTTACTTCCGTATATTCATTATATGTATTTATTGGTTCTATTTATATGAAAATATAAGTTTTAAATGTGTTCTTATTATATATATATATATATATTTATATTTCTTAAAATTCATGCAAGTATATAAGTATGTCTACAAATATATACCTATAATTACTTTTACATATACATATAGTTATAACATACTAGACTTGCATACTTATTTATTTATTCATTTTTGTAGTACGTATTATATATATATATATATGTTTCCAATTACGCATGGATATGGATTTTGTTAACACTTAGAGTTTACTCATAAGCCACTATCACTAATTAAATGTAGTTCAATTCATGTATACAACCACAATAGAACATAAGCATAAGGCAACCTAAGACTATTAGCTTAATTGTTTATTTATTCATTTATTTCATATTATATATTTATACATATGTATTTCTATATCTGTGTGTTTATATATATATAAATAGATATATATTTCCAACTCGTCGCTACCCCAATGATTCATAGGCATGTTTTATGTTATTATAGACACCCACTGCTAACTTATATATGAGGTAACAAATACTGAATACTTAGGATAGATTAGTTAGAGGCTACCACTATAGGCTTTACACCAAAGAAATGGCTTCAATAGTTTGTGATTCTACCCTTGTCACTAGAAATCTTGCCTCAAGATTCCCCTCACCAACAACTCAACACTCGATTCTTGTACTTCATTTGACAAGTGTTAATCCTACTTGTTCTTCCTCTTGATTAGTTCTTTAATCATAGATGACAAAGAAGGGATGTGGTGTTTTGAAAAAGAACTTTAATGGTCTAAGCAGAGAGTTATTGGTACTTGTTTCAAATGAAATAGAGTATTTTGATTTTGAGCCTTGAAACAAGGGTTTTAAAAAGAAAGAAAAGAAAAAATATAAAATAAAAAGAGAATGAAAGAGAAACATAAGAAGCTTGACATTGCTTTATAGCAAAGAACAAGACTGGAGACAAAAAGAGAAGGAATGGGGTTAGAATAAGAAGAAAAGAGAGGAAGAAGAAGAGGGTCGAGGTAGAGGAAAAAAAAATAAGAAAAGAAATTGATTGGTGTTAACATAGAAGAAGATGGAAGAATCAAGAATATGGATGATATTTTGTTGTCCTTGATAGATATGGCAGATGTCACTATCTTTGCTTTTATTTTATTTATTTATTTATTTTTTGTTTTTATGTGATTTTTAAGGGATGATAAATAAAGAGAGCAACTTGGTTCACATGATATCTGACGAGATAGGCTATAAGTTAGACTTTAGTTAGGGTAGTTTCTAGTACTTAGTTTCCTTAAAGTTGCGATGGTAGGGTTTCATCCATACATACATATGTATATACGTTTTACAATTCATATCACTATAAGAAATTTGTGTTATAAATTGTGTTTATACTTGTATTTATTATGTCGTGATTGTCATTTATCTACCAATTTATTATACTAATTTGTTCATTCTTTTTGGATTAGAGTTTTAGTTGAAAATTTCATTACTCTTTTTCATTTACAAAAATCTCATCTAACTTATATTTTATATTTTCATACAGCATACACTATAAGTAGAAGTATAGGGTTATCATATTAGTTATGTTTATATTGGTCAGCATTACAACTTTACCATTAGTTATTATGCCTTATAGAAGTTTATTATTTTACTCGGGTGAGGAAATACATTATTATTATTGTTGTTGTTGTTGTTGATTTAGGTTTTGATTTAATCAATTGATATTATTTGGGATATCATATATTTTAACATACATAATTAAAAATTACATATTACATATTTATGCATGCATGCTACATTTTATATGTATAAAGGTAATTTTATGAGATATTAGCTTAATTTAGTTAATTAATATTATTTGAAAATATTGCTAATTATCCATTAACAATTTTAAGTGATTCCATCTTTTAGGGTCAATTTATTAAATCAAAGCTTTCTTTATATTTAAGGTTAAATTTGTTTATTATATATATTTATACATGATTAAGGCTTTCAAATTTTACATTGAGGTTTCCAAGTTATCTTAAGTTCTCATTTTAAATTTCTATCGATTTTAATTTTTTTCGTCTTGTTGAGCCTAGAGAAAATCTATTGAAATTCAAAGTTTGGTTTTATATCTAAAATGTAGAATTTACACTGTTTACAATTACCTTTAAGAGAGTTTTGATAGGCTAGAACTATAATTAGGTTTTTTTTTTTTTTTTTTCTTTAGGACAAAGGTAGGCTTGGGCTATAAAGGATTGGGCTGTGAAATGCTAACATTTGTGCTTTCATTGAGTTTGGTTAGCAAAAGATGGCAAATAACACGAGTTGTGTCCTAATTACAAGAGCAAGTTGACAATAATAAGTATGAATTGGAAAAATTATCAACTAAGATGCATGAATTTCAAGATGAGTTAAATGAATAGATGAAGAATGTCATCATAAAGTTTTAATCTTACAAGCATAGTACATAAGCAACCACAAGATCCTAAGAATTAGAACTTACCTATAAGTATTAATTCATTATCTTCCCATAATGTGTCATAAGAAAAAAGCAATTCTCACATGAAACAAATCAAACTAGAGTTGCCTAAATTTAGTATAAGAGACCCAACAAGTTGGATCTGTAAAACATAATAGTGTTTTTTTAGTATTATAATGTTCCAGTAAAAGAGAGATTGCAACTTGTATCAGTTACATTAGAATCACGTGACATTTGAATGCATTATAAGTTAGTACTTTACCACAAATCTTAGAAGCTTTGATATTATGTTTTAGCCCATCACAATTTGAAGACTATCACTAAAAGTTAACAAAATTGACTCAAAGGGGTTTTGTTGATGATTACATTAATGAATTTGAGTCTCTTTAATCTTATTACTAGAAATTCAGATGGTTTATTGAAGAGTTACTTCATTTTCGACCTTAAGCTAATTATTAAGTAGGAATTACAATCCATAAAAATTGCAAAATTAATAGAAGCCATGAACATAGCCAAATTGCAATAAAGCAAACTCAAAAGCTTAAACCTTTTACCATATCACAAGACAAAGGCCAACTAACCCTATAAACCATCTTTTTATAAACCTACCTTTTATACCAATAACTAAGAACACAACCAAATCGCTAAAACCACACCATTATTACCTAATCTTGTTTCCAACCCATATGTTCCAAAAAACCTAAATAAATACCAAAACTTACATTCCAATTAGAAAAATATCAGCTTCTCAATTGTTGTCTAGAAGAGAGAAAGGACAATATTACAATTGTGATGAGAAGTTCCGTAAAGGTCATATTTATAAGGCCATCTTCATTATTTTGATGAGTTTGGAAGATGATGAGGAATTAGGTAGTGAGAAGATTATTGCAACTTTAAAATTAGATGAGGACATGTAGGTATTGGATAAAGATTAGAATATGGAAGTTAGTTATTATGCTTTTTGTAGAGCTTTGGCTCTTAAAACATTTCGTATGGAAGGGAGCATAAAAGGGAAATTGGTGACTATTTTATTGGATTTAAGGAGTACACACAACTTTATACAACTTGATGTGGTTTTAGTAGTGTTAGCTACTTCCAAATTCAGAGTTATGGTAGGTAATGGTGAATACTTAGAATGATAGGGAATATTTAAGGAGTTATAGGTTAGTATATAGCAGCGTGTGTTCTTAATTGACTATTATGTACTACTAATAAAAGGAGCAGACATTGTGTTAGGAGTGTAGTGGCTTACTACTTTAGGCCTAGTGACTCTAGATTATATTACCTTGACTATGAAATTTTACATTGGTAGTACTAAAGTGCAGTTTAAAGGTAACAATATTATTCCCTCATGATACTTTCTCCTCAATTGCACAAATTAATTGCATTATAGAATGCACCTTTTTTTTTTTTTTTGTAGTTGGTGGCTTAAAAGGAGGGGTCTTCTACTGATACTATCGGTAATATAGAGGTTGACTCTATTTTGGGTAGATTTCTAGAAGTATTCGTAACTTCATCATCACTACTGTCTTTAAAGGATATGCAATATCATATTCACCTCAAAGATGAACCAAAGCCAATAAATGTGCGCCCCTATCAGTATCCTTACTTCCATAAATTCGAAATAAAGAAATTAATAAGGGAAGTGTTGACTCAGGAGTAATTCAACCAAGTACAAGTCCCTTCTCTCCAACATTATTGCTAGTTAAAAAGAATGATGGAACTTAGCCTTTTTTTATTTACTACTGTACCCTTAATCAAGCAATTGTGATGGATAAATTTCCAATTGCCACCACTGACGAGTTATTAGATGAATTGTGGGGGTCAATAGATTTTTCCAAATTGGATTTAGTGGCTAGTTATCATTAGATTAGGATAACACCCTCTACCATTCACAAAATAGCATTTGAGACACATAAAGGACATTATGAATCCTTAGTAATGCCTTTTAGATTATGAAATGCACTATCTACATTTTAAGCCATCGTGAATGACATTTTTAAACCCTATTTGAGAAAATTTGTCATTGTATTTTTTATGGCATCTTAGTCTATAGTAGAACATAGGAGTAACATATGGAACACTTGGCTAAAGTTCTTTAAGTGCTTCAGGATAATCAATTTTATGCAAAGAAGAGTAAATGCACTTTTGCTTAGTAGAAGATTGAATACATAGGCCATAGTATTTCAAGACAAGGTGTTCAACTTGATGACAATAAGATTACAGCTATTCAACATTGGCCTGTACCTTAGTCTTTGAAATAATTAAGGGGCTTTTTAGAACTATTAGGCTACCGTAAAAGGTTTGTAAAAGGGTATGCTAAGATTGCTACACTCCTTACAAAATTGTTAAGAAAAGAAGCATTTACCCAAATTGACAAAGCTTAACAAGCCTTTAGCTATCTTAAGGAAGTATTGATGATGGCTCTTGTTTTAGCTCTACCCAACTTTCAAGTACCCTTTATTGTAGAAACTAATGCATTGGGTGTTGCGATAGGAGCTATTTTACATTAAGGATCTTAACCTATCACTCTCTTTAGTAAGAAATTAAGCCTTAGGTTGTAGAAAGTAGGAGTATATGTGAGAGAGATGGTGGCTATAGTAGAAATAGTAAAGAAGTAAAGGCATTATCTATTAGGAAGGAATTTCATCATACACATTGATCAAAAGAGTTTGAAAGAGATCCTTACTTAAACTATACAAATGCTAAAACGATAATAATATTTAGTCAAGCTTTTGGGCTATGACTATGAAATACGATATAAGCCAGGGTTAGATAATAGAGTAGTTGATGCATTGTCTAGATAGTGTAAAGGGATAGATTAGTACATGGCACTCGCATTTCCTTCCTTTAATTTTGTTTCATGGTTGAAGTTTCAATACCAACATAATGATGATCGGAAGAACATGATGGATGACTGTGAACAAGGCAAACCATTACTTTATCCCTTTAGAATGGAGGATGGATTACTGTTATGGTAATAGGATTTTTATCCCTACTATAGCAGAATTCCAATTCTACTTAGGTAGTTCCATTGTTCTTTAGACATATGAGTAATTTAAAGATTCTAAAGTGACTTAGTGCTTCATTTTTTTGGGAAGGTATAAGGAAGGATGTTGAGGACTTTGTCAAGAGTTGAAGTGTATGTTAGTAGATTAAGTATATGACAACTTCACCTGCTAGACTTCTTTAACCTTAAATATTCCCAATCAAGTTTTTGAAGAAGTTGCCATGGATTTCATGTGCAAGACTTCCTACTTCTAAGGGATGTTTTATTATTATGGTAGTAGTTGATAAGCTAACAAAGTACTCACATTTTGGCACTTTATCTGCTACATATATAACACTTAAAGTAATAGATTTGTTTGTTTAAATGGTTATCAAATTACATGGGATTCCTAAAGCCATAGTATTTGACAAGGATAGAGTTTTTATTAACCAATTTTGGCAAGAGATTTTTAGGTTGAGTAGCACAATACTTAAAATGAGTTTAGCTTACCATCCACAAATAGATGGTTAGTTTGAGATACTTAATCGATGTTTGGAGCCATATTTAAGGGCATTTGTAATTGAAAGGCCATAAGATTAGGTGAAGTACTCGTTTTTGGCCAAATTTTGTTTTAATACTAATTTCCATATTGGTACTTAAACGACACCTTTTGTTACTTTATATGGAAGAGAACCTCTAAAGATTACAAAGTATCTTTAGGGTTACTTCAAATGAATCAATAGATCAGGAGCTGTACACAAGGGATCAAATATTAAAGCAACTTAAGGACAACTTACTTCAAGCCTAACTTAGGATGAAGAATTTGGTTGATAGACATAGAGTGGATAAATCATTTAAGGTGAGAGACTTTGTCTATGTAAAACCATAACCTTATAGACAAGGTTCAATGGCTCGAAGGTTATCTTAGTAACTCACCAAACATTTCTATGGTCCTTTTAAGGTCCTAGAGAGGATTAGACCGGTGGTATATAAGTTAGAGTTGCCTAAGTACTCTAAGATATACTTAGTTTTTCATATATCCCTATTGAAGAGGGTTGAAGGAGAGTTGCTTGTTTTAGTACCTTTATCATCAGATTCTATTGAGAATCATCATATGGTCAAGCCCTTAGCTATATTGGCTACTAAGCTAATTATCAAACAATTACAGCCTATAGTTCAAGTACTCGTATAGTAGGAGTCTCCATTACCAAAAGATGCAACTTGGGTTGATGTTAAAGATTTTAGAGCATCTTATCCTGATTTTCACCTTGAGGACAAGGTGATTTTTCCATTAGAGGAGGGAAATATTATGACTCAACAAGAAAGGACTTAAGACAAAAGAATCATAAAAAAGGCGAGAATATCTCAAGGATTACATGACTTAGGTATTCATCATTAAGAGACTTAAGCATATAGATAACAATATGAACTTAAGGTCACTATATTTCCATAGAAATCACTTTAGGCTATAAGTCACAACAAATCAATAGAACTTACAACAAATTTCTAGTTATAAAATGAATATTAACTAAATGTAATAGAATGTAAAAGAAAAATATAAATACTAAGAAGCACTGGGTGGGGGGATGGTAATCCATCTTGAACTGTAAAATCATTTCATTTCTTTTCTCATTCTTCCTTTTCTTAAAGTAGCTTGTGCACTCGAAGCGTAAGATTGAAACCCTCACAAATCACATATGAAACATTTGTTAGTATCATTAAAATAATAGAAAGATCAAACCTTAAGAGAGATACACAAAGAGAAAGAGAAAGAGAAAGAGAAAGAGAAAGTAAGGGTCACTTTCAAGAGAGTTCTGATAGATTAGAGACTATAGTTAAGGTTTTCGTTTTCTTTAAGACAAAGGTTGGCTTAGGCTGGGAAAGGCTAACAACTTCATAGAGGTTTCAAAAGACTGCTAATAGATCTTAATAAAACCCTTTAACATCACCAGGGGCATAATTATAATTAAAATAAAGTTTAATAGAGTAAAATGAGGAAAACAAAGCATTTCTTACTCATATGATGAGTAAGGAACAATCATAAAGGTTACACAATATTTCATCTTGTAAAAAAAAAAAAAAAGTTATTCATATAGATTGGACAAGTTCTATACAAAGCCTTATGCAAGTTCATATGTAAATTTTATGACTATTTATGGAAAGAGCAACAAAAGTGTCTTAGTGTTTAAAATCTTGGAAGCACATATTACAATGTTTAAGACAGAATAATCAAAGATAATTGCAAGTAGGTTTATAGAATGTAAAACATACAATGAATTTAATTTCTTGAAGAGATAAATTCCTTATATAGAATATTTTATCTCATAGAAAGTTTTATCTCATTTTAATTATCCTTTTAAGTTAAGAGAGTTTTCAAATTGTAAATGAAATTATTTTAAAATGGAAACTCATATTTGAGATCAAGGATTAGAAACTATTGATTGCTTCTATAAGACTATCAATAGTTTTTCTTACTATTAATAAGCATTATTTTACTGTAAATCAGGGTGATTTATTAAACTCAAAAGTGACATATCATGTGGTCACGTCACTTATGAGTGACTACAGGCTCATTTTTGCTATCAATAATTTTGTTTTTACTATTAATGAGCATGGTTTACTTTGAATCAAAGTGGTCAATTGAACTTAAAAACGACAATACTATATGGTTACTTTTGAATGATCATACTATAGAATTTCCCTACAATTTTGTAACTCTATCACTTCTTATAGCCACTAAGGGAACTATACATAATGAATATGTATAAGGCTTTTGTAAGTTCTGTAATCTTACATGTCGGATTCCAAGCGGATACTTTAAGGCGTAAGCAGAAGTAGCTCGATTGAGTTGATACTTCATGGGTGAGTCCTTTAGACAATGATGCCCCATGAGTTTGGAATATAGAAATATAATAAAATAATAATATTATAACTATAAATAATTATTTTTACTAAATTATACTATATTGTGTTTTATACATCATAAACACGCAATTTTGGTAGTAGAAAAATAAGTAAATCTTAGAGATAAATTATTTTCTTTATAAAATTATAAAATGACATAAAATAATATGTAAAAATAACACATGTATTTCGGCCATATATATTATATAAATAAATATACCATTAAGTGCTTAAAATACTTGAAAAATATAGAGAATTATAAAAAAAAATAATAATTAAAATCTATAAAAAATTGTTAATCCATCAGAATATCATGGATTAGTGAGACTCATACTAGCGCAACTAAGTTCAATAGCCAACTTAGAGCATTCAAAAAGGTAACTCAATTAGGTTAGAAATTTATAAGGAGCTTAGTAATATTAGTTAAGGAGTTTATGTTGACTTGGAATTTGAAAATATAATTGAATATTAAAAATATAGTAAAAATAGTATAAATTTGCTATATTATTATTATTATTATCAATAACATACGATTAGGTTTCAGAAATTAACGAACACTTAGAGATAAAGTATAGAAGTAATATAATTAATATTGGACATAAAATAATA